>JANHMN010000014.1:15519630-15534318 GCA_030674055.1 Rhabdomys pumilio | reverse complement strand
AAACCAAACCAAACCAAACCAAACCAAACCAAACCAAACCAAACCAACCAAGCAACCAAACAACCAAACAGAATATTTAAAAAGGAATGGCTTCAGGAGTATTAACATAAATTTAGCTCTCCTAGCTCTGCCCCATTACTGTCTTTAAATAGACTGCAGTGTTTTATCCATGCTAGCCAAGAATTCTACCACTGACTACATCGTGAGCCCACAAGCCTCTTAAAATTATTAAGATTCTGAGTGTTTTTCAAAAAAAGATTTAAAACTGCTGTTGATTCAAGGAATGACTGGCCAATCTAAGGAATAAATTTTCCAAAAATATAACAATCTGAGATGAATTTCCTGAAATGTAGAAAGCATTTAGTTATAAATTGAACTATTTAGAGATCAAAGTTGATACAAGTAATTTTTCAAAGCAATTATCAAAACCCCAAATTTGTTAAAAAAAATTTCAGTAATTTTTTTAGATTTATTTAATTTCATGTGTATGGTTGTTTCCTTGCATGTGTGTCTGTGTACCACATGCATGACTGGGGAAGTCAGAAGAAGGCACCAGATAACTTGGAATTGGAGTTACAGTGGCTTTGAGCCACCACGTGGGTGATAGGAACTGAACCCAAGTCCTCTGGGAGAGTAACAAGGACTCTTAACTGCCGATCCACCTCTCCAGTACCCCACCCCCCTGCCTTCATAACATTTTATTTTTACTATAGTTCAGGATCACTTTTCTTCTCCTAACCAGTAAAGGAAGCTGCAGATTTAACTGGCTAAAAATGTATGTATTATTTTGTATCCTTTCCCATTAGTCTCTCAAATGATTATGTTAGTCAATAAAAGAATGGCAGGGTGGGTGGGGCAGTGGTGGTGCACGTCTTTAGTCCCAGCACTTGAGAGGCAGAGGCAGGCGGATTTCTGAGTTCGAGGCCAGCCTGGTCTATAGAGTGAGTTCCAGGACAGCCAGGGCTACACAGAGAAACCTTGTCTCGAACCCTGCTCCCCCCAGAAAAAGATAGAAAAGAATGGCAGGGTGGGTTGTGAACTTCCTCAGTGTTAAAGCCATGAATCAGTCATGCTTGTATTCTGTGTAACTCCTATGATAATGTGCTGTACTGCGCATAGAGAAAATACTGGAGAGCAAATAAGAGCCATACAAAGTACAATGGCATTTGTATAGAAAGGGCCTTTATGTTCTTAGTAGCATGTTTTCCTTATTATTCTGGAAGTCACAAGTAAACAAAGCTATCAGTCTTGAACTTAGTATGTTATAGAACATCTCGACTGGGCAAACATATCCGCATGTTACAAAACAATTGAAGTCACAAAGTAACATTGCTATAGGTTTTCTTTTAAATTTATTGTTAACAAAGTAACATGTAACCAGTAATCTTAGCACTTTGGAGGCTGAGATAGAAGTAAGGAGTTAGTCTAGACAACAGGGTGCAACCTTGTCAAAGTGTAAACAAATCAATCATAAATAGAAAAGAGCATTGGAGGATTTTGCAATGAGTCTGTCTTCCATAGAAAATGCAGTGCGATTATGGTATCCAAGCATGTATTGATGTCCAAAACATAGATTTTTTTTTTTAAAAAATAAGATTTATCAACAAATTCTCATGTTAATCCTACTCATTTCTTTGTCATTGATTTCAAAACACACTCAAAGAAATGTTGGGTGTTTGAACTGTCTTTAAGTGTCATAATTATAACTGTCCTGCAAGAACTGAAGAAAAGCTGTTTTCCCAACAGCTGATGCTAAGTCCTAGCCTTGTATAAAGAGAAACAGGTTGCAATGTGCTGTTCAGAGAAAGCCCTCTGCAACTATGTGCTGCTGAGCTTAGGCGTGTACTCTCAGCACCAGGAGGGCTCCTGAGCTCTAGGCTTGCCCACAGCTGAGCAAAACTGGTTATCTTAGGGAGTGCTTGTATCATTTAATAGATCAGGACTAAAAAGCGGTAGGCGGTCATAAAGTGATACCTATTTATAAAGCATTCTTGATAGTAAGTGACTGTGCGGGCACTCCTGGTTTACATATGGGTGTGAAACATTGCTCTCTGTATGCTCTGTAAACAGCCACTGTAGACATCTCTCTCCTTAATCGCTTGTGTATTGCTGCTTGGTACAAAGTTTAATTTGCACTGGTGAAGAGATTCTCTGAACTCATATTTGTGCTTGTCACCAGAGGAAAAGGGACTGAGCCAGGCTGGGCAGTGCTGGAACAGAGCTTTAACCCCAGCAGTCAGGAGGCAGAGGCAGACAGATCTCTGAGTTCATGGGCAACCTGGTCAACAGAGTTCATTCCAGGACAGCCGAGGCTACACACACACACACAAAAACCTGTCTCCAAAAACCTGCAATCACCCACACACATACACCACTGACAACAAAGATGAAGATGAAGATGAAGAAGAAGAAAGAAGAAAGAAGAAAGAAGAAAGAAGAAAGAAGAAAGAAGGAAAAGGGACCAGGAATTGGAAGCATTGGTTTTAAACCACTTGCTGGTTAAATTAACCTTGGCACTATTGATATTTTAGATCAGGCCTTGAGAAACAAATAATAAAAAGAACCAGAACCAACCAAGAAATCTAGGTCTTTCTAAGGCAAGAGTCACATAGCTGTCAAGACTTGTTCTATGTTAACAAAGTCAGTTTTTAAAAGAGTTTTTCTTTTATGTGTATGAGTGTTTTGCCTGCTGTAACGTCTCTGAAGCTTGTGTGCCTATGGTGTTGAATCCTCTCACTGTTATGGGCTGCCATGTGAGTTCTGAGCACTGAATCTGGATCCTTTGAAAGAGCTGCCAGTGCTGCTACCTGATGAGACACCTTTCCAGCCCCAGAAAGTCCATTTCAAAGTATGTCTGAAGGTCATTGATGTGGCACATTCACAAGGCACTGGCATACTCTTAGTTATGGTTTTGCTGCTGTGAAAGATACCATGACCAAGACAACTCTTATAAGGACAACATTTAATGGGGGCTGGCTTACAAGTTCGGAGGTTCAGTCCATTATCATCATGGCAGGAACATGGCAGCATCTAGGAAGACATGGTACAGGAGGAGCTGAAAGATTCTACATCTTCATCTGAAGGCTGCTAGTGGAAGACTGACTTCCAGACAGCTAGAATGAGAGTGTTATAGCCCACACTCACAGTGACACACTACTCCAACAAGGCCACACCTATTCCAATAGGGCCAAACCTTATAATAGTGCCACTCCCTGGGCCAAGCATATACAAACCATTACACATACCAACTTGAATAGAATCCAACAATTCACGAAAAGGACTAAGCCAATGGGAACATTGATGATTCGACTGTGCTATGTGGATATCTCAGGCTATGCAGTATTCCTATCACAGTCTTACTAAGAGTGTCTAAGCCCAGCAACCTCAGTCACAAAGCTAACGAGGGACAGAACTAGAATTCAAATTCAGATAGTTAAAAGGGAAGGAGGAACTAGGGGACTGGATTCATAGTTTCAATATCAAGAACATACTCCCAGTAATAGGAGTTGAAAGAGTTAAAATTTTTTAAACCTTCCACAGATGTAGTCAAGAGTGCAGATCAGCTTGTTCTGTGCTCTGGGTCCTAGGAAACTAGCTATCCACAAGACAAAATAGATAAGATAGGAGTTCAGAGCTGGGAGTTCAGGTCAGTGTGCCCGTGCACCCTGGATACCAGGAACTGAACTGACCACAAGATAAATTAAATAGGGTGTGATTCTTAGAGAGAAGAAAGGCTTGTATGAGATATTTCTCCCCCGACCGTTTCTTGAACCTGTCACGGAAGCTGAACACTGGACAGGTACTTTCTATAGATACTTAATCATGATTCCCCCCTCATCTCCCCTGGGTTGCGGTTTTTCCCTTTAAAAGCTCTACTGCTTCTCTAATGGGGGTCGTACTTCATTGCTTGCCTCTGTGTAGGACAGGCTAGAAGTGCGACCTCAACGTGTTGAAATCAAATATACCTCTTGCTGTTGCATCAAGTTCAGTGTCTTGTGAGTTACTGGGGTGGCTGTGAATTCCCGAGAAGAGGGAGGGAGTTCCTCCCTTTCTGGCGGGCCTTACAGAGTGAGGCAGGAAAGAAAGACAGGATGCTTTCTCTCTTAGGTCCCCATCAGTTTTTCTTGTCTTTCTCTCCTGGAAGTTCTGTCTTCACCTTGCTTCTCCTTACAGGTGTTCCTGGGGAGGAAAATTGTGTTATTGTACCTGGCTACTAAGCAGGTTCTTTCAGAAGTCCTACTTTATATCTGTATTTGTGCAAACTTAGATTCACCCCAGGGTATGAGAGTATCTACATTATTCTCACCAATGAATTCACCTATAAATTAAGCAAATTGGTAAAACAGATTTATGGAGAATACATTGTTTCTGCTTTGTTATTATTAAGTTTGACGATGAATAAAATGTGGTAGACATGCTATTTCGTGAACTGATTTGCATATTCTTTACTTAAAGTGTTGGTTTTTTGTTAATTTAAAATAACTCTTATTTGTCCTCACATTGTACTATATAAATGCTTTTGCCTCTAATTTGTATGCACGAGCCACTGCTTCTGAACTGAGGATCCAAAAAAGACGATGGCGTCATTTTATAGTGTCCAACTATAAAAGAGAAAATACATAATGTACTTTGTGGAATTATTCTTAAGATGAATGTAAGCAAAGCATCTCTTTTGTATTGTCTGTCACAGAACATGTCAGTTATCTTACACAACCACAAGTTTGGCTCTTAATCTAAAATCACACAATTCCCCTTCAGAGTTTAGAAAAACCAGAACTAGAGATTCCGAATCTCTGAAAGGTAAACTATAGTTGTCAATTACTGAATTGAGGATGTGAGCTCTGTTTGTGAAGTCTCTGGAGCACGAATCACAGCGATAACGCGTGTAATCTCGAAAGCCTCGGCCCGCCAGCGGTCTCCAAGCAGGTCCGAATACCAATTTTCTCTTCTCTCACTTTGAATGTTAGAAAACTTGTGGTGAAAATGACGAAGACGGAAGGAGAGAGCGAGCGAGTGGCGTCCCGCATCTCCTTCAGAGATGCTAGCTGGCTTGTTTTCAGACAGCAGCTGCTCTGGAGGCTACTGAGGGTTGGAAATGCAGAAGTACAGCCAGAAGGGCAGGGCGGGGACGGGCATTTGGGAGCTGCCCGGAGGTGAGGTACAGTGTCCGCCGCTGGTTTTGGTCGGTGCAAACCGGAGTGCCGCGTCAGTGGAGCCGTGGCGAGAGTCGCCTCCTGAGGCCAGCAGCAAAGCGTCCTTGGGACCGCGTCGGATCGCAGGATTCCAGCGGGGAGCAGAGTTGCACAGCCACTTCCGGCGCGCCCTTGTGCACTGGCTCGGACCCGAGCAGCGCGCACGCGCAGAGACCAAGCCTCCCGGAGGGGGCGTGGCAGCGGGAAGCATTCTCTGCGCCTGCGCCCTTCTCTGCTAGGTCGGCTGGGGACGAACTCTGGGTCGGCGTCGCGCTGTCCCCGGTGTCGTGGCCGGGTTGCTCTTCGCGCCTCACTGCGGCGTCGCGTCGAGTCCCCGAGAGCTCGGCGGGGTGTGGGGAGGTAAGAGCCCCGGAGCCGCCACGGGCTTCTCCTCAGCGTACTGCGGGCTGAGGGGCGGGGCGGCCGCAGTCTCGTCGGGCTGCGACGGCCGGGCCTCGCCTTCCTCCGGGACCCGCCTGCCTCCCTGGGCTCTGTGCGGCCGGGATGCCAGATCCATAGTGGGCCGGGCCGGGAGGGGCGCACTGGACCCCGCAAGTCCCCGAGACGCCAGTTATCGCCGCCGCCTCCTCCGTCTCACGGATGCCTCAGTGTTCGCTCGCTGTCTAGTGTTTGGTGCCTCTGAAGAGATGACCTTAACTTTTAACGGTTAACCTGTTTGTGCGCCCGTGATTGCAATTTGTTAACATTCCAGACTCATCTTCTTGGTTAGACATGTCAGAAAACCGGCCCGTAAATTTAATATTTAAGTTCATCTTTTTAATTCAAAGACTAATTTGGTGATGTCATCCGGTTCCGTCACTAACTTGTCTGAGTTTGGCGTTTCTCGAGTTGGCAAAAGTTTAGTGGTTTGATGGAGTAGAGCTCCGTCTGATTTTTCACATAACTTCTTTTCTCTCTTTGATATTAAACTACACATTTAGTGGCAAGCTATTTAAAAATTAGAGGAAGGAATCAGGGATGAGATAGTTAGCATTCCACCCAGCAAAAGTAACCAGCCGCTTAACATTTTGACATTTTTTCTTTGTTCTTTTTGCCCCTGTTGCATTTTAAACTTAAGATGATCAGGGTGTTGCTCGACTCTCCAATGTTTTTAAAAGCCTTACACATATACCCATTACTTTTTACTTTTACTATACACATAATATATGAGCAAAAACCTTACAGATAAAACTTTTTTTAATCCCCAATCATAATACCGATTACACATAGTACCCCATATAATTGAAGGTAATGACAATTGAAAAATATTGAAGAAAAAGTAATAGGTAATGCAGAATATTTACCATTTTGGAAATTAAAACTCAAAAAATTATTTTTTTTTCCACATATTCACTTAAAAATAGTCATACAATGAAGCATGGTGGGTTATGATGGTAATCCCAGCATGGAGGCAGGAGGATTGAGCAACAGGCCAGCCTGGGGGGACACAATAAACTGCTGTCTCAAAAATAAAGCAAGATAAAAGTAAAAGCATCAGTGCACTAACTAAATATCTCTATTGAAAGCCAACAATATTTCCAAACTAAGTTTAGAGAGAAGGGCAGTATTGTTTTGCCAGGAAGCAAGTTACTTCCTTGCTGAATTCTTGTATGTCTTAGTTCATCTTGGTGTGCTGGCTTGTTTAGGTTAAGGCACATGAAGAAAATCTGTCTTTGCATAGTTACATGGCTAGAAGAGAGAAGACCTGGAAGACCCTGCTTTTAGGATTTCTCAGCAAAGCATGAGAAAACTGATTTAACTATTGTATTAAATAAGCTATTCACTTATTGCACTTGTCGACCACAAACTTTGCAACACTGAAAGTTCCTTGTGTTCTTGAGCACAGTGTTTTTCTGGAGGTGGATGCTAGGTCATAGACTTATGTTCCCTTTCTAAAGTATATTTTGATAGACATAGAAGTTAACTTGGACAAGTCCTTTCGTAATTTTTTGTTGTATCCCAGGTCTTTTGTTTGAATTATTTCACCTAATGATTGGTAAAGTATCTGCATAGTTTTCAATAATTTTGGCTTTTCTTAAATTTAAAGAGAGAATTCAAATTCCTCCCACCCCAGACTGTTCCTACATACTGTTTTCTACTGTTTCTACATTGTTTGCCTGTGTCATTTTCTCTGGGTAGCTGTTGAGATTGCGTCTTAAAACGCACACCTTACCAACATTAAGCACTTTATTGTATTGACAAAACATTTGGATGTTTTAAAATCCTAATTGTTCTAATGTGCATCGAGCATTTTCTTCATGATCATATCACTGCCTTTCCATACAATTTTGTCCCTACTTACAGTCGCGTGCCCAACTGTCTTCTAACATTTTTATTATTTTTCTCATTTTCTTCATGATCATATCACTGCCTTTCCATTCAATTTTGTCCCTACTTACAGTCGCGTGCCCAACTGTCTTCTAACATTTTTATTATTTTTCTATTGTAAGGATATGTTATATCATTTTTAAGGAAAATCATAAAATTAACTTTTTCTCTCTTAAAGTAAGATGTAGATATGTGACTTAGCTTTGAGAGGCTTACATAGTCCCTGCACTAGACTTAGTTTAGTATCTGTTCCTCCGTATTTCCCCCTTTGCTAATACTATTTTAACGCTTTTTGTGGAAAATGGATTTATGTTGTAGAGAGTTTCGTGATTTTCTTTCTTTCAACATTGTATATTGGATGGTTCCTACAGAACCCAGGGCGTAGTTTTATGCAGACAGGTTTGGGGATCATTCTTTGTCTAATGTCAGGCTTCTGTATTCTTCTGTATCTTTTCCTAGGTCACTTCCATTCACAGTGGAGCATTGCTGATTTACAAATCTTTATCTCAGAATCCTCTCCAGGTCCTTATAGTCAATAGTCTCTTGACATCTCCCCAGGATGTTCTCAAGGCACTTCAGACAGTAGCCCAGACAGTGTATCCCTTCTTCCTGCTCCTTTTGAGTTGCCTGTGGTGGTCAGTCTACCCAGTCCCCCAGTGTGGGAATCTGTTGGAAATGCCAGCCTTCCCCTTGGTTTCAGTCTCCAAGCGTTCTGGTTCTTTAGCTGTTTGTCTGTTTCATCTTCACCTCAGTCTCTGCTCATGTCCTCATTGTCTCTCACCTTAGCAATTTTAGAAGTTTTATTATTTTTTGTTTTCTTATTAATCATACCTGTTGTTACTAAATTTTTTTAAAACCATGAAGAGACTTTTAAAACCATTTTAAAAGTAAATATTACAAAAAATTGTTTGGAAATCTGAGAGTATTTAAATGGTTAAGTTAGTAAAAATATCTCAAGTCATTCTTGGGCTGGCAGGAGGGCTTAATGGGTAAAGGAGCCTGCAGCCAAAGCCTGACAGCCTTAGTTAGATCCCCTCTACACATGACAGAGGACAGAATTAGCTTCTGGAAGTTTTCTCTGTCAGCCATATTCATACAAGTAAATACATAGAAGAAAACAAAGAAAGCTCATTCTCGTATACTTGAGATTAAAAACAGATCTTATCAGCACTTCTCCACATAAACATTAAATAAAGTTCATACATTCTGTTTGTTTCTTCCATTTATAATTGATTACTGGCCACAAAGTACAGTCTGTTTATTTGAAATGAGAAAATCCACAGCTTAGTAGTAGTTCATGTTAAGGAGTTTTAATGAAAAGTATTTTCATTGTCATACTTTTTACAAATTGCTGAATTGTATTGTTTCCTGTATTTTTGGCACTTCAAATAATATGCTTAGGAGTGTGTGTTATTATGTTGAGGCACTTTGTAAGTAGATGTTCTTTAATGAATCTTCAGTCCATTTTTAAAATCCTCTGACTTTTGCTAGTGAAAACTGTTTTTAGAACTTTGGTGTTTTGTAGTCCCCCACCCCCACCCCCCATTTTTCAAGACAGGGTTTCTCTGTGTAGTCCCTGGCTGTCCTGGAACTTGTTTGTAGACCAGGTTGGCCTCAGACTCAGAGATCCGTCTGCCTCTGCTTCCCAAGTGCTGGTATTAAAGGTATGTGCCACCACTGCCTGGCTGGTGATAGTTCTTTAAATGTAATGTATTCTATATACAGAGTTCTTTTTTTTTTTTTTTTTTTTTTTTTTTTTTTTTTTTTTTTTTTTTTTTGGTTTTTTTGAGACAGGGTTTCTCTGTGTAGTCCTGGCTGTCCTGGAACTCACTCTGTAGACCAGGCTGGTCTCGAACTCAGAAATCCGCCTGCCTCTGCCTCCCAAGTGCTGGGATTAAGGGCGTGCGCCACCACTGCCAGACCACAGAGTTCTTTACTCTTTTAAATATGTATGCACTTATTCATGTACTGGTTTTGTGTCTCAGTATCTAGTGCTGGCTAGCCTAGAATTTGCTATGTAGGTCAGACTGGCTGGTCTTGAATTTATGATCATCCTCTGTTTCCTGAGTACTGGGATTACAAGCATATGCCATCACTCCTGGCCTATTGTTTACCATCATATTTAATTTTATTTTTTATTTTTGTCAAAGGGCTAACTAGCATGATACATATACCTTTAGTCCTAGTATTCAAAAGGCAGAGGCAGACAGATCTCTACAAGTCAAATGAGGTACACGGCAAGTCCAGGTCTACCAGGGCTATAAAGTGAGATCTTTTGTCAAAAAGGGGGTGGGGTAGCCATACCATACATAAAGACTAAATGATACTGGACATATATAATGAATAACCTAGTTACCCTTCCTTGCTCTTCTTACCCAGAATCCTACTCTCCAGAGATGAATAGACTCCTCATCTTAAGTCTAGGCTTCCTGTTTGAATCATAGAACACAGAAAACGACTGTTCCTAACTTCTTCCATAGATGATGCAAATAATACTGTAATTGCCTAGGAATGAAGTGAGTTTGTTACTAGAGGTGGGTGCCTTGGGGCAGTAAAGACTAATTCTCACAAAACCGAGACAGACAGCTTCAGTCTAATGATTTCATTTTTCTTTTTTAACCTCCAAACGTTTAAGTAACATGTTTAGCCATATAGTCATCTCCCCTCTTCACTCGTACCCTACTCTAGTTTGGGTACATTTTGTATATTAAGATATAGAGGTTAGATTTGCTGCATCCACCCTCTCTTTAAGCACTGCAGTGCATATTCTTTCCTCTGGTATTCTCAAGCCAGTTACGTGTTAACTTTGAGTTACTCTGTGTTTATATCATTATGTAATTACTGCTTTTCTAAAGTAAAAAGTGACCTTATTTTTTTGTATTTACCTCTCATTGCATTTTTCAGAATATATTTTATATCTTTTGTTTGTTTGTTCTGCTTTTTGATACAGGATTTTTCTGTGTAGTCCTGGCAGTTCTGGTACTTGCTCTGTTGACCAGATCTGCCAGCGTCTGCCTTCTGAGTAATGGGATTAAAGGCTTGTGCCGTCACTCCCAACTCATCTTTTTTTAACGTGTACTTTGTATTCTTTGGGATTTTTAACCCCTTGGACAAGATTTGCTATTCACTTCCAAGTAGATTCAAATATCTCCAATCATCTTGTTTTGCAGTATGTTTCATAAGATCTCTGGCATCTTGTTTCTGTCTCTGGCCTGCTGTATCGCAGTTTTCCTGAGTTACCACTTATGATCTTGGATGCATTCCTTTTGTTTCTATCTGGTATGGAGTAACTTGTTTCCTAGATTTTAAGTCTTTATCTTCTTATTTGTAAAATACATCTTTTAGTACCTCTAAACAATGTTTCAGCCCTTACATTTGGACATTTGGTTAATGCCTTCATTTGTAACTTTTAGAATTTTAGATGCATTGCTCCCATGTTTCTTTGCTCTGTTGTTCTGATGAGAAATCTAATGCCAGACTGATAACCAGTCCTGTTGGTTTTCTCTGGAAAGTCTTGTGTTTATTCAACAGCATACCTTATATGGAGGGCACTGATAAAGATACTGAATATGGAACTGGAGAGATAGCTTATCAGTTAAGAGCACTGGCTACTTTCAAAAAGGACCTGGGTTCTATTCCCAGCACATGGTGCCTCACTCCAGTTCTAGAGGCTATGATACCTCTTCAGGTATTCATGTGTTACATAAACATACATGCAGCAAAACACCTATACATGTAAAATGAAAAAAATGGGACCAAAAGGACACTGAATATATGAGTGAACAAAATACTAGGCCCCTCCTGTAAAAGTTGAAATTCCAGGAGAATGTTACTCCAGATGGTATAGTAAATGTAGTAACTTATGTAATGCCCTGCATGGACATAAAGTAAGTAGTTGCTTTAGGAAGTCAGAGTTCTGTGCTTGTGTTCTTTTTGCTTTTAGTCTTAAACATTTTCCTCCATTCCCAGTTAGGGCATTGCTTCATACTTTGTAATAAGCTTTGATGCTTGGTGCATTCAGTATTTCCTTCTGGGATTGCTGACCTTATGAGTCTTTTGTTTTTTGTCAGGTGTACATTGAAAGGTGTTCTTTGTGCTATAAACTTATCCAAGTGCTTATTCTTTTGGTTCATCATTGTAGTATCATCCAGGTAACTTTATTACCATGAAACATTTACTGTATTCTTAGCCCTCTCTAGCTCTCCTCAGTTCTAAGCCATTGGCAGTCACTGGTATGTTCATTATCTGTAACATTGCTTTCCCAGAATGATACATAATTGGATCATAGAGTAAATATAGATTCTTCTATTTATTGATATGTGTTTAGAGATCACCCCTGTACTCTTGTGGCTTGCTAACAGATTTCACTAAATAATAATGTGCACCATGGTTTATTTATCCATGTGCCTACCAAAGACCCATAGTGTGGTTGCATCCACCTTTTGGCAGTTGTGAATGAAGCCACGTACATGCATTCTCTTCCAAGTCGTGGTGTGTGCCTGTAACAGGAGCACTAGGGAAGTAGAGGTCAGGAGTTCAAGGTTACCTTTCAGTACATACTGAGTTGAGGGCATTCTGGGCTAAACGAGACTCAGTCAAAAATCCAAACAAATAACAACTTTAAAAAAGAACAGCCGGGCGGTGGTGGCGCACGCCTTTAGTCCCAGCACTTGGGAGGCAGAGGCAGGCGGATTTCTGAGTTCGAGGCCAACCTGGTCTACAGAGTGAGTTCCAGGACAGCCAAGGCTACACAGAGAAACCCTGTCTCGAAAAACAAAACAAACAAAACAAAAAAACAAAAACAAAAACAAAAAAAAGAACGAAGGACATATAAATATAATACAATACATAAATGAATGCTACATAAGGTGGATTATAGCCAATACTCTTTAGTTTTCAGTTTATTTCTGTTTCTAATTTGGAATTAGAAATTCTAACTTGAATTGTTTGTTCAGTATAGTTTCCCAAATTGGAAGTTTAAACTGTTGATTTCAAGTTTTGGTTCTTTTTAACAAATACATTTAACCATGTTAGTGTGTCTTATGAACGAAGCCTTTTACTGCGTCCCTCAAGTCTCTTGACTTTTTAAAGATTTTTACTCTCAGCATTATGATGAGCTGTCTTCCCCATATGTTCCTTCCCTGTGGTTTTCTGTTCCTGTTTCATAGTTGCATAGATGCTTCTTTCTCTCAGAATGTGCTTTGGAGTTTTCTTATTTCCTGCATTGTCTCTTCCTTCAAACTCCCTTTATTGCCTTAATATGTGTTTTTTGTGTACATTTCTGTGTATATGGCATAATGGTATATTTGACAGTAAAGACAAGAGTTAACAGGCTTTATTGAATCAGGGTGATTGTTGTAACTTTGAAAATGACCCTGGCTGCTCTGTCTTTGGTGTTTAGTTGTTTCCCTATAATATACTTAAAAGTGTGAATTTCTGTTTATTTTTTATTGTGATATGATGTATTTTTGTTCATTGAGTTTTTCATGAATTCTGGAAAAAAATCTTGACATTGCCTTCAAATGAAGTCTTCTCAGGCTCTTTCCCCTTATGGAAGGAACACTATTCTCGTTCTAGGATTGAACCTGTTTTATCCGTGCTTCTTGTTTGGTAGTATCTCTCTTTGTGCTCTCCACTTCTGAATCACCCCGGGCCTTAGGTCGTGCTTCTCAATCATGTGTAGTTTTTTAAAACCTTCTTATCTCACTCCTGTATTCCAGGCAACATTTGCATGCTTTTAATTATCTCTGTCCTTTGGTTTGCATGCATTCTTACAAAATTTGTATTGCTTTATTACACTTCTGAAAAAAGATACTTGCTAATACTTTGGAATTAGTTTTTCTGCATGCCTTTAATCCCAGCACTTGGGAGGCAGAGGCAGGCGGATTTCTGAGTTCGAGGCCAGCCTGCTCTACAGAGTGAGTTCCAGGACAGCCAGGGCTACACAGAGAAACCCTGTCTCGATAAAAACAAACAAACAAAAAAACAACAACAAAAAAGGAAGTAGTTTTTCTTTCTTTTCCTTCCCTTCCTTCCCTCTTTTGCTCCCTGTCTCCCTCCCCCTTCCCTTTTTCTCTTTTTCTCTCCCTCCTTTCTTCTTTTCTTTTTCTTCCTTCTTCCCTTCCTTTTTCCCTCCCTCCCTCCTTCCCTCCCTTTCTTCCTTCTTTCTTATTTAACTAGTCATTCACCATAGATCACGTGAAGAACATAAATCTTCCTATAAGTTGCTTGCTTTGTTTTTTTTTGTTGTTGTTGTTTTCTTTTGTTTTTTTGTTTTAAATCTTTTTAGCTGTCTTTAGATGACTGAGTTTCCTACAAACATGCAGTTAGTTTTCAGGTTTGACTAGATTCAGTGAGATTATTCTTCTACATTATTTATGGTGAAACTGATCACTGGATTGTAGTGAATTGACCCAACCATAACATTATGAAGTTTCCTATCGGACTTGTCCTCTGAAGTCTCAACATTCATTGGTAACAATTGCTTAGCCCATTCATTGTATTAGGACCTATGAAAAGATTTTTTTTTTAAAGTTTTAAGTCTTTCTGCATTTATTTATTGGAATTCTTACCTAAAGAACATTCCCTTAGCAACTATTGTATCATCTGGATGTATATTCTGTAAATAAGTGAAGGATTAATTCTCTGCTCATTTTTCTTAATTCATTAATTCTCAGAGTAATAGTACCCTAGCAACCCTCCAGTAGATGGGATTCTTTGGTTTTGAATTTAATGTTATGATTTTTTGGTTTTTAAATTTTATTTGGATTATTTTCAGTTCTGTGTGCTCTTCATTATTTTCATGGTCACTTGTCCCTTTAAGTGAGAAAGAGTCCCCTAACTTGAATTCTTTCCTTCTGATGTTGGTCACTGGTAGATTCTTCAGTGTCTCAAGCTTACTTGGTAGAGTTTCTGCCTCAGCTACTTCATAGATCTTATCATAGCACATGGTAAAGCTAGGCATGGCTTGTGTTCCTGTAACCCCAACTCTGTGGGATAGGTAGATCCTTGGAGCTTGCTGGCCAGCCCACTGAAATGGTGGGCTTTCAGTTCAGTGAGATACCCTGTCTTACGTCAATGAGAAGAGTGATAGAGGAAGGTCCACATTGTCCTCCTCTGGTCTCCACGTGTATACTTAAGTCAATGAGAAGAGTGATGGAGGAAGGTC
>JANHMN010000014.1:15494766-15513122 GCA_030674055.1 Rhabdomys pumilio | reverse complement strand
ACACACACACACACACACACACACACACACACACACACACACACACACACACGAACGAATGTGTTGTGGAGTGAATTTATTAGACAACCTGTTTTATTGTAGTTCAGTATCTTACGTAGTTTCTTTTACAGTGCTGTTAATGATTATTACAAGAAAATGCCAATGATAAGCTAGAACCTGACTGAAGTGATCATGTAAACAATATTATTAGACATGAAAACGTTGACTCAAAGGTTGTGAGGTGCGTTCAGTAAAGGGATGGAAGAAAAGATGAGTAGAGATTGTGGGTGTTGAGAAAGCTGCTGGAATTGCATGAGCTTTAGCAGTGTGTGAGTACTGCCAGGTAGACTGGATCCAGAGTGTGAACCTGGATGTGGGTTTTCCTAGCTAGTGGAGTGGTTTCTCAGAGTGCTGTCATTCTGGGATATTAAAGAAGATTGTAGCAGTGATAGCTCTTATGGTCATTGAGTTTGGAGAAGTGCTCAAGATCTGTAGCCAGGACTATTCCTTTTTCTTATTGAAATATTATTCAATGATATTTAGGAACTATTCTGTATTCTGGAGCTCCAGCTGACAACAAAATAGATGTTCTGTTGACAGTGGAATTTTTGAATGTGGAGATAAATGGATAGTAAACAGTTAGGCCATCAGATGGTAACAATGCCCTAAATTTAAGGTTCAAATGTACAATGATAGAAACAGATCAGTGGTCAGAATAATGCTTTATGATAATATGATATGTGACTAGGGACTTGAAAGAAATAGCTGGGTCTGTGTGAGAACCTGTGGAGAGAAAATTCTAGGCAGAGGGAAGAGCAGACAACATAAGCTGTATTTTCTTAGTTTGAAGCCCAAAGGCTCAGCTTGCTGCTCCTAGTGAGTCGGTGGGTTGTACTGAGAGATGAAACTAGGGTTGTAGAGCCTGACTTAGCCTTTTACTCTAGTTAGAAAGCCAGAGAACATAAAAGCTGGCGTGCTGATGCACACCTTTAGTCACAGCTCTTGGGAGGCAGAGGTAGGCAGATCTCTTAAGTTCGAGGCCAGCCTGGTCTACAGAGTGAGTTCCAGGACAGCCAGGACTACACAGAGAGACCTTGTCTCAAAACAAGCAAACAGGCCTCCAAAACAAACAAACAAACAAACAAAGTCATTTTTAAATGGCTTTAAAATGAGGATTAAAGAAGTAATCATTTAGGTCTTAAAGATTTACTCTGGAGTATGTTGCTAGTAGATCCTAGGAGTAAAAGGAAAAAACAGACACTTGTATTCAATAAAGATGATTTTCTATAGTTGATATCAGGCATACAACAACTAAATACTGAAATAACTCAATTATAGCTTATCAGAGTGGAGTGCTGCCAACTAAATACTAGTCACTCGGACATCTTTACCAAGTGCCACTTTCTCCTGATTGGCCGTTTACTTCTTTCTCCTTGTAACTTGAAAAATCAAATATTTATTATGGCTTACTAGGAAGTTCAAAACCATGAGTTGTTAATACTATTCTTTCTGCTTTATAGCTCAGGCTTTTGAAAGGATGATGAGTCCAAGTGGTTCTTGTCTTAAGTCTAATCACTGTAATGAGTGCGCCACTGCCCAGCCACTTCAGGAGACCCAAACGTCCAGTGCACCTTCACCTACAACTCTGCCCATCTCAGCATTGAAACAACCAAACGTTGAAGGTAACCAGAGTAAACTGCTGTGGTTTACACCAAGAATACATTATTTAAGTAGAAATACTCTTGTAGTTAGGATCCAAACAGAAGAGAGAAACCAATTATGTGTCAGGGGGATTTGCAAGGAATTGGTTATACATGTATGTATGATGCAGACTGGAAACGTGCTTAGGAGTATCAAACTCAGAACTGCAGGGAGCAGCTACCACCACTAGGAGTAGGGGCATGGAAGGGGAAAGGCAGTACTAGCATCAGAGAGGAGTGCGTGGTGGTGCTTAGCCCTCAGACCTGGGCATGGGGGGCTACAGCACCATATGAATAAAGCTGTGACCTCTGGGAAAATGTCATATGGCAACTATTGGAGGCATCAAGGAATCTTACAGCTGGTGCTCAGGTGACTGAGGGAGAGTTCTAGATTTGATATTAGGAGTGCTGAAAGTCATGGGACTTGCAACATAACTGCTGCTGCTGGTGCTGGTGCTGGTGCTGGTGCTGGTGCTGGTGCTGCTGCTGCTGCTGCTGCTGCTGCTGGTGCTGCTGCTGGTGCTGCTGCTGGTGCTGCTGCAGGATTCTTAGCAGGAGTTAGGGCACAAAGAACCCATCCCTTTCTACATTTTGACCTTCCTTTCCCACCAGTCCCTACCCCTAGCATAGTCGGACCACAGCCAGCTAGCAAGAAGACAAGGTCAGGATTTGTACTTTCCAGACTTCCAGCCTAGCATTCAAGAGCTCAGTGTAGACTGGAGACCTGGGTTCTAGTGATAACCAGTAAATAACTTTCTTTAAAAACTTCTCTTTCATTGTATATTTTACAACAATAACAAACTATTATTTATTTATTTATTCGTCTTTCATTTTAAGACTCAAGCTAGTCCAATCTTCTGAAGTCAAGTTGCCTGTCATGAGTCATTGGTCACAGACGTTTACTACTGTAACATCTATTTTAAACCTTTCAATTTTCTACTAGTGTGTTCTAGTCTGTAGTTCTTGTCAGTCTCATACAAGGTCAGTATATATTTACAGACATTGTTGGAAGCAAAGGCTGTGACATTTAGAAAATACCTGTAAATATCAGTTAAAGATAAATTTGATTCTTCTGACAATTGAGTTGGGGGGTACTTAGATTATCACTCAGTGGCTTTTCTGATTATGATCATATCTGAATGAGATGTACTGATGAGATTGTGTATTTTAACTCCAAAGATAATATGTTTGTGTCTAAAGTGATTTGTGTGTTCTTGAATCTAATTATTACCAGACTTTGTAAGTGAAAGAAAGGTACCTTGTTTAATATACCCACCCATGTTACAAATGCATGTACTTAATTCCAACTTTTCCATTATTTTCTTCATTCTAAAAATTATACATGAAACTTCTTGTGTTTTTATGTTCTAAAATCATCTAATTTTAATTCTCATAACTTTTGTTCTAACAACAACAGCAACAAAATAAGTCTTCCTACGTTTAAACAAATATTTCCTCCAGATTTGAGAGGAAATGGCAATATGTTATTAGTAAGTTTATGACCCATATTATAAGAACTACAGTATTGCTGCTTATACATTAAATGAAAATACAAAAAGACCTCTTGAATACATAAGTGATCCAGTTTCACACTTTTTTCAGACTTATTTCTTTCTGTTATCTGTGTGATTTTCTTCACTTATCTTCTAGGCCTTGTTCTTTATCCCTGTACCTTACTCAACCCTTAAGGTATATTCAGTAACTACTTGTTATGATTTGACTCTAATGTGTCCCCCAAAGGCTAATATGTTGAAGGCTTGGTCCCCAGTACATTGTTCACAAATGAGGCTTTAGGGAAGTGACTGGATGTCTAAGGTTTTGGACTAATCAGTGAGTTAGTCTATTGTTGGCTTCGTAATCCCAAGACCTTTTGTGAGGAGTAGAAACTAGAAGGTGGGTTTACTGGAGGAAGTAGGTCACTGGGGTGTGTCCTGGAAAGTGTCTATATTGTCGTTTTTTTCTTACTGTTTCCTTGCTTCTGGGGCACCCTGAGATGAGCAGCTCTGCCCTGCTCCATCTTCCTCACCATGGTGTACTACCTGTATCAAGCCATGGAAATGGAGCTAAGCCACTTTGAACTGAAACTTCAGAAACTCTTGAGTCATTTTCTTAATGGTTTGTTTTAGCAATGGAAAGCTGGCTTAACATGCTGCTCCATAGAGACTTTGCCTCAATCACAGAGGCCTTGTATCTTCCCCACAGTCCATAAGGTATAAGATTCTCCTTTCCTTTCAGAGCATGTGACTCCCATGGCAACAACTGTTCTGGTGCTCTCTCTTGGTTTGTATTAGATAAGCATGAACTCTTCTCAGGTTATATGAATTTGAGAAGCCATTTTCCTAGGCTTCTCTGAGAATATAGGACTTCTGGGTTAATAGCCAAAGGATTCTAAGAACATTAACTGACCTATTTGGTGTTATAATCCTGCTGAATTCTCAAATAACCCAACTCACTTTTCCAACTCATCTTAGGACCGTGTTCCAGAGAACAGAAGAGAGTATGGTTTGCAGATGGTATCCTGCCGAATGGTGAAGTGTTAGATACTACAAAATTATCGTCTGGAAGTAAACGGTGTTCTGATGACTTTAGTCCTGTCTTACCTGATGCGCCCACAGTAAGGAATCTAAATAACATTTGTCAAATCATAGTTCCTCATGTGATTATTAGTGTGCTTATCCTTTGGATGCCTTGATTTGCCTAGAAAAAAATGTATATGCATATTTTGCTTCCCATATGGCACTTTGCAAACAAACTACATTGTTTCTGAGTTGAAGGCTGTGGGAGCAGGTCTGTTGGCCGCAGCTTTCAAACAGCTCAAAATGGCCGTTAGCGATTTTTAGTAGTAAAGTGTTTTCAATAAAGGTGTGAACTTTTCTTTAGATATAGTGCTATTGCCCACTTCATAAGAGCTATGCTACAATGTAAACATAGGTTTTATGTACTCATACTTGCTTTACTATGGAGCCTGGGTCCCCTAGATCTCAGATATGCTTCGATTAATAGATTTTATTTATTTTTTAAAATAAAAAACTTAGTTTTATATGTGTATGTGTGTCTGTCTCTGCGGGTGTATACATGTATGTGTAGATACCCACAGAAGCCAGAGGAGGGGATTGGATTCCCTGGAACTGGAGCCTGGTGTGGGTGTTGGTAATCAAACTCTGGTCTTCTGTAAGAGCAGTAAGCACTCGTAGTTGCGGGCTATCTTTCCAGTACTGGTTTTTACCCCTTCAGACACACCAGAAGAGGGCATAAGATCCCATTACAGATGGTTGTGAGCCACCATGTGGTTGCTGGGAATTGAACTCAGGACCTCTGAAAGAGCAGTCAGTGCTTCTAACCTCTGAGCCACCTTTCCAGACCCTGATTTTTACCCCTTTAAATGTTAGTTTTAGGCATTGATTCTCAATTTTAAAACAAAAACCTTAGAACCTCTTCACAAGCTTTAAGTGTTGTAGAGAGTCCCAAAGTATGGGTTATGTGGGTTACATGTCTTCATAATTACTGTTTTAAAACCAAGATAGAAAAAATTTCAAAATATTTATTAATAAAAAATAATAGGGGCTGGGAAGATAGCTCAGCAGTTAAGAGCCCTGGCTGCTCTTTCAGAGGTCTTAAGTTCACTTCCCAGCAACCACATGGTGGCTCACAACCATCTACAAGGGCATCTGATGTCCTCTTTTGGCATTCGGGTGTACACACAGCAGAGCATAATAAATGAATGAATGAATGAATGAATGAATGAATGAATGAATGAGTTTTAAAAAGTAAAACTTTTATAAACTATATAATATATAAGCCAATTGATAATATTTTAAAAACCAAATCACTTCAGTCAGTAGAGAGTGGCATTGTTTTGCTTCCACATGTAGTATGTTGTGATATATTCTATTGATTTTATGACGAAAACCTAGGGCCTCATTGTCCCTCTGAAAGGATGTTGTGGGCTTCAGCATTCCCTAGACTGCAGCTTGAGAATCATAACTTAATTTAGATTAATATTAACTTAATGGTTTCTATACATTCAGGAAAGTATTTGTTGGTGATATTTATGGTTGCATTTATACAGCTGTACCAGCTGTAAGTGGAAGTCATGTGACCTGTATACCACCTGCAAGTGAAAGTTGTTGAGTAGATTTTGTAGATATGTGGAGTTAGGAAAGATGGCATAGTCCTTAGCTCACACCTACTCTCAGTCACTGTTCCAAAAAAACAGACCAGTAAATACATTCATTGTCATGAATTCTTCTTCCTTAAGATTTATTTTGGACAGTCTGAAAGAGGCTTTAACGAAGATGACTTGGTGGTAGCTTTTTCTAGGTGGTTGCTACTGTGGACTCTCTCTACTCTGCTTCCCAGCCATTCCTTTGCTGCCCTCCTTTTTCTTCTCCCCCATCCCTCCAGGCTTGATTAGATTATCTTCAGAAGGAGAAAGCCTTGAGTTGAGCTAAGTTGGACACTGTGTAATGGTAGTAGATACAGTCATTAACTAAATCTTTGTGCTTCTTGATGTGGTAGATCCTGAACTTAAAGAAGCAAAACGGCCTTCATTTCTTGGGGAATGAACTTTAGAAGCCTGTATTGGTCTCTTTTATTTTTGTTAAAATATTTTTGGTTATGGAGGTCAACATGTCACTCTTGAACAGACTATGGACTGATTTAATTTTTTATTCTATATTTTACAGATGATAAATAAAGTGGGTCATACCCATTCTCCTACAGTGGAAAAACCAAACAATGGTATAGAAGACATTATAAGAAGTGAGATGACCCAGAGTCCAATTTGTCATGCTGCATCCGGGACTACAGGCACTGAAGGCTTGCCCATGCCTGGCCCTTTCACACTAGAAGATGATGTTTTTGTGGACAATGAGGAGCCAGCTACTCCTACTGTTGTCCCTGCTAATACTGGTTTGCCTGTTGCTAGCGTTTCAGACTACAGGTTATTGTGTGGTGTTGCCAAATGTGTCTGCAATAACGTTAGTCTTCTACCAGATGATGACATTGGTTTGCCTCCCCTTCTGGCCACATCTGGAGAAGATGGATCAGGTAGGGTAGTGGCTACTTAAAATTGAAAAAGAATCCTTAGTTTGGAATTTTCAAGACAAGGTGTATGCATCTGTGTGCTACCATGTGACTTGTATAGACCAGGCCAGTGAGAGGACAGGTGTGAGCTACCACTAATCTGCTCCAAGGAAAAGGAACTTTTTAAAGAGAACCTAGGAATTTTGTCTCTAGTATATAAAATGCATTTTTAAAACTTAAACATTTTTGTTATACTATATATAAGGGGTTATAAATTTAGCTTATAGAAAGTCTTATTTGTACAAAACAAATCCAAAGTGATTGGAATTTTTGAGTCATTTATTCCATGTGGGTCTATAGTTTAGGATGAATTAAAGTCTTAACACAATGAGGAAACTGATCAGAAATGTTTCCATTTTGAGTTTTAACTCTAGCTTTTGTATTTTTTTTTTTAAAAGAAGCATGATTAAAGAAATAGCATTAAATTCAATGACAAAACTTGGAATTTTAGGTCATCATCTGCTACTTATTTCATGTGTGACTTTAAACATGTTAGTTGATCTCATTGGGTCTCTATTTTTTTGTAAAAGGAGAAAGCAGATGAGCTGGAGCTGACTTCCTCCTCCAAGCCCCACCTACCTCTTAAAGTTGCCCATTGCCTCAAGCATTATACTACTTGAAACTACATGGGTTGTTTGCATGTCAACTTAGAGAAAAGAAACTTACTATTCCTTTGCTGCCTGTAGGAGACATTTTGTGAGCTTACCTCTAGAGACAAAGGTGTTTTTAAGCTCTTGGAATATCATGCATATTTTTCTGATTGGTTGTCAAGTTTTGTTTTGCTGTGGCTACATGTCACTGATAGGTATACAGTAGCAAAGCAGCATAGGAGCTTGAATGTAGATTCTCTTCAGAAATTAGAATCCACTTTAATGTATGTATGATGTGTGGGCGTGTGGGCGTATGGCACAGCATATGTGTGGAGGTCTGAGGACAGCATTGGGGGCTGGACTGTTCCTTCTACAGTAGGTTCTAGGAAAGGAAACTTGCAGAACAAGTGATTTAACCCACTGAGCCATTTTGCAGATGCTAGAATCCACTTTTGATAAGTGTTTGTTTTAAAACTTGAGAAGTACAAAACTTTTATACAAAAATGGTAATTGAATGTGTACACACACACACACACACACACACACATACACATACACATATACACACATCAGAGTTGTGTGTATTCATTAGGTGTTTAGTGGGTAGAGGGGTAAAAATGAATAGATAATTATTGAACAGAGTGGGAATTGGTTTCAAGAAACATGTTTGGTTTTGTTTTCGATTCTTTTGATAGATTTACACTTTTTTTTAA
The DNA here is from genome assembly GCA_030674055.1 of Rhabdomys pumilio. NCBI lineage: Eukaryota > Metazoa > Chordata > Mammalia > Rodentia > Muridae > Rhabdomys > Rhabdomys pumilio. The sequence goes on along the minus strand of JANHMN010000014.1, from coordinate 15,505,034 downwards.
TTGCAAGTCTACTTGAGAGGCTATTTGTCTGATTACTTTATTTCTGCTGTTTAGTGCCTGTGATACAAGAGCGTCCATCTCAGGAGCAGATCAGTTTGCTTCTGGAAGGAGAAGGATTTCCTCATGCCACATTTGTCCTAAATGCAAACCTACTTGTGAATGTCAAGTTGGTATTTTGTAAGTAGAGAGTTACTTTTTCTAGTTATTTTTCAGTAAAGATATCTAAAGTGATTATATCTCCATGTTACATTTTGATTGACAAATAGTGAAAAATAAACAGCTAAATGTGACTACATGATTCTACAGTGATTGGCCTCAGACTTGAGGGTCTCCTGCCTCCACCTGTGGAGTGCTGGAACTACAGCATGCTCAGCTTAGCTGAGGTGGTTTTGTTTTGTTCATTTTCTTTCTCCCTCTCCCTGCTTCTCCCCCGTCTCCATACCTCTTTCCTTCCTTCTCTCTCCCTTGGGGATTCAACTTAGGCGTTCATGTATGGGAGCTAAGCATGCTACTGCTAGGCTGCCTTCTCAGTCCAGCTGAGCATGCTACTGCTAGGCTGCCTTCTCAGTCCAGCTGAGCACATTTTGATACTTAGTGTATAACTGCCTGTTATCTGTCCTACCTTTAAGATAAATTGAATTATGGTAAATGGAATTATGATTTGGTAGCAGTAAAAGACTTTTTCCTCTTTCTTTTTCTTTCCTTTTTGACACAAGGACTCAATGCAGATCCCTGGCTGGCCTAAAACTCACTGTGTAGATCAGGCAGTCCTCAAACCTGTGGCAGCCTTCCCTAATCTGCTTCTCAAATGCTGGGTCAGTGATGTGACCTAATTAAATTAAGGAAATAAGTCATCCTCAACCATAAATAATCTTTACTGTTCAGTACCACATTCGTCGTTTTCCTGTCTCTGACACAGACGCTGCTCTGCAAGCCCTGCTTTCTGGCATGTCATTGTGCCCTTTCCTCCCGGGTGTTTCCTGCTACTGCTTCTCTCCTGGGATAATCTCTGAGTTTTTTGTACATGAATCCTAAACGCTTCAAGGGTTTTTTTTTTTTTTTTCTGCTTCAAGGTTCTTAATCAAGAGATTGGATAAATTGTGCTTTATGCAAAAACAATGTTTAGCTTTTAATTAATAAAAATTGACATTTATAGTTGTATGTCATTATTCCTCAAGATTCCTCAGATAAGTATTGGTACTTCTCAACCAACGGCTTGCATGGCTTGGGACAGGCAGAGATCATCGTCCTGTTGCTGTGCTTGCCGAATGAGGACACAGTTCCTAAGGACATCTTCCGACTGTTCATCACCATATACAGGGACGCTATGAAAGGTATATTGCTTTACTACCATTTTATCTTCAACTGCTGAGATTAGGGGTAGAAAACTAGTTAAAGGCATTAATATTTCAGCTGTGCTAGTTGTACTGAAGATTTATTTTATGAGGAAATTGATGGTCTCTACAATGAGCGTATTCACCACTGATTTCTTTAAGTCTAGACTTTTATGTGATGAATGTCTGTATGGTTTTTTTTTAATTTTATAAGTGGAAATACTTTTGCCTTCTTGGTTTTCTAGATGTATCAATGTACTTATCTATATTGCATTGGAGAGGGGAGTAATTTTTCTTATTGCCATGCACAAAGGAGAAGAAAAAGATATACATAACTGGAAACATTTTCAAATCTTTGTTATAGTCCCCAACCCAATCTCCAGGAGTGGCTCAGCTCCCCACTTCCTTTTTAATGCTTTTGCGGTGCCATGAAGTGAACCAAGGCCTTAGGCATTCTTGAGAGATGCTATTCTACCAGTCCAAATCGAGGCCTCTCTAAGAGTAGAAATACAACAGGAACAACAAAGGTCTTTGTATTGCTTTTACTTAAGAAAATGTGTATTAGGGCATTCAGACTCAGAATGTTTCATCAAAATAATAATGTAACAACTTAAAATATTTTTATTAATAATATCATTTCCAGGAAAGTACATAGAAAACTTGGACAATCTGACCTTTACTGAGAGTTTTCTCAATAGCAAGGATCATGGAGGGTTCCTGTTTATTACACCTACCTTTCAGAAACTTGATGATCTTCCAGTACCAAGGAATCCTTTTCTCTGTGGCATTCTTATCCAGAAGCTGGAGATTCCCTGGGCAAAGGTTTTTCCTATGCGTTTAATGTTGAGATTGGGAGCAGAATACAAAGGTAAGTTTGAAAATAATGTTGTATTTTCAAATATGCAGAAGATAAAGCAGATTCAGGGAAATCATTTAAGTAATTTTTACTAGATTAATAGAACTACTTTTGATTTGGTGTATTTTTAAATTTCCAAGACAACACTCTTATACTAAGTTAGTGTGACAAAGATGCTGTTTGATCAGCTATTAGGATGTGCATAAATTATATAACTTACCTTAAAATTTAATTTTTTTGAGACACGGTCTCACAACAGAAGTCACTCTCAGCCCTTAAACTTACTGTGAAGCTGATCACATGACCTCAGACTCCTGATCCTCCTGCTTCCCATGCAGAGACTACAGGCTTGCACCACCATTCTTGATTCTTTCAAAGCAAAACAACATTCTTCACATTAGTACTTGTGTTAAAGTCTTCTTAAAATCGTGCATTATTGTTAGTTGTGTTTTAACTACATAGTAGGCATATTAGTGTCCCCAGCTTGCACACAAACAAGTGAATCTTAGGTGTAGCACTGTTGTAAACACTTGCTGATGAAGTCAAGGCTTGAAGACGTCTAGAGAGCTGGCTGCCATTTCCTTTACCTTCCTCGCTTTAACTTTTATGTTTCTAATGTTTACCTAATTACTCAGAAGGACTATAAAATACATACACGTGTGTGCGTGTGTGTGTGTGTGTGTGTTTACATGTTTACTTTAGACATAGATTAAGGTTCTAGCACTATTATAAATGGTCACACTTTTATATATGATTATTTTTGTCATTTCAAAACTGTTTCTAATGCTATACTTTAAAAATTACTCTGCACCTTTGTTCCTTGCTTTTTTGAAAAGGTTTTTTTGGTTTTTTGTTTGTTTGTTTGTTTGTTTTTTGCTATACCTGCAGCAAATTGTATTTAACTATAAAGAACTTGATTTAAATAATTTAGTATGTATTATTTTAGAGACAAAATTAGTGTTGGAAAAAATAAAAGTTACTTGTATTTCAGAGTACACAGTTGTGAAAGATGTCTAAAACTGACAGAAACACAATTAGTGTTAAAAGTCAAGAAAACTATATATATATATATATATATATATATATATATATATATATATATATAAATGCTGAGTTTGTAGCCTCACCTTTTTATGATCATGAGTATCCCTTGAAAACGGTTAGAGGTAATGCTACCTAAGACACTGAGTAGGCTGTGGCTTAGAATGACATGGTATCCATATTATAGTCTCATGACTAATGACTAATGATGTATAAACAGGTGGTCACTGATCTGAGAAAGCTATTTTTATCCAGAATCTTGGGACTTTAACTTTTGTCATTAAATGTCCCATAAATTCCATAAAACAATCCAAGTCCTATCTGTCAGCACAAGCACCACTGCCGTCAGTGTCAGTCTGTCCCAGGTCTAGCAGACTGTAACAGACACAGACTGCTGCTGGGGCTCGGTGACCACCACTGATGCCTCTTCTGTCACTAGTATGATACAGCTTTGCAGTTTTAATCCTGCTTTCCTCTGAAAGATCCCCTTACTCCATGATCTTCTAAGCTTGGCTGTAAGGAAAGCAGTCTATTTTTAGGTGCTTCTGTTGAAGCTACTGGCCACACCTATGGATTATATGCCTTACAGTGATTGATGACTAACTAGTCTATTGTCCTAATCTTCACTAAAAACAGCATTCAGATTTTATTATCAGCAACAAAACACTGGGCTGGATAAAGAAAACACTGACTCAGAGTAAAATTCTGTAAATTCTCAGAATTAAATACAAAATATGAGATTAAAATTAATTTTTTTCATAATAAAATCAAATATTTGTCTTAAATAGGAAGGGAGCCCTATCATCAAAGTCAGAATTTAATTTAATTACCATTTTTTAATTACTACAACTTAATGTTAAGTCTTTAAAGTCTTGCATTTGGAGACTATGGGTATAGTTCACTTATATACTGCTTACTTCACATGTACGAGGCCCCGGGTTCAATCCCCAGCACCACAAAAGAAAAGACCAAAATGCTAAGTTTTACGGTTTTTTTTGTATTTCTCTTTAAATTAGAAAAGCTTTATAGGAATTGAATCAATTATTATAATTTTTCTTTCCCATTGGGGATTTTATAGAAGTAAGATTAAAATATATATATATGCTTTGGAATCAGAAAAGCTCAGCTTCGAATCTTTTTCACAGTTAAGTGAGCAAGTTTGTTTATCTCTGTTTTGATTTTTTGTCTGTAAGTAGGTATAGACACCCGTTGCTTGTTACAGGGTTTAAGTAAGACAGTCTATGTAAGGTTTCCAGCTAGTGTGGCTAGCAGCGGCATAGGTTTAAGTAAGACAGTCTATGTAAGGTTTCCAGCTAGTGTGGCTAGCAGCTGCTTAGGTTTAAGTAAGACAGTCTATGTAAGGTTTCCAGCTAGTGTGGCTAGCAGCTGCATAGGCACCTTTGACGTGTCTTTGGTAACTGACTGAGTATATATGTACTTATTGTTTGAAAAAAGAAAGTAAAACTAACAAACTATGGACTTTGTGTTCTTGTTGATGCTAACCCATTATTCTTTTTCATGTGCAGCATACCCTGCTCCTCTAACAAGTGTCAGAGGCAGGAAGCCTCTGTTTGGAGAAATAGGCCATACTATTATGAACTTACTTGTTGTAAGTAACTGGACTATTGTTTTGTTTGACATACAGTTTCTTCAAGTGTTTATTTAGTATACTTTACCTACTTTATTTGTCCATTTTAATTGGGAGTATTTGGTATTTGAAGGCACATTTGTAAGCCGGAAACCACCTAACGTCAATGAGCCCTGCTTTTACAATGCAGTGTCTCTAATGCATGTGTTCCTTGATTCTGACTGTCTGTCGGTTCCCTGGACTGTTTTGTTCTTGCATATTGAGGTAATTGGAGACATCCTCACAAACCTCTGAGATTGACAAAGCTGAGTAAAAGTGTTAGTAAAGTAAACCAGCTTTGTGATTTTTGAACAAATCATGGTGTCTTCATTTGTCGTAGGAAAGCATGGATAAAGTGATCTCAGATTCTTCCTCCCATACTGTTGTCATTCTCTGTTTGCTCGTTACTGTATGAAAGTTTTAGTAGACCTACTTTCAGATTCCCACCGACAGCCAGCTTGAAGCCTCTCAGTTTTCTGTTACTTTTTTAAAACATGGGAGATAATCTTATTAGAGATGAGTGTTCTGTTGCTGTGACTTCAGGAGATTCAGGTCAGGGTCATGTGGCTCTGTTGTTTTAGGCTGTGGCAACGTTTAGAGGGACGGCTTGGTGGGGGACACCACTCATCCCATAGTGCTTGGAAGCAAAGAGACTGAAAGGGTCTGGAATCTATCTAATAGTCCCTACAAGGGCAACCTTATCTCCTCGACATCCCACCTCATCCCAGGGAGCACTGGAATTGCATACGCCTTTAACATGGGAGCTCTTGAGAGACACTTATGCAGAATGACTTCTGTTTTGGGAGAGCTGTAACAGGAAAGGAGAGCCGTCTCCACACACTGTAAACTTCTTTCTGAGAATATTCTTTATCACTTTTGAGAAGTAGTTGGAAGAATCAGTTTGTGGAGTTTTCTTGTGCGAAGTGTTTTGTTTTTCAAAACACTTTTTTCAAAAGACTGACTTTCTATGTAGGGTTTTGATAAGACAGTGTCAGAAGACTTAAACTGTAGATGCTGATGGAAGCATTTAGTGGATGGATAAATGTTGATGGAACTTTGATCATTTTATGTAGGACCTTCGAAATTACCAGTATACATTGCATAACATCGATCAGCTGTTGATTCATATGGAAATGGGAAAAAGCTGTATAAAAATACCTCGGAAAAAGTACAGTGACGTAAGTGTACTTGTGCCACCTAGATCTAAAGACATTTGAACAGAGGGGCTCCTGAGACTGGAGTTTGTTTGTTTGTTTGTTTGTTTGTTTGTTTTGAATCCGGATATATAATTCATAACAACATGTTTTTATATTTTTAAAATTTGTTAATAGAAAATTTGACCCAATTTTTTATCCTTTTAAAAATTGCTTTATTTATTGAAGCATAGGGGCACGGATAGCAGAGTCCTAATGGACTAGGTTCATGCTGTACACTCTCATTTTTTTTTTTTTTTTGAGACAGGGTTTCTCTGTATAGTCCTGGCTGTCCTGGAACTCACTCTGTAGACCAGGCTGGCCTCGAACTCAGAAATCCACCTGCCTCTGCCTCCCAAGTGCTGGGATTAAATGTGTGCACCACCACTGCCTGGCTCAATTGCTTTATTTATTAATTGAGGAGATTTTACTTTCTGCCTGCCTGCCTCCTACATATGTATACATACATACATACGTGTATATATACATACATATGTACGTACATACCTGCCTGCCTGTCTGTCTTTGTTAAATTCCCAAGGAGTTGTTGTGACTAAAGCTTGGTAATTATGAAGTTAATCAGTAATAATACTTCTAGACTAGACATAATTTTTTTTTTAACAAATGTGGTGTTTCCCCCCCTCAGATAATGAAGGTAATAAATTCTTCTAATGAGCACGTCATCAGTATTGGAGCTAGTTTTAGTCCAGAAGCAGATTCTCATCTGGTCTGTGTACAGAGTGATGGTGTTTATCAGACTCAGGCCAACAGTGCCACTGGTCAGACAAGGAAAGGTAAGTTAAGATGCCCTCACAAGAGACCCTCCAAAGAGAAACAGACACCCATTACCTATTTGCTGAATTAATGATGGATGGTATGCTTAACATGTACGCTTGCATAAACAATAGGTCGAACATTGCTTCTATTGTGTGTTTTTATTTCTGACTATATTAGATGTAAAGATTTGGAAGTCTGTTCTTTTTGGCACCTTTAATATAGTGTGAGGATCTTTTCAGTAGGTTCTCTCTGGAGTGAGATGTTTTCACATTTATTCAGTCTCTGCTGAGCTCTTTTTGCTTGGGAGGGCACAGGGTGGACAAGGGTAAAGAATTATAAAGCCAAGAGACTGGGGATGGAGAAGTGATGAAATGGTAGAGTGAGCAGCCTCTTAGACGTTAGCCTCAGGTCTGGCTGCTGCCGTTCATTCTGTGGTGAACAGCCTGACAGATTGAAAGTTGAATGAAAGCTAAGCAGTTGATAATATTAACACATCATTACAGGATAACATTAAAATAGCCTGATGTTCTGCCTGTTAATAATTTTTCTTCCAGTTGTAAAGGTAATGTCGTATACCCATTTGTAATACATTTTGAAAAGCAGTGAAAAGAAGTCGGTGCTGGAGAGATGGCTCAGTACTTAAGAGTATGTTCTGCTCTTGCAGAGGCCTGAGTTTGGTTGCCCTCTTCTGGACTCTGAGGCTACCTGCAAAACACACACACACATACACACACACACACATACACACACACACACACACACACACACACTCTTTTGTAAAATAAGGCCACTGTTGATATTTTAATGTATTTTCTTGTTTATTAATATATAGGTTGAATAGATAGTTTTAGACTTGATTTTTGACTTTTGTACTTTTCCTCTTACCGTTAACTGACATTTAACAGCTCGGTATGTGTGTTTGTGTATGTGTGCATATGCGCCTGTGGAGATCAGCGTTACATAGGATATTTCAACTCTCTTGCCACCTTGGTTTTTTAGCTAGGATCTTGCTGAGTCTGAGTCTACCACTTCACCTAGACTTATTAACTAGTGAGCTCACAGGACTGTCCTGCTTCTACCTCTGCTGGGATTACAATTGTGACCACCACATTTAATCTTTTACATGAGGGCTGGGATTTTGAACTCAAATTTTCATTCCTGTACAGCAAGTACTTTACTGATTAAACCATCTTCACAGCCTGTAAATTTATGGAGTTTTAAGTATTTATTGTTAATAGGAGATATTTACATTGTGGTAAGATTAAAACTATTTGTATTTATGCTGTGGTGAAAAAAAAGTATTCCTTTAACCACTTAGGTAGGCATCCTGTTAAAGGGCAACAAGCCAGTTTACTGTTTTGTATAGCTCTCCAGAGACTTTGTATAATATACATATTTAGGCAAGGGCATACATGTACATACATTCAAGATACATCTTTCAGATAACTTGTAACATTTGTTCCATTGTGCACCTTGCTTTGTTGTTTTTAACACCTCTCAGAAGTTATTCTAACGTTACTATAAAACATTCACTCTGTAACTTTCCATTTGGCAATTATCTATCATTTACCTGTCTCTTACTGTCATGGTTGGTTACCATTCCTCAGCTACTTATACCTTATAACCTTGTATAGATGCATGTTATGTTTCTAGGGGTGAAATTACTGTCAAAAGTTATATTTGTGGTTTCCTTTTTCTACTTTTTATTTGTGTGTAGTGTTTATTTGTATATGTAAGCATGTTTTTGCATGTCTGTAGGTACATGTGTGTGTGTGTGTGTGTGTGTGTGTCTGTGTGTGTGTATGTATAGAAGTTAGTGCTGGGTCTTCCTCCCAGCCCCATGCTTCCAGAACTAAGACTCAGACTTGAATGCCTTGGCCATATAGCTGGACTCTTTTCTGACTAGATATAATTTAAACTATCCGTTTATTCTAAACTACATTCTGCCACGTGGCTGGTTACCTGTGCTCAGGTTCCATGAATTCTCTCCTCACATCTTTCCAGGAGAATCTCCTGTACCTGGTTCTATCCCAGAATTCTTTCTGCCTCTGATATTCCACCTCCTATTTCCTGCCTAAGCCATGGCTTTTTAATTGATAGGTGATGGAGCCACACAATGCTCAATATATTCTTTTTAAAGGTGTTCATGTGGAGACCTCTTGGGAGGCATGATGTTTTAGTTAGGGTTTATTGCTGGAAAGACATACCATGACCCCTACAACTCTTACAAAGGAAAACATTTAATTGGACCTGGCTTACAGTTTCAGAGGTTTAGTCTGTTATCATCATGACAGGAAGCATGGTGGCCTGCAGGCAGATATGGTACTAGAGAAGGAGCTGAAAATTCTACATGATCTGTAGGCAGCAGAAGGAGACTGCCACACTAGGCCTAGCTTGAACATAGAAGACCTCAAAGCCCACTCCCCAAGTGATGCATTTCTTTCAACAAAGCCATAGTTACTCCAACACCACCACACCTCCTAATAGTACCACTCCTTATCAGCCAACCATTCACATGCATGAGTTTGGGGGCCATTCCTATTCAAACCACCACACAGGGTCTCTCAGTAAAACTCAGAGCTTGTTGATATGGCTCGTCTTGCTAGCTGTCTTGGTCTGAGGAGTCTGTCTCTGCCTTCAAAGGCTAGAATTCAGTCAGGCCATCAGACCTGCCCAGGATTGATATGGGTTCTAGGGAATCTTAACTCTGGTCTTGATGTTTACATAGGAAAGTACTTTAACTACTCTTCTCACAGAGATTTATACACTTTATGTTCACTGGCAGTGAATTTGATTCATGACACCCTCATTAACAAAAGCACAAACATTTTAAATAGTACAGTAGTCCATCATTTGAAACACTATTTTATCCAATATTGTAATTTTGTTTTGGTTTTTATTGTGTTTTTAATGTGTTATGAGATAACACTTATCAAATATTTGAAATGCAGAAACTCCACATTTTGAGTAATAAATACAACAGAGGATGAACATATTAAAATATAACTTATTATTTGTTATCAGTGACAGGTGCAAGTTTTGTGGTGTTCAATGGTGCTCTGAAAACATCTTCAGGATTTCTTGCCAAATCCAGCATAGTTGAAGGTATGAGCTTCATATTTGATTGTTTTAATATAAAGTTATTTTTTCTTTACCTTTAATAAATGTATTTGTTGGGCTGGAGAGATGGCTCAGCAGTTAAGACACTGTTCTTCCAGAGGTCTTGAGTTCAATTCCCAGCAACCACATGGTGGCTCATAACCATCTATAATGTGATCTGGTATGCAGATCCCTCTTCTGGCATGCAGGAGTACAGGCAAATAGAGTACTCATACATTAATTTTAAAAGAAGAAAGAAAGAGAGAGAGGGAGGGAAGGAAGGAAGGAAGGAGAGAAGGAAGGAAGGAAGGAAGGAAGGAAGGAAGGAAGGAAGGAAGGAA
>JANHMN010000014.1:15454414-15494756 GCA_030674055.1 Rhabdomys pumilio | reverse complement strand
GAAGGAAGGAAGGAAGGAAGGAAGGAAGGAAGGAAGGAAGGAAGGAAGGAAAGAAAAAAGGAAGAAAATATGTCAGGTATGGTGGTACCTGGAGAGCAGAGGTGGTACATTTCTATGAGTTTGAGGTCTACATAGTGAGACCTTACCTCAAAATGAAACAAAGAATATGTTTGATACTTTCAAAAGAACAATATAAGTTGTTAAAAACAGTCGGTACCACAAACTTATGTGAAATAATGTGTAAGCCTAGAGCATGACAGTACTGGATCTACTTGAGCCTTCTTTCTCAAGAGTTAGCTACTTGACTGACTACAGTGTATTATCTTCTTACGTTATAGCATATTTACAGAACATGCTACCTCATTATGCTTATTAGGAATGATAATTTACTTACAAATGCACTTTGTTTATCTTTCTAGTTTATGCATATTCTGTAACCTTAATTTGTTCAATTTCAGTGCCTTTATATATTTTGTGAATATGTGATAATTTGTTCATCTGACCATGAACTTCTAGCTTGTTGTTTATGGCAACCAGTAGTGTTAATATGTATCTAGGATTGGAGTTCTTGAGCCAATTAGATTGGTAAATGTTCAGTTTCACAGACCATTTCTAAGTTATTTTGCAAAGTTATTGTACCAGTCCTTGTTACTTTTAGGCTGTTAAGTTCCTCACTAGTCTACAGAGTCTCCAGACATGGTATTATTAGTTTACTGAGTTTTGTCAGTTTCTTAGATCTTTCTGAATATGATCGTTATTAGCATATTTCTTATTCATTAGCCAGTAGGACAGCTTATGTTTATAGAATGCGTTATCTTTCTAAGATATTCATTCCAACTTTCACCTATTTTCTATTGATTGCCTTTTTTTCTAACTGCTTTGTAGTTTATATGTTACAGATTGTAGATTCCCCTCTTTATATTTAAAGTAATAGATAGTAATTGTTGATATTTATATAGCGGGTATTTTGATCATTTGGAACATAATACAGAATGTATAGTGGTCACTTCAGGGTAGCTACCATTTCCATCTGTTTAAACCCTTGTTATTTCCTTGTGTTAACTAACAACCTTGAGATTCTTCTGCAAGCTCTTTATAAGGAATAAATTGTGACGTTTAGTTGCCTTTCTGAGTGTGCAGCATTCTTGGTATGTACTTGTATTATGGTGGCTGTCATCTAGTCTCTTCTTCTGTCCTCCATTCTACCCTCCCACTTGTAGGAGCCACTATTTTACTTTCCTGTGTTAAAGTAACTCTTTTATTATAGTAGCCACATGTGACTGGAACCAAGTGATGTTTTTCCTTCTGTGATTTTGTACTGAATCTAATGTCTGACCTCTAGTTCTATCCATGTTGCTGTAAATGACAGGATTTCAGGTTTTTTTTTTTTTTCTTCTGGCTGATTAATCCATTATTTCTCTATACCATGTTTTTTATTCATCTGTTTAAACACCTCAGTTGATTTAACATTGTGGCTATTTAGAACAGCGCTAAATAAGAGGATGTGGAAGTATCTTTCACTCTCTTTTTTTTCCCTATATTTTTGTTGTTTCTTTTGGAGGAGAACGTCAGAGGGCATTCAGACAGGGTGTTGCTATCTTAGGCTGGCGTGGGATCACTATGAAGTTCTGGCTAAGCTCAAATCCTCAGTCCTCATGCCTGAACCTTCTGATTGTTGGGGTCATAGACATCTGCCATCATGTCCAGTTTAACTCTAATTAGTTATTTAATTCCATGTGAGGTTCACCCAGCAGGTGAATAGTTGGATCATAAGGCATTTCTAATTTTGGCTCATTGGGCAACTCATGTGCTATTTTTGATAATGGCATTGCTGTCAGCAGTGTATAGTAGTCTCTTTCTCTGGTTGGAAATGTAGCTCACTGCTAGTTGCATTTGGTTTATTTTTTTGTGGGTTGTTGTTGTTGTTGTTATTATTATTATTATTATTATTATTATTACCACCACCATTCTGACCTGGATAGCAAAATATGATGGTTGTAGTGATGCTGAATATTTCTTAGATATTTCTAGAAATTCTTTAGAAAAGTGTCATCAGATCATTTGTGAATTTTTTTTAACCAGCTTTTTATTTTGTGCGATGAAATTTCAGTTTGTAGTCCAGGCTAGACTCAGACTTGTTATTCCCACATCTGCCTACAGAGTGCTGGGGGCAATAATCCCCGGTGCTAAAAACTGGTCTCTTTTGACATGCATGTTCTAGTCTGCAGTCTTCTTTCCTCTGTTATTCAGGAGAGGCTTAATTTGATGCACATTTGTTACTTATGCTTTGGGTTGTCCTTTTGCATGTGTATTCTTTCTCAGCCTTTTGAGTACTAGACTTCTAGGCAGGAGCCTCACCCAGCAGTGCTTTCAGTTCTTACAGGGTATACAGACAGAAAGTCCTAGTCATGCATAAGTTTTAAATAATTCCCCTGTATTTTCTTCTAGTAGGTTCATATTTTCAGGTCTTACCTTTGGGCCTTTGATTTATTTTGTACATGGTGAGAGAGGGTGACCTAGTGTGAATGGGTAATTATTTTGTAGCACCATTTATTGAGACTTTGTTGGCTTGTTTGTTTGTTTTTCTAAGTGAATGTTTTGGCACCTTTGCTAATAATCATGTGGCTTAAGTGGGTGATTTATCTTGGGGTTTTGGTGTGTGCGTGTGTGTGTGTGTGTGTGTGTGTGTGTGTGTGTGTGTGTGTGTGTGTATTTAATGCTCTTAGGATTTTATAGCTTTGTGTTATGCATGGGGTGATTGTTTTAGCTATTCCAGGTCTTTTGTGCTCTCCTGAGAGTTTTAGGGTTTGGAATTTGTATGTTTGTTTCCCTTGTCCTTGTGAAAATGCCATTGGTATTTAATGGAGATTATTTTCAATCTATAGTTGTTCTGGATAGCATTAATGTTTTGACCATTTTAATCCTTTTAATTCGTGAACATGGCTATGTCTATACTTTCTTGTGTCTTCAAGTCTTTTATTGGCATTTTGACATTTTTAGTGTAGAAATCATCTGGTTTCTTCATTAAGTTTACTCCTTTCGCCGGGCGGTGGTGGCGCACGCCTTTAGTCCCAGCACTTGGGAGGCAGAGGCAGGCGGATTTCTGAGTTCAAGGCCAGCCTGGTCTACAGAGTGAGTGCCAGGACAGCCAGGACTACACAGAGAAACCCTGTCTCGAAAAAGAAAAAAAAAAAAGTTTATTCCTTTCTGTAATTGTTGTGAGAGAGATTGCTGTCTTACTTACTTTCCTTGTCAGCAAGCTTGTTGTGTGTATAAACATGCTCCTTATTTTGATTTTGTGTTTAGTTTTAACATATTTTTGCCAGATTCATACAATTTGTAAACAGGAACAATTTGACTTCCTTCCCTCTTCCCTATTTGGATCCTTTCTAGCCTCCTCCTGACGTAGTGTCTGGTCACTACACTAGTAGTGTGCTGAGAGTAGTGAAAAGGAATGGTCTCAGCTTTCCCCTTTCATTGTGGTGTTCACTGTGGCTTTCTCCCATTCTGCCTTTTTTGTTTTAAGATATATTCCTTCCAATCCTTCCAAACCTAATTTATTGAGATTTTTTTCATAAGTGGATGTTGAATTTTATCCAGTGTTTTCTTCTGAAAGATTATTAATGCATGGTTTTTGTCTATCAATTGGTGTGCTATTTATTGATTTGCATGTCTAATCATCTTTGCATCCCTAGGACAAATCCTACTTAATCATGGGGCATGATATTTTTGTTGTACTGTGATTGAAAAGCTTAACTTACTGTCTTTACTTGTGTAACCTTATAATAATTCTTTATGAAATAGTTTTATTTTCCTAGTGAAAAAATTAATTATTTAAATTATTAACAAATGCTATTTAAAACTTGTATCTTGAAACAAAAATATTTTAGTAGTAAACTCTGTTACTGGGCACACATTCTAAAGTTTGGCAAACTTAATATGAAGAATACCTCTTATTTCTAGATGGCTTAATGGTACAAATAACTCCAGAGACTATGGATGCCTTACGGCTGGCTCTACGAGAGCAAAAGGACTTTAAAATTCAGTGTGGAAAGGTCGATGCAGTAGACCTGAGAGAATATGTGGACATCTGTTGGGTGGATCTGGAAGAGAGGAAGAACAAAGGGTAGGAATTTCTTATATGATGGAGGAGGATGATAATGACGTCATACAAATACAGTGACATATGAATGAATGAATATAGAATTATGCTATTAACTTTAATGTTTCTATTCTAATTAATACAGTATATATTTTTCAAATATGTAACTAATTAGATTCCTAAGTTTTCTTGGGCAGGAAGCCATAATGAACCATCAACTTGGGGAGGGTCTAATTTAAAACATTAGTGGGGTAGCTTTGTCCAGGCCTAAGGAAAGGCAGAACACCTTTTATATTACATGGTACACATTTTTTTGTTAAATAAATAAGGGTTTCCTTTTGATTGTTGGATTCTGTTCATTCTTTGTAATGTAAGTAAGACTTAATGATGTAATCAGTAAAGGCCTGATCAATACCACTGTTGCTCCTTCTGTTCGGACTTAATGATGTAATCAGTAAAGGCCTTATCAATACTACTGTTGATCCTTCTGTTCAGTTACCCATAGCCTCTCAGTTTTAGAGATGGATTAAAGGTTCTAGAAGAAAGAAGAAGAAAACTGTTCCAAAGTAGATTTTTGAAATAAGGTCTTGCCATGTCACTTAGACTGTACATGAACTCAGTATGTGGCCCAGGATGGCCTTAAACTTGAGCTCCTGCTGCTTCAGCCTCCCGAGTGCTAGTGTTAAAGGCCTGTACTCACTATGCCCAGTTTATGTGGCGCTGGGGATCAAGCTCAGAGCTGTATGCATAATAGGCTGGACCCTGTCAGATTGGTGACATATGTAACCCCAGAAAATAGTTTTTTAATTTGTCAGATACTTTTCTGTTAAGAAACTAAAGTGTGTTAAGGCTAGATCTGAATTGGATGTATGAAAAAGGAGGTATAATTTACTAGACAAAAAGATTATAACACAATCAAGGAATTGTGATAAGTGATTATATACACTTGAGATATTTGTTGTTACTTTAAATATAAAACTTTGACTTTATTTATTTTCCAAATTCAACAATCAATTTTATAGAAAACACTGTGATACTAATTGTATTGTACTCTGCTTTATTACATAGTGTTATCAGTTCAGTAGATGGAATATCGTTAGAAGGATTTCCAAGTGAAAAAATAAAACTGGAAAAAGATTTTGAAACTGAAGAGAAGACTGTGAAATGCACTGAGGTATAGAAAAAGGTCTCTTGGCTTCATGTGCACAAGCGTCTGTGTGTGTGCGCATAATGTGTACTTAGAAATATTGCGTATAACTATTTAGCTTATTCCACCTTTCACTTTCCACGTTGAAACGGATCCCCACCCAGAATCTCACATCCCAGATTGAATTTGCATGTATTTATTTCACGCTGTCAACATGATAGGACTTCCTGACAGCTAATAGTTATTGATTCGATTTATTTGTTGTTTTTAATCACAGTCATGGCTTTTTCCTGATTTGACTGATTTTTCAGGTGTTCTGCTTCCAAAAGGACCAAGATATATCTATTTTATCAAGTAGTTACCAGTTTGCAAAAGAGATTGCCATGGCTTGTAGTGCTGCCCTGTGCCCTCACCTGAGAACTCTAAAGAGTAACAGAATGAACAAAATTGGACTCAGAGTTTCCATTGACACGGATATGGTAAGACATACTCTTGTGATGTACTTTTGAGATTTATATTGATGTAAATATATTTGTATGTGGGACGTATGTGCCATGGTGCATATGTGGAAGTCAAAAATAACTCACGGGAGTTGGTTTTCTCCTCCTGTCAGTTGAGTTCTAGGGACTCAGCTCAGATTGTCAAGCTTGTCCACTGAGCCATCTTGCTGGTCCTGACATCAAGACTTTTGTCTAACCCTTTGAGAAAAGGGGGCCTCCTTTTTTTTCTTTTGTTTTTGTGGAGCTGGTAATGGAACCCAAGGCCTTAATGCTAGACAAGTACTCAACCACTGAGCTACACTTCCACCCCAAGCCAGAATCTGTTGCACACACGTATTACCTCTATTAACCTCTAGCTGACATCAAACTTTTCTGTAAAAGGCAATGTAGGTGCAGGGGTTTCTCTCACAACTCACCTTTATAGAGGGCAGCTATTCCTGTGACTGATGAGTGTGCCTGTGACCCAGGGAAACTGTTTGACACCATAGTGTGCTGGTCCATTCCTGTCCTGTGTGGTAGATAGGCTTTGATGTGTTCTAACTGATTTACATGACTCAAAGATGTAACACTATACACATGCACACACACCACTTCATTAAATGTTCCAGGAAGCAGTCAGGCTGTACAGTATGGAGTTGGTGGGCCATGGACCACAGTGTGAATGCTTCCCAGAAGAGCTACCCTTAATTCCCAAACAAAACTTCATCTCCAGACTCTCCTTAAATTCTTCCCCTGATCAGTTATATAATTGATACTATATATGTCTTGTGATTTTTATGCATATACAAGCAAGTATATATGTAATGAAACTTGTGTCATTTCTTCAAAATGTTTTATTTGCCATACTTTTTTTTAATATATCAGAGATTATATCTTAGTACATATTCTTTTTAATGGTGGTATAGTAGTCATAGTTGATTAAGTAAATAGATAACAAGTAATTAATATTATTTGGTATATTTTGACTGAAATTTAGTTTGTTGACAGTATTTTACTTTTGCATAAACTTGAATATAACCATAAAACAAGTCCTAGATTTCCATTCAAGTATGCACTCAATGGCTATCAGCATACTGTCCCAAATGTGCTCTGAAAGCTTGAACCCAGCTTGATTCCCACATGCAAGGCAGATGTTTCCTCTCGGGGCTCTTTTTTTCTAACCCTTCATTTTTTTATTTCAAGGCAGGCTCTGAGCTTGAACTTATTCTGTAGCCCAGGTCAACCTTGTATTTGTGATCCTCTCGTCTTGGCCTGTTGAATAGCTGGATTATAATAGGCCTGCTGCCACCAAGCCTGCCTTCTGTCAGCAATTTCTGAGACAGGTCTTATTCACATATTTGTAGTTTAGCAACATTTAATCAAATCCAGGACCTTGTGTATGCTAGGCAAGTGTTGTACAACTATGCTGTATCTCAAGCCAAACTGAACTTTTGAACTTTGATAGTTGGATAGTTGCAATAATGTCAAGGACAAGCCTTGACTTGGAGAGGGGTCCCTGAGAGAAGGAGTGTCTAGGAGCAACAAATCAAATGGTTTGAAGTCAAATCGTGAGTTACAAGCTATGTTCTGATGGCCTATGTTCTGCTCGAGGTAGCTTTCCAGATTGAGCTCCCTCTCTTCCTCCCTCTTTACTTCCCTCCCCACCTCTGTTCTGCTCAAGACAGCTTTCTCTTGCTATTCTAAAAATTCTCGAGATAGCTCTTGTAGATCAAAAGCCCAGTCTTTTATTTACATATCAATTCAGTCATTACCCCAGGTTCCCTTTTGATTATTCCATGAGTCAGCATCCCAGGACTCCAGCCCCTTGTTTTTTAGAAAGAGACTGCAAGTGCTAGCACAGACAGTAAGATAGCTGGGTGGGACCCCACCCTGAAATTACCATTGCGACCATGCCTGAACCTGGACCTAAACTCCAAACTCCTTCTGTTCCAGGCTGACCTTGAATTTTGGAATTTGCCTGCCTTTGTTTGTTTTTGTTGTTGTTGTTTTGTTTTTTTAAAGATTTGTTTATTTATTTCATGTATGTGGGTACACTGTTGCTGTCTTCAGACACACCAGAAGAGGGCTTTGGATATCCATTACAGATGGTTGTGAGCCACCATGTGGTTGCTGGGAATTGAACTCAGGACCTCTGGAAAAGTAGTCAGTGCTCTTAACCGCTGAACCATCTCCAGCCCCTGCCTGCCTTTGTAAACATAAACAAAAAAACGTAGCTGGGTGGGATCTTGCCTTGAGACCACCACTCCCTAAATCTCTTTATCTCCTTTCTTAGGATCTTTCTGACTGGCTAGCTGGCTCTTAGTGCAGCTGCTGCTGTTCCTTTAGATCTTTGAAACTCCTTATACTATTCATACTGCATCCTTATACTTTGCATAGTTGAGAAATTATATATATTTTAAATCATGTTTTCAGCATTCTTTCCCACAGCCTTAAGAGCTGTCTTAAAAGTCACAGCATTTACCATTTTGCTGAGACACAGACACACCCTCACCTCCTGAACTCTTGCTGTCTCTGATTATCCTGGAGTCATTAGCCTTGGCAGAGGGGACCTTCCTCAAGGGAGTAGCAGGAAAATACGTGCATAATTATACAGTGAGTCTTAAGCCTGTAGCTACAACTATCAGCATTCTTTTATGCCCATATGCCCACACCCTGCTGTCTCTGTTCTGTGGTCAGGAATCATGTTATTCCATCCCTTACAAAGCCAAGCATGCCTCAGCACAGTAGGGTGTGCAGTGTTACCTTAATATGCATCTCTACTTAACAGTGTTTGTCTAATTAACAGTGATCTACCTTGGAAAAGCTATTTATCTTCCCTAAATGTCTAGTGAATATTTGCTGGGTATATTTTGTAACTTTTGACACCAAGTATAGATTTTCAAGGCAGATTCTTCATTAGAATTGGTTTTCTAAATACGAGTTCATATACTAGTTTGCTTCTCCTGCAAGATGTACTGAAAAGAGGCATTTTGTTTTCATTACTTCATTGTAAGACCCTTTCAAGGAAACTCGCCATGAGTATTGGTTGAGCAAGCAACCAAACATTTTCTTATCATTAAATGTATAAAATATAAACTTCATCAGTAATATTTAATCTTAACGTCAAATTGTTAAGGGCTTGTGAGGAGGCTCAGCAGGTAAAGTCCTTGCTGCGCAAGTGTGAAGACTTGAGTGTGGATCCCCAGACCTATGTTAACTATGTCAGAGCTGGGTGTGACCGTGTATGCCTGTAACCCTGCTGCTGTGAGGACAGAAACAAGACCACCCTGGGCCTTGCTGTTTTCAGTGTAGCTGCAAACAGTGAGAGTCACTGTATAAGTAAAGTGGAGCCTTAGTGGAAACCTTTTAGTGACACCCAAAGTCAGACAAATCTCTGGACTTGTGCACACAGGAGAATGCAGCTGCACAACTGCATACACACATGCACACACACACAACTCGACACATATAGCTCACACAAAACACTACTGCAACAGTTTGAAACACAGTAAGTTGATTTTTCAATTCATTTTTAATTGAAATTAAGTCGCATTGTTAATTATTTTTAAAAAGCTTCAGACCTTATTTACATATATATTTAGTTGAAAGAAAATCTAAAATATAAAGTTGTGACAATATTTATAATGTTATAATTTATGTAACAAAGAGATAAAAGATATGGGAGAATATATTTTTAAAAATAACATTATTTTACTAATAGCGTTAAGCTGAATATTAAAAAATGCTACATATTCATCTGCCAAGCAACACAAGAGGGCTAATTTTCTAGGGTTACCTTATCAAGATTTCTTTTTTTTTTCCAGGTTGAATTTCAGGCAGGCTGTGAAGGGCAACTTCTGCCTCAGCATTACCTAAATGATCTGGATAGCGCTCTGATCCCCGTGATCCACGGCAGGACCTCCAGCTCCAGTGCGCCACTGCAGATAGAGTTAGCATTTTTCATTTTAGAAAACCTTTCTGAGTGAAAGAATGTACTGTGCTGTGTGTTGCAGACTGATCTGTTAAAATGAATCTCAGCACTAAAACTGAAATGCCACAAACACTAAATGTTTGATAATTGAAATAGATAATTTTGCTTTTTAGGTAGGAATGATTTTTAAAAATCATTAGCACAATATTTACCGAAAAATCTAAGGAATCACCATTTTTATATCTTCAAGAACTAAGAAGAAAGAAACATTTCTTCTAACTTAAAATTTATAGTATTTACTGTGTAACTTAAATGTTAAGCCAAAGTATCTGCACTTAGTTATACCTCTTTATATATGATTTTAATGAAGGAGATGCCTATTTTCTGTGTATGCTAATGAGAATACTGGTTTTGAAGTCTGTTGAAAAATGTATTTCAGTAATGAAGACCAGTTTCAAGATTCTAGACTTCTAATTCTGTGAATAAAGCTGATAACTTATTTGTATAAGTGGAATGGAGACCTACCTCCATGATTACATGCAAACTCTGTTTGATTAAAATTAGAATTTTGCCTTTATTTCTTCTCAAATTATATATATATATGCATATGCATATATATAAATATATCATTTTTTCTGATTAAAATAATTGCGGGTGCTTCAGGACTTTGTGCTTCTCTATTTAAGTCTGTTGTTTCCATAGCAACATATGATTTGGGATGTGTTTTATAAATCTTTGCTAATATATAAATAGGTAATATTTTTGTATCACAGTGCATTCTCTTTTCCTTCCTTATAAAGTACACCATTGTATTTAACACTCTTCAGATGACAACAGGCCAGATGACCCATGCAGTAGTCATTGTGTAGCAATAAATGAAGCCTAAATCAGGTTTCTTTTATTTCCATGTTAATCCTTAGGAATTTCTTGACTGACATCTATGTATGAAGTGTAAATTTCAACACACTTATTACTTTTGCATATTTTAAACTCTTTCTATGCTAGTTATTTTTTATAATGGAATATTTAACTTAACATAAAGTTAAAGGTTGTGATAGAGCTTTCTTGTTTAATTCAAACAACAGAAAAGAAAAAACTGTGTCATTTAACTTATGTAAAATGTAATCATTGTTTTGATGCCTTTTTATTATGTGAAGTATATTTTTTATATTAAAAACACTCATTGTATCTATCAAGAAAGCCACACTAAATAGCTCTGTGTAAGAAGGAATATTTATAAAGCATTGCACCGTATAGATCCAGTCGCGTGAGTCTCCTCGGAATCACACTTGGACCAGCCAAAGACATATTTGAGGAGAATACCCACAAGTAATGTGAAATGTTACAGATAGGAAATAAAATGGCAACATATGACTGACAAAATGATGTGATATAAAGATGATTGCATATCAAGCTCATTTTGTTTACATAATTTGTTTCTTTTTCAGTATATTGTATACTTTGTATAACTACACAATTTATGAGTATTGAACTTAACAAATAGTGGAAGGATCTTCTGTGGTAAAGTAACTTTGAATTTGTTTTCATAGTGTCTACAACCAGTAAAAATTGGAATACTAGTCTAAAATGTTAGAGGGACATTTTACAGCATTCGTTGAAGATGGATTTTTCTGAATGCAGACACTTGAGCATAGTCTTTGTTCACGTTGGCACTTTATTTGAAATTTTAGTAAAGAAATCGGTTGGTTCTTTGTAGTCAGTCTACAATGATCCATTTATGGTCTTAAGATTTTAATGCAACTCAGTTTCTCTGAATTTTGAATATGAGGTGAACTATCATCTTGCTTTATGCTTCTGTTGAATAAGCTGTGTGCCTGTGTGTGCTACGTATAAAAGAGGACCATTACCAGGTTGCATCAGTTGAATAGTAAGTTACTTCTTTTTGGAGCTAGATGTGGAACAGACAGTTAACATACAGGAGCACTTTAACTGCTGCAGTGGAGAGATGGCTGAGTGTGGGAAACTGACTGGAGGATGCCCATGTCCACCTCAGGAGGAGCTTGCAGTACAGTGGGCATTTTGACCTGGAAGTCTGAAACGCCAAGATGCTGTGGAGAGACTGAATGCCACACCTCATGATTGAACAATAAAAGTCTTATTTTGACAGTTGTGTAGGTTCCTGACAACCTAGGTTTCTGTGTTGTTTCATAGAAGTTTCTTAATAGAAGAATAATTTTGATATGCTTCAAGTGTTAAAAGACTTTTTTGAAGTAAAACAAACTTCTGACTGATTCTAGGTTTAATATTTTGTTAGGTGGCTTTAAAATGTTTGACTCAAGCTATGCACAATTCAGCAAAAAGAAATATGCAAATTTAGCAGTGTTAATTTTTTGTTCCTTTCTGCAATGAAGATGCTTTTTACCAGTGGCTGAGTTGTAAATGTTGAGACAGAAGCAGTGGAACCTTTATGATCCTAAATATAGTGCAGACCCCACCTGCACAGATCTACCCTGTTCTTCCAGCATGTACCCTCAGCAGGTATCTCGTGTGCCAGCCCAAGAGTCAGAGGTAATAGCAGCAGTGACCTTATTCTTCTCCATTTTTTTGTTTTTGTTTTGTTTTTTTGTTTGTTTTTTGATTTTTCAAGACAGGGTTTCTCTGTGTAGCCCTGGCTGTCCTGGAACTCACTCTGTTGACCAGGCTGGCCTCAAACTCAGAAACCCACCTGCCTCTGCCTCTGCCTCCCAAGTGCTGGGACTAAAGCCCTGCACCACCACTGCCGGGCTCCTCTCCATTTCTTAAAGTGCACAACACATTGGGATTGCTGTAATCACTATGTTGTGTGAGAAGACACTTGAGTTTATTTCTCCTACCTGAAATGGTGTATCCTGACGTCTCCCTGGTGTCTTCCTTTCCTCCACCAACTCTGCCTTCAGCCCCAGCAACCACCATCATTAGTTTTTGTCCAGGTCAGCATTCTGAGATCAGCATAGACGTGAAATCAGGCAGCCTTGGTCTTCCTGCGCCCGTCCTCTTTCACCTAACTTCTGACAGTTTCATCCTTGTTACAAATGATGGGATCTCCTGTATGAACCCTGAACTTTATCATAGGCCTGTTCTACATTTATTTATTCATCTGTTGGTAGAGCTTAGGTTGGTTTTGTGTCTCGCCTTTATGAGTTAACATTGCAGTGAGCACCTTTACATACACAGTGAGTGGTAGTTTTTAATTTTTCCAGGGCCATCCACACCATTTTCATAGTGACATTTCTTATAAAAAATGTAGCATTGTGTAGTTGGACCATATTAAATTACTTGGATTACATAGCTTTACTCAGCCATTGGTAAAAAGCATCTTAATTGCAGAAAGGAACAAAAATCCATTAGAAATCCTGCCTGTATTCTTAGGAGTACTTTGATTATAACAATTTCATTACTAACAAGGCTAGTGGTTAGAACAGTGTGTAGAGTGTTGGAACGTTGAAGCTAGAAGCATCATATCATCTTGTGCTGTTTTTAGCTCTCTTAATAGCACTGCTCACTGGGCGGTGGTGGCGCACGCCTTTAGTCCCAGCACTTGGGAGGCAGAGGCAGGCGGATTTCTGAGTTCGAGGCCAGCCTGGTCTACAGAGTGAGTTCCAGAACAGTCAGGGTTACACAGAGAAACCCTGTCTCGAAAAAACAAAACAAACAAACAAAAAACTCCAACAACAACAAAACCCGACTGATCACCTGACCTAATATCCTTGTGATTAGGTGAAACCTTTGGAATGTGTTAATTTAGCACACCACCAGCCTAAAACCCAAGAACCGTCGGGTAGCTACTGAAACCTGCCCTCACTTTGCTGTAAACTGCATACTTGATATTTCCACCAAAGTATTTGAAAAATTCCATGATATATAACTTTCTTAAACAGCGAAAACTCCACTAAACTATGCAATGTTTGGGGCAACTGATTTGGTGTTCTAGGATGATTGTCACTCACACTTGATCCAGTAATAAACTCTTGAGGTGAAGTGTGTGATTTATGCCTTTTGTAACGAAGTAAGTTTATTTTGTCTTTTTTTTTTCCCCTCCCAGAGCTGAGGACCGAACCCAGGGCCTTTGCACTTGCTAGGCAAGTGCTCTACCACGGAGCTAAATCCCCAACCCTATGAAGTAAGTTTAAATGTGAAGATACAGGTAGAAAACTCAAGACCATAAAGCAATGGGGCTATAGTGTTTTCTGGCTGGGCTGGAGGAAATCCAGAAGACTATGGAGTCCTGGTTAAGGCTAAAATAATTGCCACTCAAGTCAGAGTGATTTAAAATCCTACCATCTGAAGGGCTGGGCGAGAACCATTTCCGTTTGTGCTGTCAGGTAATGTATTCTCGCTTTGCAGCCCGCAGTACCCTAGAAGTAGCAGCTCAGCAACAGAACTGAACCCCTGCATTGTGGGAAACTTGCCCCGCAGTCCCACTCCCTCTTTCCACCTTCTCCCCCATCCCTCCCCCTTCTCTCCCTCCAGGCCCAGCAATTGCAGTGCGCATGCGCACCTCTTACATTCCCGGTGCAGAGGTTCCGGTCAGGTCATCTGGCTTCCGCCACGGAGACAACCCCGTGTGCGCCAACCCTGTGCACCTGCGCAGACCGCGGCGTCTGTTCGTCACCATGGCAGCATGTGCTGGGGGCCCGGGTAAGTGTGGAGGGTTCAGCGGGAGCCTCCTACTCCTTTCCCTGTTCTGTTATTGGAGTTGTAAATGCCAGTGTCTGCGGGTGTGGAGTGTTCAAGTGGTGGCTGATTTTACAGAGGCCGGAGTCAGTATCTCCGTGTGACAAAGGTAGAAACAATTGAGGGTAAATCGATTGTTTAAATACAAATGAAAATTCATTTTTGATATTAAAAGCACAAAATGATTCAGTAAGGTCTATACTCCTTCCCAGTCACTAACCCACTTCCCCCTCAGGCTTCTGCTGCACGTTCGTGGGTGGATCCTTCCAGAAGGGTCTTACATACATACCACATATATTACCTTTTTTTTTTTTTTTTAATCTTCCACATTTTAAAAAAAGATTTTATTTATTTATTTTGTTTATATGAGTACACTGCAGCTGTCTTCAGACACACCACAAGAGGGCATCAGATCCCATTATAGATAGTTGTGAGCCACCATGTGGTTGCTGGGAAATTGAACTCAGGACCTCTGGAAGAGCAGATGGTGCCATCTCTTCAGCCCCCTACCGTCTGCTTTTTAACACACACACACACACATTAAATATATATTTTCTGCATTAACCCTTTGAAGATTTTAAACAATGTATTTTGATCTTTGCCTCTGTCCCAGATCTGACCAAACCTCTCTCCAACTTCATGTCTCTTTTTGTTTGTCCTTATATTTATAAAACTCCAAAGAGGGAATGGAGTGAGCTGTCTCAAGGTTGGGGACTTCCCTCTGGTTTTGTTCTGTGGGTTTTAAGAAAGTTTCTGTAAATGTTTATAGTGCATATTTATGGGATGAGGTGAGACTTTTTCCCTCCCAATCCATAGTGGACCAATTCAATATCAATTTCTTAGGTATTCCTTCCCATGAGGCCCACAAAAAAGGGAGAGGTAGGTGTCAGAATCACGATGGAGGGGTTGGAGACAGAGCTCCAAAGCAGAGTTTCATCCACACAACACGCGTGAAAACCAGGGACCCTGATACACGAGGGTAGTTGGGGGAGATGGGAGCACGTGGATCCATGGAAGTAGATAGCAAGTCACTCAAGAGTTGTCTTCTTGGTAAGCTCCAGGTCAGCAAGCCTCCCTTTCTCAAAATAGGAGGCGAAGGCTCCCAAAGGATGACATCTGTGATTGCCCTCTGGTCTCCACATGCACATGCACACACCGGTGTGCCACATTGTAACATAATGGCACTGGCTCTTTGGAGGATGCGTGCCCCTCCTTAGTGCACAAGTGTAGAGAAAGCCCTGGTGCTTAAGGACAGCTAACTAGGAAAGGGATATTCTAACAGGAGACACGGCCACCACCCTGCAGCTGTTTTCAGTTCCCTTGTCTGAATCAGATCTCAGAGTGCTGACAGCTCTGTGTTAACAGGCCTGCCATTCTCCAGGAGGTGTGAATGACAGTGGTCTTGCCTTTCTCTGGGAGGTGTGGGTGTCAGTGGTCTTGCCTTTCTCTAGGAGGTGTGGATGACAGTGGTCTTGCCTTTCTCTGGGAGGTGTGGATGACAGTGGCCCCTTAGGCTCACAGGGTCTCTTCCTGCACCTCTCAAGCCAGAAATAATTGGTTGAGTTCTTCTCACTACATCACCTCAACTTTTACTGGCCTTTCTCCCTGTAGACTTATAAGGACCTTGTTATTAAAATTTATACACTCATATAAATGTCCTCCTATTTCTGATTAGCAACCCTAAATTCTATTCGGAATTTAAATACCTTGTGCCCTCACTTTCATGGAATCTAAAAAAGAAAACGAAAGTTCACAAAGATGCTGAAGGTGTCTGACTAGCAGGCTTACTTTCTTCCTTGCTGTGTAACATATGGACAGGTCTTCATTACCCCTCCTGCTATAGGAACACCATTGCTCTAATGCTCTCCCCACTCCTGTCTCTGAAATTCTACTGTTCCTAGGTAGTTGCCTTATTCATTTTAAGTGCCATAGAATGGACCCTATTATGTTAACAAGCATTTGAAGTTTCACTCTTCTGCTATTAGACAATGCATTACATCTCTTGAATGGAATGTCTTCTCCCAAATGAGCTTATCTATGTATGGAATACATCCATAGAACTAGAGTTTCTCAATCAAAGGACAGATATTCTTTCTGGTGGTTTGAATGAGAGTGGCCCCCATGGGCATCTATGTTCCAGTGCTTGGTCTGTAGTTGGTGGAGTGGTTTTGGGAAGGATTAGAAGGCCTGACCTTATTGCAGGAGAGGTGTCATTGCGAGCAAGCTTTGAAGTTTCAAAAGTCCCATGACAGGCCCAACTCTCTGCCTTGCCTTCAACTTTAAATAAGATATAAGTCCTGTAGGTATGTTGAATATATTTTGAATTAGGATATTTTAACCAACAATTAGCTTACCTGGACATAACTCCATTATAACTCACTAAGTGTACAGAACAGCAGTCTACGTAAGAAAAATGTATTTGGCATGCTTACAAGTCCTGCATCATTGTGTAGTTACTATTTGTAAGATGCCTCTATAAAACCTCTGAGTGCAATATAAAGACAACGGAAAGGCGCAATGGCAAAACCTAATGTGTGCTGTTTATGAATGCGTAGGTTTGTTCTAGCTCCTAGCCAGGAAAGAAGGACCAATTTGCTAAGTCATTTGTTCTCTGTCTATCTGTCCCTTCTTACCTTATTTTAGGCAGGATCTTACGTGCTGCTGTCTAGGCCAGTTTTGAACTTATAATCTTCCTAACCCTGAGCTGCTGAGATGTGTGATTCACGTGTCCAAAGCCACAACATTTATGTTTTTTATCATAAACGTATACTCTGATTTGATTGTTTTCCTCCTTGATATTTGTCACTACCAAGAATTAATGTACTGAATTGAATATTTAAATACGGCCATGCATAATTTTGCATATGTGAACAGGACCCTGTGCTGAGAGCCGGCACTGCTGGGGGCAGTGTTCAGCCAACTCTCCTTCCTTTATGGAGAGTGCTTGTTCAAGATGTCAGACATTATCTTTATTAAGTCTATTTCCCGACTAAAGGAAATATTAAGTCTATTTCCTTAATTAAAGGTTAACAATTTGGTATGTAAACTACCAGCATGCTGAGACGGGGAAGGCCACTCATTGGTTATAGCCACTTGCAGAGTACCTGGGTTTAGTTCCCAGCACCCATTTGGTAGCTCACAGCTGTCCGTGACTCCAGTTCCAGAATTCAATGCTGAATTCTGGTCTCTGCAGACAATAGGCACAGACATGGTGGACAAAACACCCAGACATAGAAAATAAATAAATCTTAAAAATAATGCCATGTTTATGAGAGATACATACACTTGGATTGAAATAAACTGAGGTAGTTCAAAACGAAAGAAGCACTATTTTCTGACCAAAGAGTTATTATCCTGTTATATATATGTGTTTGCTTTCATGTAAGTCTATGCTTCACAGGCATGCAGTGCCCATGGAGGCTAGAAGAGGGAGTTGATTCCCTGGAACTGGACTTAACAGAAGGTGGTGAGCATTCATGGTGGTGCTGGGAATCAAACCTGGGTCCTCTGAAAGAGCAGCCAGTGCTGTTAACCACAGAGCCATCTCTCAAACTTCCTACTTTTCCTAATATTTTCTTGGCAATGTGTGATAGCATTTTTTTAGGCTTTTAACTGTTTCCAGGCAGATATAAGCCAACAATTGGCAGAGGGCAGAATATTTTGCACACAAGGAAGTTAGGCGCAGCACTGAATAACAAGACTTAGAGAAACCTGGTATGCTGTAAGCAACTGGTGGATGTATGCGTTACTTGTATCTGTGTGTGCGCCAGCTGAGCCTATGACTGCTGCCCTGAATTCTAGTGCTCAGCCGCCCAGAGAGTCATGGTCTGAAGGCAGATACACCATGGAGTAGAGAGAACCACCCTCAGTGATCTCATACTGCTGCAGCTCTATGCAGAGGACCTCGGTTCTTGGAGGACAGAATCTAGAATTTCTTCTGTACTCCCCTACATGGGCTTTCCTCTCTGATCTCCAGACCATACTGTATGACTACTAATTATAGCGTGATGTATGATTATATGTACACATCACATGTTCTGTTTCATAAATCTATTTTTTCTAACTTAATTGCTTGATTTTTCTCCCTCATTGTATCTTTTGCGCATATAACCCTATAATCCAGCATTCCCCCCTGTGGGCACATACCCATGGGAGGAAAACCACTACCTTGTAAATGAATGTCTGTGAACATTCATAATAGCCAAGGCATGCAAGCCGCCCAAACTACAATGGCAGACTAATTGATAGAGAAGATGTGGTTTGTGTTATCAGTAGAATAGTATTCCACTCTAACAAAGCCATTGCTAGAAGCTACACACATGAGCCTAGAAAATATCATTGTGATTAGTGAAATAAGCCAGCCACAGAAAGAAAAAAATAGGGCATGATCTTGTTACTTGTAGAGCTTGAAAATTTTCAACTATATAGAAGTAGAGATAGCAGCATTGGCTATTCACAGGAGAGATGAGGAAGTGTTGGTTGAAGGATACTGAGCAGATTCGTGGGATGAGTGGATCTAGAAGTGGAGTGTCTGTGGAGACGAGGGGTAATGAAAATGTTTATAGGACTTATACTAATGAGATTTTAGCTGCTCTTCATCCATACACCCACGCATGTGCACATGCACACAGACACGCACACATGCACGCGCACACACACACATGCACACACCCCAAAGCTTAAAAATGGTTATCTACAAGATGATGGGTGTGTTTATTTACCTCAGGATAGAAACTATTTCTTGCCATTGTATCTCACAGCATCATGTTATCTACCTTAAAAATATCCCCCATCAAAACCAATATTCTTTTCACATAAATTATTTTAGGATCCTGGAGTGAAAATATACTGAAATATTTTTTGAGGAACAGCCAGATCATGGCAGAAGATGGCGCTGAGATCCTCTGGTACCACGCAGCCAACCACAAGTCTCAGATGAGTGAGGCGCTGAAGAGTAAGTGGCTTCTACAAAAATTATTTTCTTATTTTATTTTATTTTATTTTATTTTATTTTTAAAACACTCTTTGATGTGTAATCCAGGCTGGCCTCAAACTTGTGGTCCTCCTGCCTCAGCCCTCCAAGTGCTGGGATTCTAGACATGAGCTACCATACCTGACTACTTCAATTTTCTTTGGGTAATGTATTAACTGAGTACATTTTCTGAAATCCAAGGAGAATGTCTTGAGCTGTGATTAGGCTGGATTGGGAGCAGTCTGCCAGAGTCAGTAGAGCCGGGAGTGTGCGGTTCCCCTGGAGGGTGGGAGCAGCCGTGTGCATGTTCTCGCTAGCGCTTGGCTCTGGAAACAGACTCTGTTCCAAGATTTGGACCAGGGATGATTGCTGCAGTTAGAAATTATCAGGCTCATTTCACTCTCAACTAAGCTGAGCCATTTGTCCTAGCATCAGGGTGATACAAGTGATAGTCTGACGCTCGTCGGCTAAACTGCTGCTTTCTTAGCATCCATGTGAAGGACGGGTGCTATTTTTGGAGCCTTCAAACCATCTTAGTGACCTGAAAGCCCTGTACAAGCTAACTTATGTCTTCATATTCACCTGCCCTGGTTCTGCTAGTCGGTCTTTGCTGGCTTTCCAGTTCCCGGCACAGCTGAGTCCCTACTGTCCTCACACTGGCTGCTTTCTTCCCATGAGCATGTGTTTTGCAGTACTGATGTTAAAACCAGGCCCTTGAGCATCCTGGGCAAGCACCACCACGAAGCTTTCCTTTTACTTTTCTATCTCATTTTGCACTTTTCAGTTTTAATTTTTTAATTTTTATTTTGTGTGTATGAGTGTTTTGTTTGCATGTATGTCTATGCACCGTGAGTGTGCCTGGTACCCAGATGCCAGAACAGAGCATTGAATTTCTTGGGACTGGAGTTACGGACAATTGTGAGCTGCCATGTGAGTGCCTGGAACTGAACTATAGTCCTTTGTAAGGGAATCCAGAACTGTTAACTACTGAACCCTCTCACCAGCTCGTCTTTTTATTTTTCATTAAACTTTCTCTGTAGTCTAGGCTGATTGAACTCTGTCTTTTGCCTCAGCCTCCCAAGCAATGGGAATTACAGAGCTGCATTCCAGGCCAGGCCTGACCAACCTACCACAAAGCCTTTGGCATTAGTCAAATTGTCATTTCTTAGAGGCAAATGCCTGTTCCTAACCCCAGGATGGAACACGGCCCCCAGTCCCCATGCGTCTCCTTGCCTTGCCTTGCTTCTATTCTTCCTTTTAGTGGGTGTGGTCCCAAGGTTGCTGTATTCTCACACCGATCTCTGCTGCACTGTTTTATACACAAAGGAGCACATTTTATCCACTCATCAGTTAATAAACCTTTGAGTTGTTGCCATTTTTGATTACTGCTTTACTGTCCACCCTGTGAACTGGCATGCAGGAGGCCAGCAGCGCATGTGGTAAGAAGAAGTCAGCAGACGTGAACAGACAAGGAGAGATTTTATTGAAATGGACTGAAGAAAAGCAGTGAGTGAATTTCTAGAGATATGATGACACCCCTGAGAGGAAGGGGCAAAGTCCTCTTTGCAAGAGTCAGGGGGCACAGTTTCACTGTGGAAAGCCTGAACAGGCTTGAACCTGCCCTAGGCTCTCATTTTTTTGCTCACCGTATAAGAGAGCTAAAGGCACACCCCTAAAACCCCCGAGTATAAATGTTGATGTGCAAAGACAACGCCTCTCCAGAAAAGCCACATTCCCACACTGACCATCAGGCGTGAGTGCTTATAGCTCATGTTGTTAAAGGGTAAACTTTACTGGGTAAGTTATTTTTCTCAAGGCTGACCATTTGTGGAAGCTTCCATGGGCCGTAAGAGGTTAAGGTCCAGATGTCTGTGTTACTAAGAGCCTGGCACGATCTTCAGACACACCAGAAGAGAACATCTGATCCCATTGTAGATGGTTGGGAACCACCATGTGGTTGCTGGGAATTGAACTCAGGACCTCTGGAAGAGCAGTCAGTGCTCGTAACCACTGAGCCATCTCTCCAGCTCTATCTCTGTTCATTTTGATCCAAGTACATGTTTGACTTGTACTTGGGCATACAAAGCATGTGGGCTTTGGCCGGAGAGAGGGCTGGCTGCTCTTTCAGAGGTCCTGAGTTCAGTTTCCAGCAACCACATGGCGACTCCCAACCATCTACAATGAGATTGGTGCCTTCTTCTGGTATGCATGCATGCATATATGCAGGCAGAACACTGTAAGATATATACGCTTTATTTTTTAAGATTTATTTAATAATTTTCTGAGTCTTGAGTGTTTTGTCTGCCATCTGCATGTCCACAATGTGCAACCACTGAGCTATCTCTGTAGCCCCAGCTTGTGGGTTTATTACGTACCAAATTATAAACTACTCCTTTAGCCAAAAGCCACAAACCCAGGTTGCCTTGTGAAAGTCTTCACTCTGGGTTGGTTGGTCTGCAGGTTTGGTTACTGTGGGCAAACACTCTTAGTATTCTAAATTCTCTTCACATGGTTATGTGGAGAGCTATCTCTCTGAGGTTTCATAAAGAGTCTGCAGCTTCCCTGTTGGCACTGAGACTATATTTTATTGTACTTTTATTTGAAAGTTGTCTTCTCTATATAGTATAATTACCAGTAGATTTATATGGAAGATGAGGTCTCTAGGGAGGTCTGGGGGTCTTAATTGGAAATATTTTCTTAGTATGCTACTAAAAAGCCCAATAGCTAATTGTTCACCTTTCTCCACACAGTTCTTTTCACAATTGACAGACCACTTACATCAGCTCCATGTGGGTAGTGTGGCTGAAAACGCTGAAACTTTCTCCAGGCGAGAAGTTAGGCATGGCAGCGGCTCATTAAAGGTCTTCTCCATGATTCCTCACGGCTCGGCCCCAATAACATGAGAAAGTCCTTGGGTTTCCAAAAGGGCTTTATTGGCATGATGAATGATGGTTGAATCTGGATGTGCACCCGAAGTGAGACTCAGGGCAGACCTGAGTTAAATAGGGAGGGAGAAAGGGGGAAGGGGCTGGGGAAGAATGCTTAATTGGCTCCGCCCTCTGGCCTTCAGGCATCTCCTTAGTATGTAAATCTCTCTAGGGCCTGAGGCCTGTAGTCACACCCTCTACCTGTGCTCTTTGGGTGGGGCTGCATTGCCTTGAACATGACTGAACAGTGCAGGTCAATGGAGTTCCATGCCACATGTTAGGAGCCTGGATTCTGAGAGCTCGGGGGGAATAGATGCCCGTCCCTTACAGGCAATGGACACCTGTTAGGTCTCTGAGCTTTCTAGCAAGTGCTTCGACCAAAACCAGCCGTCTTATCAGGGTCCTACAGCTCCACCCATTCATTTGGTGCTCTCTTGATCGTCTACCATTACTTACTACAAGTAACAGTGTTGCTAGAGCTTTACTGTAAGACTGATGGGGCTACCAACATTGCTCAGGGCATACATATGCTTGCTACCAAGCGTACAACCTAAGTGTGATACCCAGACCCTCATGGAAGAAGGGAAAAAACAACTCTTGCACATACATGGTCTTCCACCACTGTGGCATTCACATGCATGCACACAGATATGTATGTATGTATGTATATATAATTTTATGATATATAAAATATTTATATTTTATTATCTAATATAAACATTTATAAATATATGAATTTATAAATATAAAAATATATAAGTAAATAAATATAAAAATTAAGGCAAGTGTCAGTTTTCAAGTTACAGATCATTTCCATGCTGCTTTGTCTATTTCCATTAAAGTTCCTTCCTTACCTTTTTAAGGCTTCCTAGGTCCCAATGCTGATGCTCTGTTTCAGGGTTTTATTAGAACAATAGCTACTGGCAGATGTCTCTTTCTGCCTCTCTCTTGGTAGGACACATCCAGAGCTGAGGGTGGTGGTGCACACATGTAATCCCAGCATTTAGGAGGCTGGAGCAGCACAGTTCCAAGTTAGAGGCCAGCCTGGACTACATGGTGATAGCCTGTTCCACAAAAAAAAAAAAAAAAAAAAAAGTCACTTTTAAAAAGTAGCCAAGCTTTAAATCAAAGACATTAATTTTTATGTAGCAATCAAGAAGATAATACATGCATGTGTCTGTGATTCTCTCTGTCTGTGTGTGCAGGGGTGTGTGTGTGTGTGTATGTGTGTGATACTAGAGGTAGAACCAGAGCCTTGCCCATACTACCAGGCAAGTAGCACTGTTGAGGGGCACTCTCTGCTCAAATATACTATTTTTATTATCAACAAATACTTAATCAACTTCCCTTCCCTTTCTGTGTTCACTTTGCTAGATGTTAGAAAAGAATTGTAGGCAGGGTAATGGCTGAGGAGCTGAGTAAGCGTGGGCTACGACGTACAGTGCCTGACATTCTGCAGTTGCTCGGTGTCTCTTCTTTCTCACATGGGCACCGAGGTGCTGCTCCTGACGGTCCATCTTTGTTCGCAGTAACGTGAGCTCTTACTTGGGCAGGTGCTGCTCACATGATAGAGGCTGATGTCCTTCTTCCTAGTGACGGATCAGAGCCAATCATGGCCCATCCTCCTGAGACAAGCAGTGACAACACTCTGCAGGAGTGGCTGGCTGAGGTCATGAAGAGCAACAAGGGCATCAAGTTGGATTTCAAGAGGTACTTTTACAAATGTGCTCATATTGCTGCAGAAGTCACGCTCAGGGAGAATGTTAAGACATGTGTCTCTGTCTGTGACTACTGTCTTAGGGCTTTATTGTTGTGAAGAGTCAGTGTGACCACAGCAACTCTTATAAAGGAAAACATTACATTGGAGCTGGCTTACAGTTTCAGAAGGTTTAGTCCATTACCATCATGGCAAGAAGCATGGTAGTGTGCATGCAGACTTGGTGCTGGAGAAGGAGCTGAGAGTTCTACATCTTGATCCACAGGCAGCAAAAGGAGACTGTGCCACACTGAGCATAGCTTGAGCATAGGAGATTTCAAAGTCCCTTGAACATAGGATATCTCAAAACCCATTTCTGTAGTAACACACTTCCTCCAACAAGGCCACATTCACTTCAACAAGGCCACACCTCCTAATGGAGCCACTCCCCACGGGCCAAGCATTCACACATGAGTCTGTAGGGAGTGAACATACCTATTTAAACAGCCACAACTACCTCTTCTTATACCTTATCCAAACTGAAAAGAAATTTTAGATCTTATGTGTTCTATAACTCAGACCTTGTCAGTCCAGACTCCTATACATCAGGTTATACACAGCTACCCATCACAGCCAAGTGAGGAGGTTTGCTGGGCATTCATTCACCCACAAATGGTTAGGATTATCTTAATAATCCTACAAGTTTTTCAAATCCTACTCACTAAAGGCTTTTATTTTTATTTTTATTTATGTATGTGTGCCATGTGGGTACAGATGTCTGCAGAGGCCAGAGATAGAATCATCTGAAGACCAGAGAGTTTTGTGGGTAGTGAGTTCTAGAAAGATTTTAATCCAGCAATGTGGCTTCTCTGGCTGAAATACAGACAACCCTTTAGCACACAGCTTTAATCTCTCTAGCTGGAATAAGGCACACCCTTAGTATATACCTTTAAGCCCAAACAAGGAACAGAAAGTGGAAGCAGCCGTGTTTGAAAGTGATGTCTAATTGAGAGGCAAAGTGACAAATCAGAGAAAGATTTGACAGAATAGAATATGCCTAACTCTCATGAGAACAGAGAAAATACAGGCTACTTAAGAGAGCAGTGCAGAGGAAAAAGAGGAGAGGGGGCCGTTTGACTGAAAGAGTTGTACAGAGACAGGTTGCAGAGAGAGAAGAAGCTAGATACAGGTGAATACAGAACAGCCAGAAGATTAGAACATATTGCCAAAGTTAGTATGAGGCAAAGCAAAGCAAAGCAAAGCAAAGCAGAGCAAAGCAAAGCAAAGCAATTCAGTTAGAAGGTAAAAGAAGCCAGTTTGAACCAGGCTGCATGGAGAGGAGTTTGAGCCAGAACAGCTGAGTTGACCAGCCAGTCAGAGTTCAGAAAGAGCCAGAAAGTGAGCTTATTCAGCAGTAGGCAGATGGAGGCCGTAAGCCTCAGAGATGACAGTCACCAGGTGAACAGAGTGACCTTTATTAACAGAGTCTTGTCCCCGGGTAGCTGAAAGATTCTCCTGAAGAGAACTGCTGAGCCAGCTTCAGAGCCCGGGACTCAGGGCCAGGCAGCCTTCTCTGTCCACGAAGTACTGATCTGTAGCACTTGGCAGTCTAGACTTTTGGACCCTCTCCTGTTCCATGTGCATAGTGCTTTGCGTGTTTGCTGTCATTTGTGATACCGTGATCCACTCCTCAGGTAGCCTGTGCATTTGCAAGCTGAGGCTGCTAATTTAGTGATTCGGGCTACTTTAGCCCACAGAGGAGCCAGGCCACCAAAGAATTATTTCATAAGCTTTATTTTTAATTAAGTGTGTATGTATGTGTGTATGTGTATGTATGTATGCATGGATGCATATACATGCATGGGGTACCCTCAGAGGCAAGAAGAGGGCAGGGATTGAGATTGTATGTTGTTCTGAAGAAGGCTAGGGGACATGTGTTTTAGTTACAATTCTAAAAGCTTTATACGTGCTTTACATATGATCCCCATAAAAATCCCAAGAGGTAGGCCGTCACTGTTCTCACCATCTTATGAAGAGATGGAGGCGAGGGGATAAACAGTCTGCTTGTGGTCAGATGGTTGGTAGTGGAGGACTGACTGCCAGGCTGGACATGGGGAATTCACCTCTCCCCCTTTTTTCTGCCTGCAATGCTTGGAACAAACACAAGACCTTATACATGCTAAGTGCTCTGTCACTGAGTTATTTTCTCAGACCGAGAGTAAATGCTTTTTTTTTTTTTTTTTTTTTTTAAAGTAACTGTGTGCGTGCGTGCGCGTGCATGTGCATACATGCAAATACTACAGCAGGCCTGTGGAGGTCAGAAAACAACTTGGAGTCAGTTTTCTCCTTCCACTGTGTGAATCCTAGATATCAAATCAGATCTTCAGACTCAGCAGCAAACATCTTTACCAGATGAGCCATCTAGCCAGCCTGAGTTCTTAGGCTGTGTACTACCTCGGAGAGTGGAGCTGAATCGTATTTTAGTCAGATTTTAGGAGATCTTGTTTTATGCTTCTAAGTTGTTTCACATAGTATACAAATGATAATACATGATTATTATAGGGCATTATAGTTATTATTTAGTAATATGTAGTGATGTTTAAATTATATCTAGAGTTTTAGCTAACTCTGGGGTTTAACAAAGATGATTTTTCCTTTCCTAAGAGTGCAGGTAAGGTAAGATTAGTTTGTGCATTAGTTTGCTAGTTCCATATTAGTTCACTTTTGCATTGCTGTGACCAAGCTGTTTGACAGAATATCTGCCAACCTTGGCTTGGGTTTTCAGTCCAGCTTGCTGGAGAGGGTGGATGCTGTCTGGGGCACTGTTCTGGTGAGATGAATCTGTTCACAAGTGGGAGACCAGGGAGGAACCTGCAACCAAGTGCAGGTGGAGCCCTCACAGGCCTGTCCTGTAATCTAGTTCTAGCAGCCTCTCTGTAATCTCCAAAGCAGTGTCTCAGGCTGGGACTGACATGCCCAGAACCAGTCTGACCTTAAACACGAAGCTGTGGCTTTACCATAGCTTTGCAGGGTTTTGTTGTTGTTGTCGTCCATTTGTTTGTGTGGTTTTGGTTTTGGAGTGAAGACATTGAACTCATCGCAGTACCCCAACTTGTTGCAGGGCCTCGACCCCCACCAGCCTCCCTAGTGCTGGGATTGCAGGCATTTACCCCCTCTCTCCCTGACTGAATGCTTTGAAGTCAAGTATTGTGAAGCATGTAGCTTTCTCTTTGTTTTGTTTTTTGTTTTCATTTTTGTTTTTCAAGACAGAGATTCTCCGTGTAGCCCGGGATGTCCTGGAAGTGACTTTGTAGACCAGACTGGCCTGAAATTCAGAGATCTACCTGCCTCTGCTGCCTGAGTGTTTTCTCTATTTTCCTCCGATGTTCTACTGATTTAGAGTTTTTTGTGGTTCCCTGTGGATTTTAGAATTGAGGTTTTAACAGTCATCAGTGTAGTAGAAGTCTGGGTGCATTACAGAGAAATAAAAGCATCTAAATTCAAAGTCCTGCCTGAGGCTTACTTATTAATCCACTAAAATCTAGGACATCCATTTCAGGGACAAAATGGGGAGAAATGCAAGGTAAAGACTAAAGGCCAAGGGCCACATGCCTCTGCTTTCAGCACATGAGTTAATAAAATGTCTCTCTTAAAGTAGGAGGGACAGGAGAGGAGCAGAGATGGAATGCCCATCCTCAGGAAGAGCTGATGTCTCTCCCATCCCCAGGGTGCTCAGCCTCTATCACAGCAGCTCGGGAGCTGGGGAACATTTCCAAAGGGTCAGAAGCATTGTACCCATCTTAAAGGTTGAAGCAGTGAGGTTCTCCAGTTAAGTGTGTGTGTGTGTGTGTGTGTGTGTGTGTGTGTGCAAGTGCGCACGCACGCGCATGCTTATATCTGAGAATAGTAAGACACACACATGCTTGCACACACAAAGTAAAAATGATATACTAAACTTATAGTGTTTTGTAAGTTGGGCATGCTGACACATTCCTTTAATCCCAGGGTTTAAGACAGGCAGACACAGGATGATTTCTGAATTGAGGCTAGCATGTACTACATAGCAAGTTTCAGGCCAGTCAGAGATACATAATGAGGCCCTGTCTTAAGAACCAACAGATAAACAAATAAAAACAGCAATAAAAGCCTTTCCTGTTTTGAATTCTGTGGCTGTAACAGTCGTAGGGAAGAGAAGACGACTGACTTTTTAAGAGGAGCTAAAGTATCTTCTTGTTTTCACAGAAGTGTTCACAATACAGGAAGAATCCGAGTTTGTGTTAGCTTTAGGAAATACGTTTTTTAAGTTTATTTTTTATTTTATGTTCATTGGCGTTTTACCTGCATGAATATCTTTTGAGGTTTTCAGAAGCCCTGGAATTGGAGTTACAAATGCCCGTGAGCTGCCATGTAGGTGCTGGGAACTGAACACGGTTCCTTTGGAAGAACAGCTAGTGCTCTTAACCACGGAGCTGTCTCTCCAGCTTGAAGGATATGTGGTTTTAGTATTTCCAGGCATTTAAGAAATGTGTTTATGTCTCCAAATTCATCACGCATGAAAGACAAGAGACCTTTTCTCCCACAGGGTTGTAAGTGTTGGGGTCAATCTTATCAGAGGCTGTGGTGACAGGAGCCACTCTCAGAAAGTGCCCACCTGCAACTGCTATTTCCTGAGTGTGACTGGCAGTCGAATGTTTCTCTTTTTTTTGCATCACTTGACACTTAGTGACCCAAATGTGGAGTTCTGAAGCCCCTGTTTGGTCCATAGGGACTGGCATTATTCATATTACTGTAAAATCTATAAGTTCCTTTCATGAAAATGAATATAAATACCTTGAGTAGGATACATGTTAGTCTTCCCCTCTGGTTCCATGAGTTCTTTTATTTGACTTTGAATTTGAGAACAGGAAGGCCTCAGTGTGGGAAGACTCACTGGTCCCACTCTTTTTCAGTCTGGCAGCCGTCAAAGCATCCATGGTCTTCCTGGACAATGTGAAGCAGAACCTGCAGCGGCCCGTGTGGATCAATGCCGATATTCTTCCTGGGCCAAATGGGAGCAGCAAAGTAGTAGATGCCAAGGCCTTTCTAGACACCGTGACATCCTTCTTTCCAGACGTGACCTTTTCCTTGGGTTGGACAACAGGATGGCATCCGGAGAAAGTCAATGAAGGTGATAATTCTAATCAATTTGCTTTGGGCAAATACCAAGTTGATCTTTGCAAATGTGTGAAATATTCTGGACTCATTTCTTAGTAGGGTACAGAGCAAACTCATATGTTAGCTCAAGCACATAGGAGTGGCTGAAGAACACAGCTCCATCCCTGAACATTTCATGTTGTTCGGTGGTGTCTCCATTGCTGTGAAGAGACACCATGACCACAGCACTCCTATAAAGGACAACATTTCATTGGAGCTGGCTTATGGGTTCAGAGACTCGGCCCACTCTTGACATGGCAGTATGCAGGCAGACATGGTGCTGGAGAAGGAGCTGAGAGTTCTACATCTTGATCTGTAGGCAGCAGTAGGAGACTGCCACACTAGACCTCGCTGGAGAATGGGAGACCTCAAAGTCCGCCTCCACAGTGACACACTTCCTCCACCACGGCCACACCTCTTAATCACGCCACTCCCTATGGACCAAGCATTCAAACCCATGAGTCTGTGGGGCCAAACCACAGGTGTCGTAAGGATGTTCTATTTGCTTAGCATGTCTAAGACCATGGGCTCCACCCAGCACAATTAAATATATAAATACAATTAATTTTTTTCTTTACTGTGATGTTTGAATTCACTCTGAACTCAACGGGAATTCTGTAGACTAGGAACTCATCTGTAAGTTACTAATAGAGCTATCGTCTCCTGAGGAATTTGGGTTTTTAGTTAATTGACTTCCAAGATTCCAATCACAAGTGCACATTCCTTTCTTCCCACTTCAGGCTACAGTTGGTCGATGGTGAAAGAGATGGACTACATATGCAGTGAGCTAACCCAGCCTGTCACGTTCCCTGTCAGGGCAGCTTTAGTGAGACAGTCGTGTTCTCAGTTGCTCTGGCTATTGACGAAATCAAACAGGTATGAATTATCTGTAATAAGTATTACTTATTCTAACTAGCCCATATAAAAGACACATAATCCTGGTATTTTATTTACAAGCTGTAAGCCCAGCTTGGGCAGGTTTTGAGCTATTTGAGCT
Source organism: Rhabdomys pumilio (assembly GCA_030674055.1). NCBI lineage: Eukaryota > Metazoa > Chordata > Mammalia > Rodentia > Muridae > Rhabdomys > Rhabdomys pumilio. Next base: position 15,464,638 of record JANHMN010000014.1, on the reverse strand, counting down.
TATATCCCATCCATATATTCCTTGTTCCTTGTTCCTTGTTCCTTGCTATATCTCCTGGACCCGTGCTTTTGGTCCATCTCCTCTCATGGCGGTCCCCTCCTCCCTTGGTTTTTACTCTCTTCCTCCTCTCCCCCTCCTCTGGTCTTTTCTCAAACTGTTCACTCATCCTCAAGTCCTGCCTGTCTCTCCCTACTGCCCAGTCACAGTCTCTAGCCATTTATTAATTAATTAACTTTAAAGTGTGGTGTAGAGTTTACATAGTGTCACGTGTTGTACATGAGCTTGACTTGGGGGCAGGTATTTAGCATTTAAATTCATAGCGACACCAGACTAACCCCTAACAGTTATCACCATACCAGTGTAAGGTGTGGAGAGAAGGATGTGAAAATTTCAGAGTTTGCTGGTGTATGTATGCCTGCAAGCCCAGCACTTGGGGAACAGAAACAGAAGGATTAGGAATTCAAGGTCAACCTCAGCTACAGAGGGACTTGGAGTCTAGCCTGGGCTACATGAGACTGTCTAACACAGAAAAAAAAAAAGCCATGATATACTAATTATCAAAGGACAGTGGGAAGAGAGAAGGAATGAAAACTGATGAGGTCAGTGCACAGACTCCCTTCCCAGCAGACCTTGGGAGCATTACCCTACCCTCACAGTTTGTGTACATGCTAACTCCAAGTAAATGTCATCTTCCAGTTGTAAGTGCAAAAGGCAGTTTGTCTTTGAACACCGTGTTACAGAAGTCTTTTTCACACACAATTTTAATCATTTGGTATACAACAAGAAATTAACTGGAGTTGGGAAGGTGGCTCGGAAAGTCCACATGTTTGCCATGAAAGCTGATGACCTTATCATGTCCTGCAACCCACTTAAATGTGGAGAGAGAGAACTGACCCCACAGTGTTGTCCTCTGATCTCCACACATGAGCCATGGCGTGCATGCACGCGTACAGACACACACTGGTAATAATAATATAGAAATACATTTTGGGGTCTGGAGAGCTGGCCCAGTGGTGAAGAGCATGCAGTGCAGAGAACCTGAGTTCAGTTCCCAGTCCCCATGTCAGGTGACTCTCAGCTGTCGTCGTCCCAGCTCTAGGGGATCACACCTCCAAGGGCGTTAATTCACCTGCACATGCCTACACATAGACATACATACATGTACATACTTAAAAATAAAATCTTAAAATAAATGAATTTAACTTAGCTGTATCATATATTAAATGTTGAAGTATACCCTAAAGGTACAAATATTAAAACAGTTTGGGTAGTACTTTCTGGGGCCGGTGGAAAGCCCAGTAGCTGGTTTAGAAGCAGTTAACTATCTAGAACAAGCTATGCTTACAGATTTTTTTATTCTTTTTGCCAGACATATTTCCATCGAATTAACACTCGAATATTAAATTGTTAATGCAGGAAGAACAGACTAGGATGGCTTTTTTTTTTTTTTTGGATATTTTATTTACATTTCAGATGCCCTACCCTCTTCCCATTTCCCCTCCCTAGAAAACCCCTATCCTGTACGCCCTTTCCCTTTTTGCTTTTATACAATTTTTTAAAAATGTTAATCAAAGGCTTTATAAGTATGGTAATGCTCAATCAGAAGTGTAACCCAATACTCTACCTAGATATATAAACTATCTTTGACTGGTGGAGACATGTGAACATCTGCCTCCATGCCCCCCTCTCTTTCTCTCTCTCATCACCTAGCTTCTCCTCTCCTTACTCCATCTCTTCCTCTCCGTACTCCTTCCCCCTTAGCTCCTCCTACCTATCACCCTTCCTGTTAAAGTAAAACTTTTCTCTCAAAATACAATTAGAGCATAATTATTCCTATTTGTACCAGTGAGGTACAAGATAGTCCTAATACGCAGTCCATCCTTTTGTTGACTAGCCAGAATCTCTGTCGTCTCTCTTGACTAAAACACTTTTGAACCTGGCTTTTTTCTTGGCTTTAGAATGAATGTCAGCTGAAAACCATCCACTCAGATCTTTTCTCTCAAAGTAAATAGCCAGGATTGGCTATGAGACTATAGGTTTTCAACCCCGTCAGAAATCCAGAATGACTGAGTTAGCTGAAATTATGGGAAGTACAAAGCATAGCTTCTAAAACTTAGCCAATTTATAGATACCGCTGAACACCTGGACAGCCCCTATACTACCGAACGTTGGAGCATCAAATCTTCAGCCTTCTGGCCCAGACTCATCTGACAGACCTTAGTGATGCAGAATTATTAAGGGCTGATTACTCTGTCTAGACAGATATAATCAGTCCACTATTCTGCAAGTGTGTCCTTTTCTGGACAGTAATTTGTCTGTAGATGGAAAGAGGCAATTCTTGCCTAGTGGCTGTCTCACCACAACTGGAGTAACTCCAAGGATGCTCAATTTCTTCTTAGAATCCAAGACAGGAAGCTGTCAGGAGCAGACAGGTCTCTAATCAAAATGAACATTAATATAGAAATATTTGTGACGTCAATTCTATGGACTTCTGACGTTTTGAAATCCAACTATCCATGTAAGGTAACTTGGACTGTTGTCTGTTAACTCCTCTCAGCTATTTCTAAATAAAATATAGAAAACACCCTAACAAGCGAGCACTCTGTGGCGCAGCGCCTGGGTGCCCACCTCTAGAGGTCGGGCGCGACCCTTCCTGTGCCGGTTCAAATCCAAAAAGAGAAAACACCCTAACAATAAGCTCAAAGCCATGAATTTGCTATAGTCCCTTAACTCACAGGCTAACCGTCCCAAATCAGTTAAAAAAGTTAAAGAAGGACTGGGTCTAAGCCTTGTATTCCTAAATGTGTTATACAGGCACAATGCCCATGAGAGTATCAATATTCATCTCACTTTTATATCAATAAGAAGCTCATACCAATGAAAACCTTAAATTTGACCATTTAAGAATTATAACTTCATCTTGATACTAATTATACAGATTTCTACCAATAGGTTATGGCTATGCAATAAATCCTAGCTAATCCTCCCTGTTCCAACAAAACCACTACTTTTCCCTAGAAAGACAGCCCAATATTAACCACCTTAGTCCCCAAGCCCAGGGAATAGAGGCACTGACTCTTCTTTAACTTCTTCAAGCTGATTATGGGTGTTGAGATATTAGAAGAGGGGTGGGGGGAAGAGTAAATTGATAAGCCTCTGATGCTGTGTCTTTACTGCATCCAGATGGAATTTCCGGACACCGGAGGTTTGAATAAGTCTGCTCATTTTGCTTGATGAGTAGATACACCAAGGCTGTGTATTCTGCAATATACAATTTTCAGATCAAGTTTTAGTATCAAGAAAAAAAATTTTTTTTCCTAGAGGGCTGACATTTTTTTAAAGATGTTGGTTCTAACATTTTTTTCCCTTTTTTTTAATTGGTTATAATATTTACATTTCAAATTTTATCCTCTTATCCCATTTCCCCCACCACCCAGGAACCCCTTATCCCATCCCCTCTCCTTGTGCTTCTATGAAGGTGTGATTTTCCAGTTTCTGTTGATGCTGTTTCCATTAACATAAACTGCCTCCTCAATTTCTAAGTCCTTCCATTTGTGTTATTAAATCTATTTTTCTTTTTTTTCTTTCTTTTTTTTCTCTTTTTTCTTTTTTTCATCTCTCTCTCTCTTTTTTAAATTGGGTATTATATTTACCTTTCAGATTTTATCCCCTTATCTCACTTCCTCCCACCACCCAGAGATCTTCTATCCCATCCCCCCTCCTCATGCTTCTATGAGGCTGTGCCCTTACCTTTCCCCCCCCCCACTCCCACCTCCCCACCCTCACATTCCCCACCCCCCCACTCTGTGTTTGTTTTTCATGGGACCAAGAATCTCCTCTCCCACCTATGCCCGACAAGGCCATCCTCCCCTACATATACCTCTGGAGTCATAGGTCCCTCCCTATGTGCTCCCAGGCTGGTGGTTTAGACCCTGGGGGGCTCTGGTTGTTTGGTATTATTGCTTTCCTCCTGGGGTCACAAACCCTTTCTGCTCCTTCAGTCTTCTCTCTAAGTTATCCATTGGGAAACCCTTGATCATATCAGTGGTTAACTGTGAGCATCGTCCTCTGAATGTGTCAGTCTTTGGCAGTCCTCTAAGAAGACAGCTATATCATGTTCTTGACAGCATGCACTTCCAGCCATCCACATCAGTGTCTAGCTTAGGTGACTGTACATGGGATGGATACCCGGGTGGAATGGTCTCCTGATGGCCCCTCCTTCAGTTTCTGTCCCATGTTTTGTTTCCATATTTGCTCCCTTGAGTATTTTTGTTACTTGTTCTAAGTAGTACTGAGGCATCCCCTCTTGGTCTTCCTTCTTCATGAGCTTCATGTGGTCTGTGGGTTGAGTCTTTGCTATTCCGAGCTTTTGGGCTAAAATCCGCTTAACAGTGAGTAAATACCATGTGTATTCTTTTGTGATTGGGTTAACTCACTCAGGATGATAATTTCTAGATCCATAGGATAGCTTTTAAAAAGGATTTATTTGATTTTATGTGTACAAGTGTTTTTTTACCTGTGTGTACAGTGTGTAGTGTCTGCATGCCTGGCATTCACAGAGGTCAGAAGACAGTGTCAGATTCCCTGGAACAGGAGTCACAGATGATTGTGAGCTACCCTGTGGGTGCTGGGAATTAAACCTGGGTCTTTGCAAGAGCAGCAAGTCTTAACCACTGAGCAGTCTCTCTAGCCCCAAGGCTAGCTTTTTAGTGTAGTTTCAGAATAGGAGTCTTTTCTTGGTGTTAAAGATAACACATCCAGAAGTTTTGAAAGATAATTTTGCTATATTTAAATATATAAGAATCAAAAGTTCTGGTAAAAATAATATATGATACATGTCAGAGAGATATAAAGAATTCTGACACAAATTTTTTTTACAACCATCTGGCAAAGTGCCCAGCTTGATAATTAAGTAGGTTGGAAAGAGTAGAGGAAGCTGGCATGTTGTGTACATCATAGATGTAACTGATTTTCTTCCTTAAGAAAACACTGGGCGTGTTCCTGGATTTTTATCCATAAGGGCTTATCTACCTAGGAGAAGTTCCTGTGAGCACAGAGAAGGACTGGCAGAGTTTCAAAGCGTTCCACGTCTCCTCCTGTTGGAAACTGGCTGAGTGTATTATGGTATTCTCTTATAAGGGGAGGTTAAATACTTGTGATAGGTCATGCTTAGGCTTGGGGTTTTAATATGGACAAACTCTAAAATAATTCTGTTAAGTGAAAAATATTAAAGTGCACAATGATCTTGTCGTAACTGTGAGTCTACTTGCATGAGAAGACTAAATTATAAAATATTTATAGATGAATTAAACTTCAAGTTATTTGAACAGTTGTAGCTAGCGTTATGACAAAAGAGAGACATTAGATGGCCTCAGATAATAATGAGTCAGGGTCCTCATTGCAAACAACTGAAACCAAACCTGCCTAACAAGCAGAAAAGAGATGTATTGAGCTAATGAGGAGATTTTTTTCCCTAAATTTTATGTGAATTGGTGTTTTGCCTGCATGTATGTCTGTGTGAGGGTGTTGAATTCTCTGGAACAGTTAGAGACAGTTGTGATCTGCTTCCTGAGTTCTGGGAATTGAACCTGGATCCTCTGGAAGAGGAGACAGGGCTCTAAACTACTGAGACATCTCTCCAGCCCCTGAGATCATTATTTTTATAGTGTGCAATGCTTTAGACATCCTCTTGGGCAGGCATGTCATCTTTATTATTATCACTAATGCTGCTTCTAGTTTTGTTTGTTTTCATTAGTGTTGAAGAATTATTCTGAAGTCAACTAGCATAGTATATTAATTTTAAAAGATTATTATTTAAATTATGGCAGTAAATTAGATTGTAAAAATTGGATTCTTATACAGAACTCTGGCTTTTGCAAATATCTTCTGATAGCCCTGTTTGAGAAGCAGTTGCGATATAAACAGATTATTTACGTGGTTACGGAGGCCTTGATCGTGTACAGAGCACCGTGAGGTTAGAGCCACCGATGTGAGGAAGCCTGGCCAGGCTGTGCTTCGTTCATTGCAGTATCTCCACTGATTTGTCATGATGGTTTTGAAAGACCATGTCTGATCTCCTGAAAAAAATTGCAATTCACAGAGGCACCTGCTAATCTGATAGCCCACAATCAGAAATAAGCCTTCCAAACAGAATCCTAATGGGCCTCATGAAGTTCCGACTAGCAAGTACCAACAGACACCGCTGGGCTGCTCTGTGCTATGGAGTCTAAGGACTTTTAGAGGTTTTTTTTGTCTCTTAAGCAGAAACTGCAAATTTCTTAAATATGTAGTGTTAAGTCTTTCAAATTGAAAGTAGTGGATTACATATAAACAGTCTCCCCTATGGTTTTAAACATGGCAGTCCATCATTACCAAAAGCTATTTCAATGACCTAGACAACTCTATACAGTAAGCTAACGGTAATTCTGTAAAGCTTGGGTCTTTTTTCCATAGTAAACTGTCTCACAATATATAGAGAGATAATATTTTTAAGAACAGTGAGTGATTATTTGCATCCTTCATTCTGAATCTGTATAAAGCGTTAGAGAAACATCAACTTAGTTAATCCATGACTCAGCATTTTACAATAAGGATGTTTGAGAAATAGTTTTTAAAGTAATGAGTAATGACATAAATGGCATAAATTACTAACATTTAAAATGTTTCCCTCAAGTAGTATGTAAATAAGTTTGTATATGAACAATATTTTAAATATGATCAGGAAAAGTTGGGACAGTGATATACCTTAGTTTGTCATCAGAGATATCAGTCATTTTAACACCATGTCTCATGGGTGCTAAACTGCATTGTATTTCATCATCTGCTCTCATTTACGGACTACATGCTGTTTTTCATCGTGCCATTTTTATCAAATTCTCTTAGCCTTTGCATGTGTATAGGTGTGTGTGATGCACACTCATGTATCTGTGTGTGATGAACATGTGTGCATGTGTGTGTGACATACTTGTGTGCATGTGTGTATGATACATGTATATGTACATATGTGTGATGCACGTGTGTGTATTTATGTGTCTGATGCATGTATGTGTATGTGATGCACACATGTGTATGTATATGATGCATGTATGTGTGTCTGTGATGCATGAATGTACATGTGACTGTCATGCGCACATCTGTATGTGTGATACACACATGTGTATATGTGTGTGATGCATGCATATGTATGTGTGATACATACATGTGTATGCATGATACACATATGTATGTATGTATGATGCATGTGTAGGTATGTGTGATGCACATGTGTGTATTTATGTGTGTGATGCATGTATGTGTACATGTGATGCACACGTACATGTATGTGATGTGTATTTTTGTATATAATACACACATGTGTATGTATGTGTGATACACGCATGTGTAGTATGCATGATGCACACATGTATATGGAAAATCTTTCCCTTAATGTAAGTATGGTGTGTAAAGTTGCCTGAGGCTTAGAAGACTGTGGAAGAAGCTAAGCCACTTTTTAGTGATAAAAAAGTTTTATCACTATTTATATAAGAAGTTTTCTCCTTCAATTTATCCTCTAAGTATTTGTCACAGGAAGTAGTTGAAAACAAGTAACTAAAAGAACACTAATCATTACCAATGAAAAGACAATTTAGAATTCCTTTCAGTATCATTTCATTAATGAATAAAGGCAAATAAGTTTTTATTTTAATACTTTACCTATCTTCAGTTGGCATTAAAATAAACTTCATACACCGTGTTTGTGCGCACGTGTGCATGTGTGTATGGGAGAGGGTGCTGGGTATTTTATCCACGCCAGGGAAAGCACTTCTCCAATGAATTGTATTCTTAGACCCTAGTTTTTTCTCTTATGAAAACTGTATAGCTTATGGAAGGCATGGTTTCTTCAGTAGCTATAACAGAAGTCTAACACAAACTAAGTACAATTACTCTTTAAATCTAGGCCATGAGTATCACTGTTCTAGACAAAAATGAGCAAAATCAAACTATAGACCAGTGGGTGGTTCTCAACCTTCTTTAAGACGGTTCCTCATGCCGTGATAACAAGCAGCCATAAACTTATTTTGTTGCTACTTTATAACTGTAATTTTGCAATTGTTATGGATTTTAATACAAGATATCTGACATGCCATCCCAGTGTCAGGATCTCTCGACTCCCAAAGGGGACTCTACCTACAGGTTGAGAGCCACTGCTTTAGATGTTATGCAGTGACTATCATGGTACCAATAACTGGGCAGTCTTCATCTCAGAAATTCTAATTGCAGAGGTTGTAAAACCTTGTCACTGTTAGAGCTCTAAAGGCCATATACAGCTTGAGATAGGAAATTTATTATTTATTTTAAATTAGAGCAAAAGCTTTGAGATGTTTATCTAAGTTGATAAAAGACTAAAAGTTAGGTGCCGGGACCACTGTTGGCAGTGAGGGCTGCCTTGCATGGGTGAGACCCTTAGCTACCTCACAAACAAACAAGAACAAACCCTCTGCTGTATTTTGTTTATGGTCTGTGTTAATAATGAACTGGTGTTTTAAAAGAGTTTTTTAAACTGTGTATGTCTGTATCTGTTCACACACGGGAACATGAGAGCATGCCCATGTGAACATTGGTAGCCGCAGGGTGCAGACAAAGGTGTCGGGATCCCTTAGAGCTGGATTTATAAGTGGCTGTGAGCAACCCCCTGTGAGCCTGGGTCCTCTGCCAGAGCACGCCATGCCCCTAACCCTGAGCCATCACTTCAGCCCTGGAGTTACTACTATGTTAAATAGTCCTTTGCTGCTGTTATGCCTTGCCTAGATATGATGCATATGTAATGTTCACTTCCTATGTACAGGAAGGGCTTTTATTTCTACGTGCTTATGCCCAAATCTAATACTTTTATCATTTTAAATGGCTTTCGGTTTATTTTCCAGGTTTCAAAGCAAAAAAAAAAAAAAAAAATGTATATTCTCTTTAAACAATATTTCCTCTTCCTTTTGATCTGTCTTTCCTTTTTAAGGCATGCTGTTTAGTGTTTCCAGAACAAGGGTTCAGAGCTAGGGGAAAGCTAACTGCAGCAGATGATGCCTGAGGATTTTTTGGTTTCCCAGCCTGTGTGTAGCAGGGATTCAAGGAGGCGTCTCGTGACAGAGTCTGGAGTGTGATCTGTACTGCACCAGGACACCCCCCAGGAGAAAAAGCCTCTCTCGTGATGGCATAACACCCATATGGAGAATTTGAGAAAAGCGTCCAGTTATTAGTGACCGTGGGCATTGTTAATGTGGAAGCTTTTCAAGTCCTCCAAAGACACCAGTCGAAACCAGACAAGCATCGAAATCCCAGTGGGCATTCAGTTTTCTCAAGTGCCTTTTCAATTCCCATGGCAGCAGTCATGGCGGGGTGAGGTGGGGTGGCACACACTTTAATCCCAGCATCCAGCAGAGGCGGGTGGATAGCGATGCATTTGAGGGCAGCCCGCTCTGTATAGCAAGTTCCATCCACGCTACCTCCCCCCACAGAGTGTCTTCTTTTCCCTCTGTGCTTACTAATAGAATATTTATTGTGCTATTTCAGTGTTTTACCGTCTCATCACTTCCCCATGCGGTCTGGCATGCCAGTCCTGCTGTGTGTGTGTCTCAAAGCCAATTCTGTGTTCATCTGCATGATTTTCTTCCTCAGTTTTAGATGTGAGAATCCTGTGCACTTCGTAAAATGTCCCGTGCTTTCTTATGTGTTCAGACATATCAAAACTAACATTTAAATGGCCTGCATGTGAAATATTCTAAACCTGAGGCTTTGGGGAAAGCTGGACTTGAATAACCTTTCTATTTACTGTTTAGAAAAGGATTTGTTTCTGTTTCAATGGCTTTCGAAGCCAAGTTTCATAAATTATATGCTTGTGGGAAATTGTTCATTTTGTCAGTGTTTTTAAAATTACTTAGCTACAGCTGACTGAAATAGTCTGTTACTCCCTTAGTTTCTGACCAGTCTCTGGTGGTGTATCTGAGCTTTCCCACTAGTTTCTTGGTTAGACTAGATAGTTTGCACGTGTGGTATATGCATGTGTAGATCTTCAGATGTGTACCTGTGTGCATGCAGACACATTCACAGGCCAGAGAGGGAAGCCCTGGCTTCCTCAGGTACTCTCCATATTTTCTGAGACAAGGTCTCTCATTGAACCTGGTGCTTAGGGATTGGCTAGGCTGGTTAGCCACCCTGCTGTAGGGGTTGGTCACTAGCCACCCTGCTGTAGGG
>JANHMN010000014.1:15437588-15454404 GCA_030674055.1 Rhabdomys pumilio | reverse complement strand
CCCTGCTGTAGGGGTTGGTCACTAGCCACCCTGCTGTAGGGGTTGGTTGCTCCCCTTCCCCGTGCTTAGGTTGCAGATCTGTGCTCAAACCATCACACCCTCTACGTGAGTGCTGGTCATCTCTACTCAGGTCCTACTTCCAGGACAGCCAGGACTCCATAGAGAAACTCTGTCTCAAACAAACAAACAAACAAACAAACAAACAAACACAATTTTACCAACTGGGCTATCTCATCTCCCCGTTCCTAGACTAGATGATAATTCTTTGAAGTGGGATCTTAGATTGGATTTATTTTTCTGACTTATGACTTAGTTCTTTTCACTTCCTGCTGGATGTTTACACTGCTGGTTGTCACCTTTGCATTTGTTAGGATAACGCTCTGAATTACTTATATTAATATAGATGTTGAAGACTGCTCTTTCTCTGCCCTGTGCTTGAATTGTATCCTGTTGGTCTTCTGGAGCTTCTGGCATTGCTGATTTGAACTATGCTGCAGCCGTGGCTCTTTCTCCTTTAGTCTCAAACATTATTTTAGCCATCTAAGTGATAGCTTTTTTAAAAAAAGATTTTTGTCTTGAATATTTTATGCATGTGAGTACACTGTTTCTCTCTTCAGACACACCAGAAGAGTGTGTGGGATCCTATTACAGATGGTTGTGAGCCACCATGTGGCTGCTGGGAATTGAACTCAGGACCTCTGGAAGAAAAGTTAGTGTTCTTAACCACTGAGCCATCTCTCCAGCCCATGTGATAGCTTTTATCAGTCTGATTTTCATTAATACTTTCTGCCTTTATTGTCATGTAAGGAGATAATGTCAGTATTTCTACTTTTTAAAATACAAGAATATTTGGTGGCAAATCTGTTGACCTGTTTCTAAGTGGCTTGCTCTGTTTCATGGTTCTGTGTGTCCTTTATGCCATTAGCATGTGGTTTTGATTACCGTGGTTTTGATTACCGTGGTTTTGTAATTTGACTTTAAATCACGAATGTGATACTTCTACTATTTTTCTTCTTGCTCAAGAGTCTTTAGACATTCAAATCTTCTATGGTTCCAGATAAACTTTAGGTTGATTTATTTCTGTAAAAATACCATAGGTACTCTAGTGGTTTGAATGGGAAGTGTCTCTCACAGGCTCAGGTACTCGAACATTGGGTGTGCATTTGGTGGTATTGTTTGGGGGATGTTTGGGTGGTGCAGCCTTACTAGGAGTGTGTCCCTGGAGGTGGGCACTGAGATTATAGAGTTCTACCCCTTTGTTTTCTGTTTCATGCGTATGGTTACGATGTGATCTCTCAGCCTCCTGTTCCTATCACCATGCCTGCCGTTTGCTGCCGTGTGTCCCCACCATGGACACTTGTTCCTCTGCTACTGTAAGCCAACAGAAACTCACTTTCATGAATTGCTTCTGGCCATGATGTTTTATCACTGAAACAGAAAAGTGATTCATTCATATGTTGGTGCTAAGAGTGGACTGTTGCTGAGAAGAACCTGATCACGTGTTTTCTGAGAGATGTGGAAGATTTTGGAACTTTGCACAGAAAAGTGGCTGAGTACAGTAAACAGATCTTACAGCAGCCAAATAGAGCCTGGGGCAGAGCCATGCAGCGAGCAGCGTGGATGGCAAGGAGGCCTGCCTCAAGACGTCAGTGGAAAGTGAGGACGTTAACAGCAGCCGGGCTGCAGACCGTTCCTGTGATGTTCAGCCATGGCTCTGCTGCTTTCTGTCTTTGCTGTAAGAACTTGCTTGAGGCTAAATTAAAAAGTAAAGGAGGAATTTCTTTAGTGGAAGAAATTTCAAGACTACATAATGTTGATTCTATGGTATGGTTATTGTTGATAACACTTGCGCAAGTATACAGTTAAAAGAGCAAGTGGGGGTAAAAAGAAATAGAAATGTACCACTTGAAGAGAAAAAGAGCACAAAGTTAATGTTGTAGCCTAGATGTGTCCCCAAAGACAGACTGCAACTGTTGTGGAGACTGGCGCCATTGAGGAGAGGAGTCCTGCTCTGCTCTGGAACAAGCCTCAACTTAGGAAGAGAGCGAAGGCATTTTCTGCTCCTAGAAAGCAACTGAATATATGAGATGCTGCTGGTGTGATTCAAACTCAGACTGAGAGCCAGCTTTGTCAGTATCATCTCCATGGTGCTGGTCTAGAGGCAAGACAGAGGGGCTCATGGATTCTTCCTCTGAGGCTTCTGATTGCTGCTGAGGTCAGGCATCGTGTGTGTAGGAGTCCATGCGTGAAGGCCCAGAGAGGCCAAGAGGCTGTGAGAGGTCTCAAGCTGTGAAAGTGAGGCCTGATCTAGCAAGAAACTAAAAGGTATCAGCAATGCTAGACCCCTGCATAGACAGCAAGTGGAACTAGCCCAAAAGATAGGTGTGTGTTACGGGGACAGAGGCCCTTTAAGCTCAGACATCAGACAGAGCTACAGGTCTGGTGTTGTGACCCTGCTGAACTTTGAACTTTCTTAGGCCTGGTATTTCTTCCCCCTGCTCCATTCCTCCCCTTAGCAGTTGTAATGTATATACTGCTCCACTGTATGTTGGAAATATGTGATTTTGATTTTACAGAGGGTTACAGTTAACAGATTGCTTCGAGTCTCAGGAAAGACTTTGGGCTTTTAAATAGTGTTAAAAATGTTAAAGACACGGGGACTTTTGAAGGTGGACTAAGTGATAGGCCCATGAGCCTATGGAGGTTGGGAGTAGAATGTGGAGGTTGGAATGAGAAATGTCCCTCATGGTCTCAGGCATTTGAACACTTGGTTCCCTGTTAGTGGTGCTGTTCAGGCAGGTTTAGGTGGTGCAGAGTTGCTGGAGGAAGTTCTTTACTTGGGGAGGACTTTGAGATTATAAATCCTTGCCCTGCTTTCAATTTATTCTCTCTGCTCGGTGCTTGTAGTTGAAATGCCAGCTCTTAACTTCCTGCTCCCGTTGGCATGCCTACGCCGCTGCCATCCCTCTGCACCACGATGGGCTCCTGTCTGTCTGGACCATAAGCCAAAGCAAGCTCACCACTTTTGGTCACCATGTTATATCCCAGAAACAGAGCAGTAACTATTGCAGGTACTTTGATGGGACCTCATTGGTTGCTTGAAGTAGGATGTATGGGTAAACAGTGTTAGCTTATTTTTTTCCCCTTTCCTTCTCGCACTCACTTCAGCCTTTCATTGTTGTTATTGTTGTTGTTGTTGTTGTTATTGTTGTTATCATTATTATTATTATTATTATTATTATTATTATTATTATATGTAAGTTCACTGTAGCTGTAGCTGTCTTTGGACATCCCATAAGAGGGCATCAGATCTCATTACGGATGGTTGTGAGCCATCATGTGGTTGCTGGGATTTGAACCCATGACCTCTAAAAGAGCAGTCAGTGCTCTTAACGGCTGAGCCTGTCTCACTAGCCCAAGTGTTAATAATTTATACTCATCATCTTCAATCTACAGATGTCACACTTAATGTGTTAAGTTTATTCTTAATTAATTCTCTATGATGTTCTTGAATTGGAATTATTTTCATATTTTCTTTTTTTTATTTATTGTTAGTATATAGAAATGCAATGATTTTTATGTTGTTTCATTATATACCTTTACCATCTTGAGTATTCTGTTGCTTGAAGAGATGCCATGATCAAGGCAACATATAAAAGAAAGCATTTACTTGGGAGCCTGCTTACAGTTTTAGAGGGAAGTTCATGACCATTATGACAGGAAGCAGGCAAGCAAGCATGGTACTGCAGCAGTAGCTGAGATCTCTGAGAGAGAACCTGGACCCAGCATGGGTTTTTTGAAACCTTAAAGCCCACTCTCCCACAGAGAGTCTTCCAATAAGGCCACACTTAATCTTTCCTAAACAGTTCACCAGCTGGGAAGCTAACATTCACATATGCGAGCCTCTGTGGTCCATTCGTATCTAAACCACCATGTTCACTAAATGTATCGCTTTGACAGTTTTGTTTGTTTGAATTAACATACATTATTATAGAGTCCATCATGGTGTTTTGTGTATTCTTTTTGTTGGTCCCTTCTCTACTGCCTTCAGCCTCTCAATAGCTCATCCCCCCTCCAGTCCTTTCCTGCCCCAAGTGACCCTTATTCTGCTTTTATAACACATGTATTCAGTTACCTTCTTCCCCCTCTCTTCTAATTCTCTTACTCCCCTTGAAAGTCATCCTTTTACTTTTATTGACTCTGCTCCCTTCACATATAATAACTAAAATCTATGATCCTCAAACAAGAGAAAATATATGGTATTTGTCTGTTGCACAGCATTATCCCTGGGAGGCATGAACAAATATCTGCTTACCCCAGATAGAGAATTGATGACAGACCAAAGTATTAATATCTAAAGTCCAACTTGGTGAACCATTGAGTTTATTTGGGTTATTTGCAAGAATGTGGGTAAAAGTTTACTTACAGTAGCATGAATGACTCAGAGGCATCAGCATCACAAAAAGCTCACCCCAACACAGAGATGATTCATGAAAGCTGGAGTCCCAGATCTGTCTGCTAAACTGGCTGGCAATTCTGCAAATCAAAGTCTCCACTCCTCAGCAGGCCTTATTGCTTATATAAGGAGGAGAAGGGGAACTTCTGAGTCTAGTAAATTTCAGGAACTTCCTGGCTTGTGAGTTGTTTACTTCCTGAATGTTAAGTCAGCTTCCTTTAGCACTTCCTAGGTCTTAAGGAGTTGTCCTGGGGAATGGAGTGTTTTGATTCAGTGAATATTATCTTTCTGAGCTTAAGATGCTTTACTTAAATAATTTTGAAGTATATTTTCCAACAAATGTGATATCATTTTTGTTTATGGCTGAATAAAATTCCATTGTATATATGTACTATATGTTATTTAACCATCAGTTGATAGAGGTTTAGGATAGTTTCATTCCTAACTGTTGTGAATAGTGGAAAGTAGACATGTAGAAAGTGCAAGTATCTGTCTGAGGATATGGGATGCTTTGGGTGTATATCCAGGAGTGCCATTAGCTAGATCTTATGATAGTTTTATCTTCAGTATTTTGAGCAACCTCTACACAAATCTCCTCACTGTTCTGAGTCTGACATCCTCCAGTGTCCTCGCTGTTCTGACTGTGACATCTACTAGTGTCCTCACTGTCCTGAGTCTGACATCCTCCAGTGTCCTCACTGTATAGTCTAACATCCTCCACTGTCCTCAGTGTTCTAAGTCTAACATCCTCCATTGTCCTGACTGTGCAATCAGACATCCTCCGGTGTACTCACTGTCCTGAGTCTGACATCCACCAGTGTCCTCATTGTACTGAGTCTGACATCCACCATTGTCCTCACTGTCCTGAGTCTGACATCCACCAGTGTCCTCACTGTACAGTTTAACATCCTCCAGTGTCCTCAAAGTCCTGAGTGTGACATCCTCCAGTGACCTTACTGTCCTGAGTCTGACATGCTCCAGTGTCCTCACTGTCCTGAGTCTGACATCCACAAGTGACCTTACTGTCCTGAGTCTGACATCTGCCAATGTTCTCACTGTCCTGAGTCTGACATCTTCCAGTGTCCTCGGTGTCCTGAGTGTGACGTCCTCCAGTGTCCTCACTGTCCTGAGTCTGACAGCCTCCAATGTCCTCAATGTCCTGAGTCTGACATCTTCCAGTGGTTTCTCTTTTCTTGCATTCTCTCCAAAATGTATTATTTTTTTTCTTGTGCTAATATGAAACCTGGAAATTTTTGTTTTCTTTTCTTTGGTGGCTAAAACATGTTGGAGAGTTTTAAAAATATTATTGGCTGTTTGTTAGAAATTTCTATTCACTTCATTAGCTCATTTATTGATTATAAGATTTAGGGCTGGATGTTTCATTTTTGCAGTTTTTTCTGAGCTCTTAGTACCGCGGGCACAGACTTTCTTGCCTTCTGTAGGCTGTGTGCTCACCCTGTTGATGGCTTCTTGTGCTGTGCAGAAACTTTGTAATTGCATGTAATTCCTTTGTCAATTCTTAGAGTTGTTTCCTGTGCCTTTAGAGCTTGTTTCAGAAGGTCCTTGCCTCTGCCTGTATTCCCTATTTTCCTCTGGCAGGTTTAGAGGCAGCTTTTCATCAGAACTTCCTTAGCTGTCATCCAGGGCTAGTGAATTGTGGTGTTTTCATTTGTGGCTAGAAGCTTTTAAAATTCCCTCTCTGCCTTATTCGTGTCTCACTGTTCATTCAAAGGTGTGATTTTTAGGGGCTGTGGATGTTGGTAGAATGCTTGCCTAGGATGCAAAAGTCATGGATTTGATCCTCAGAAGTAAATAAATAGCAAAAGTGCGTCATCCAGTCTGACTGTCAACTTAGTTTCTGTGGTTTCCCTTGCTACTGATCTATAGTTCTAGTTCAGTATGTGATACACGATAAGGAAATATTTCACTTTCATTAAAGCTGCTTTGTGGCCTATAATTTAATTGATTTTAGAGAAGATTTCATCTGCCACCAAGAAGTCCTTGTTCTCTGTCAGTGGGGTGAGGCATCCTGCAGCTATTTCTTGATCTGTGGCCCAAGTTAGATCTGATACTTCTTTGATATTTGGGGAGGGTCTGGAGGACACCCCTAAGGAACAGAGTAGGCTACTGAGGTCCCTCACTGTCGTGGTCAGGAACTGTCTGAAGCTGCATGCCCTTTCATGTTTGTTGTACAAAGCTGAGAGTCCTAAAGTTGAGCATATAGATACTCATTCTTGTTTTCTGCCTTCTCTGTGTGTTGTTCCTTTATAAACATGTAGGCTGCCTCTCCATCTCCTGGGATGAGGCTGGGGACCATTCTGCAGTGTTATGAACATATAGAGCAGGTGAAACGAGAGGACCCAAGGGCAGGATGTGATGAAGCAGGGACGCACAGACACCCCAAGGTGCTGCCCACCCACAGTTTTTGCTTTGAGTTTCGGTTACAGTAACATTCACTTTATAATAATTGGTTAAAAATCTACATTTCTAATTTAAATACCATCTGTGATTTTTTTCACATTATAAAAAAATTTTAAAAATACATCCTGAGAATTGATTTAAATTAATTCAGTTTAAGATATCCTTTAACAATCTTATTCATCCTATTTCAGTTTTAATAAAATGTAGAGCTATTTAATGAGGCAGAAATGACCTGGAAAATTATTTTCTTAACCTAAATGATCATATCTGTGTCTTGAGAAAAAAAATACGTAGAGTTAAAAACGAATGTTCACTTTTTTCTTTTCTGTGACCTATACCATAGTTAAAACTCTTCTCAGTGTGTCCCGTGCTACTTCTAGGAACCAAGTCTGAAGCATCTCCCTCTGTTGTGTTTCTTTCTGCTCAAATCTTTTCAGGACAGAAGATTAACTAAGTCATGCCCCCCACTCACCCAATGTCACCATTAGTAGCAGAAATGCCCTAGAGCGCTCTCCTGGATTCCCACAGGTTTATAGGGGAAATAGAGATGCAGCCCCTGGAGAGTGTCATGTTTCCAGGCGTGGCTCCACAGCCATAGCAGTGAAAAGGGAAACAAAGCAAATACTATCCAGACTGTGGCATGTTTGTGCATGTGTAAAACTTAACATATATTCTTATTTTAAAATTGTCTTCTTCCTTTTTTTCGTTTTATTTTTGTATTTTGTATGTGGTGACGGTCACACATGCCTCACAGTGTGCATGCAGAGGTTGAGGACAACCTGCCAGGAGCTGGTTCTCTCTCCTTCCACCAGTGGGTCCCCAGGATGGACCTCGGGTCACCAGGTTTAGCCATGTACTTTTACCGATGAGCCTTCTCACCAACCCGTCTGCTCTTGTTAATGACACCGTCACTTCATGAGAAAGCCTCAAAGGTTTTGTGGGCATAGTGGGTCGTCATTAGTGACTGCATGTTGGGAATGACAGTGACGCTTGATCACTTCACAGTCTTCCCATCATGCATTCCGTATCAGTCTGACCAGGCTATTGAGCAAACCCAGGTTTATAGTTGTAATTTTATTTGGGGGACAGAGTCTTTGATCAGCAGCAAAATCTTTCATCAGCTCCTTTCACAAAACATGACTCATTTCCAGTGCTACAGTGTGGGTCTCTAAGCCTGAACATCTCGTAATTGAAATATAGAAATTACATAATTTATATGGCAACAGTGGGGTCTGTTCCAATGCTGATCGCTTTGATGTTGCTGAAGGACGGGAGCAGGGCAGTGCGGTTAGACTGTGGGCGGTGGGGAACTCTCCATGGCTTTTATCTCTCCGCTTTACTGTTCACGTCTGTCTTAATGCAGGTACAGCTTAACCGTTTGGACTGGAAAAGATGACACTTATTCCACTGAAGATTTACTTTACATTCGAGATTACTTTAAGAAAACCCAAGTTTTCTATGATATTTTGGAACCACAAAACCATGAATTTAAACAAGCTATTGGAATTCGAGTCATTCACTAATAATATAGTATATATATATATATATATATATATATATATATATATATATATATTTTTTTTTTTTTTTTTCCTAAATCACTTTCTCTTCGGTTTCGTGATCCTTTACTGCTTTGCTCTCAATCAATGACTGTATCGTAATTATTGGTTTATGCTAAACTTATCTAATCAGAATGCTTATTGTGTGCTTTCTCTCACTTTATAATGGCTCATGGCAGTGCTCGTCTGTACAAGACTTTACCAGCTGCAACAAAATTGTTTTAAAGTTATAGTGAAAATGTCCAAGCTGGGTGTGGTGGCATGTGTTGTAAAACCCCAGGACTTCTGGGACTAAAACAGGAAGATGAAGAATTCAAGACCAGCCTGGGCTATGTTGTGATACCCTGTATCAAATTTTTTTATAGTGTCTCTATAATCATCATACATTAATTTTGTAAAAAGACTTGAATTAATAAATGAACTACTTTTTGATGAAATTAGAAGTACAAGATTTTTATCCAGAATAAAGTTCTATCTAACCCTTAGCAACTTTCTTGAGAAGTGTTTCTGCAGTTGTTTGTCTGTTGGTTATATGCATATGTGTATGTGTGCCATGGTGAGTGTGTGTGGGTCAGAGGGCAATGTGGGTTCTCCTTCCATCATGTGCATCGTGGAGATCAAACTTAGCTGTCAGCGTGGCAGCACGCAGCTTTACTGCTGAGCTGTCTTTCTGGCCTCTTAAGACAATAGTATGTAATGGTTACATGACATTCACGATGCTGCCACTCAGATTAAGGTCTAAAGGAACTTAAGGCATTCTAAGAAGCAAAAGAACTTAAAAGGGAACTGTGAGATTTTTTCTGCAGCAGGTGTGTTCTGAATGGTCACCCGTGTGGGAAAAGGACAGCGTTCACAACTTCAGACACACATAACTGAAGAGTACCTTTGGCCTAAACCTCAGAGCTGAGCTTAGTAAGCATTTGAGTGAATTATAGAGGTTCATGAGTCCCGAGGAGGGCAGGAAGCACTGACTGAAGGAAAACAGACAAGTGGACTTTAACAAACTTCATTACAAGACACCTTTAAGATAGCTCAGTAATTAAGAGCACTGGCTGCTTTTTCATAGGACTCAGTGGCTCCCAGCGGTCTGGAAGTCCAGACTTACAGGCTCTGATGCCACATTCTGGCCTCCTCAGCTACTGCACTCATATGGTGCACAGGCGCACATTCAGACAAAGCCCATACACATGAAATAGAAACAAGTTCTTAAAAATAAAATCAGAGACCCAGTTGAGGCACATCTGACAACAGACTGCTATTTTATGCCTGAATTTAAAAATTTAAAAATGAGACAAAAACTATATGTATATGCCCAAAGCAAGTTTTTCTGGAAAGGTCCTGACAGTATTACCTCTCATCCAGGAAAGGCCATTTAAACTCATTTCACAGTAAGATGGCAGTGCAGATGTTGCAGAATGGCTGGCACTATAAGGACTGACACCTTGTGTGGGGGTGGGGGGTGGGGGCAGGGGAGCATTCCTGCAGTACCTATATTAATAAAGATAATAACTCTGCCCTAGGATCCAGCCATTCAGTTCATAAAGGTAAAGTCAAGGGAATGCCCATGTTCACAGAAAAAGACTTGTGACAGAATGTTGGTGGCAGCCGTATCCTGAGCCCCTGATTAGAAACAGTACATTTCCATCCACAAGGAGAGTGCTAAATATAATGGACTTACTACACAGGCCTAAAACAGTGCAAACTGCTTATCCACAGTCAGGACGATAGTAACACAACACAGAAGGAACGGGACAGCTGAGCACATACTCTGTGGATCCAACAGAGGTCAGAATGACAGATACTCTTGGTACACTATTGGGTGGGCAGTGGTGATTTGGGGAGGCCATGAAAATGTCCACGGCTGTGCCATCATGCTTACTTGGATGTGTGTGGCAAGGAATTACTGAGAGATCCATTCTGCTGTGTTGTAAGGTAGACGTATCAATCTTTGGTAGTATTTTCACAGACCTTGATATACAAAAATGTATAGGTTGCTAACAGACCCTGACACCTTTTGTTAATGTAGAGAGACGCTATGGTCACAGCATTACGGGACTGAATTCTGTGCAAAGTTGTTCGCATGCACAGAAGAATTTTGGAAAGAAGTTCAAACACAAAGTACTTGACTCTTCCACATTCCCCAAGCCTAGGATGTCAGCATTTTAGTCCCATGGTCCTCAAGTTCTGCTTCCAGCAACTCACAAGACCCACTTTAGAGGAGCCATTGATAAGTTTGATTGTTCCAAAATTCAGAGCCTTTCAAATCTACAGTTGCTTTTGGTCCTGTGAGAATGATGTAACCACTCATTAGCCATTAGGATTTGATTTCTCCAGTGGGAAATTATTAAAAGTAATTTGGATCGGTTTGTTGATTTGCTTGGTGCCTTAGTTCTCTGGGTTTTACTCCTGGTAATCAGCGTCTAGTGAACTCATAGAAAGAGGCTGAATCCCTCTCCTTCTTGTTTTTGATGTGAGCCTGCCTGTGAGGAGCTTTCAAGGTCCTGAGAGTCACCAGAGTCATACGTTCATGAACAAAGGCAAGAATAGTGTTGAGAAGAAAGATTCAGACCGGTCAATCTCTTCCTCTCGAAAATGAGATTGCTTGAGTTGGCCGGCTAAGAAGGCCTTCTGTCGGGGCTTGACGTAGGCCTGCAGAGGAACTAGGGTTACTGTTCTGCGGCCATGTTTATATTACTTTCCTACTTTGCCTGTCATTACTTGTCTCTCTTCTTTGTACCCATCAGCGTAAGCCTGTACCACAGTTTGACCCATCATGTGGTTTTGGAAGAAGCCCACAGTTTCCTGGGCTCAGGGAAGAGGAAATGAAGCAGATATCTGATCTCCATGTACCAAAACTCTACAAACATTTCACTGTGACTCCATCCAGGTTGTGGGGAAGGCCCCAGTCAGCTGAGAAGAAGCCTTGAGATGCCTCTGAGGAGCTTGGACTCTCCGGGAATCACAGCCCTTCTGGAAGCAGAAATGAGGTGTGGTCAATCTGGAGTGTTAGGAAGACAGGGAGAGCCAACCAGGAGACTGGGGATTCTCAGAGAAGAGAAATGCAGTGTCGATACCCACGTCCGACCAGCGGAATAAGGCAGCGGCAACCATGTTCTTCTTCAAACGGTTTATTCAGCATTCCCTGTACAGCGATCTTCCTCTTCTCTTCTCTTCTCTCCTCCACTCCCGAAGCCCCTTATAAGCATTGCCTTAAATCTATCAGCAGCTGCCACGGTGTCACTATTAATTGGTCACACTCAATGACACGAGGTAAGGTGATCGGGTAGCCACACCTCTCAGCGTGGGCATGCCATATATGGTCTCAAGCAATGCTATGCCAAGTGTCATCTTGTAACGGTGAGAGCCGAGCCGTAAGGAGAGTGGAGCCGCTTCCTACAATGCAGGCTCAACGCAGAGTGATAGGAAAGGGGCTCAAGATACAGGAGAAATGGTTACGGGGCTGAGGTTCCACAGCTAGTTCACACGGAGCAGAGAGAAGCTTGTGTGACTGACATGGAACCTGGCTGATGGCACAGGACAGGGAAGAAGCCAGCTAGAACTTTCTTTCTCAGAGGGTCATTGATGCTACTCCATACCAGACTGGAGAGAAAAATGAAAGCCTTCACTAATTCTGGGCCTAGTTTCCATTCTAAGGAAAACACTCTTTAAGTAACCCTACTTTCTAAGATCTTTACCCCATCTCACCCCACTCCCATAGTAATGTTGACTCTACTACATATTTAAATTATTTCATAATCCTAGACAATAAAACTTTCCACACAGCCCACAGTTACAGTGTGTGTGGACGGGTGGCTGGCGAGTCTCCTGGATCCTTCCCATTGCCTTTGCTCCTGTGCCTAGGCTGGCTGGAGAGCTTGTCTCATGATATCTGGAGCCTGAGCCAACTGTGTTTCTCTCTCTCTCTCTCTCTCTCTTTCTCTCTCTCTCTCTCTCTCTCTTTCTCTCAGAGTGAAAGAACATAACAGTATTCAAATTTTTAGTTAAGATATTTGTCTACAAAAGTCTTGCTTCTTTGTCAGCTCTAGGGCTGGTTAAGAAAGAAAGAGGACTCCTGGGCTCGGGACAGAGCTTGTCTAATGTGTGTTTCTTACGTTTGTTGCTGGGATAAAGCGCCATGAGCAGAGGCAACTTAAGGAGAATTTATTTTGGCTTACAGTTCCAAAGGGATAGGAGTCTAACATGGTGGTGCAGAGGCAAGGTTGCAGACAGCCTGAGCAGGAAGCTGGGTGCTCACATCTTCAATAGCAAACATGAAGCAGACACAGAGCTAGAAGTAGAGTAAGGCTATGTAACTTCAAAGCTCCCTGTGGTGACAGACTTCCACAAGTGAGACTACAGATCCAATCACCCAGCAAACAGCACCACCAACTAGGAAGAAAGTACTCAAATACTGGGCCTAGGGGGTATTTCTCATTCAAACTACCGTAGTGTGCGACTGGTCCTGGGTTCAATGCCCAGGATCATACACACACACACTCACACACAATCACATATACACACTTACATACATTCCCACACTCACATACACACACACACACACACACACACACACACACACACACACACACTCCTGTTCTCCTGTTGAACACCAACCTTTGGGTGTTCCCGCGTGCATGGGACTATAATAACTTACTTTATCACTGGCCATGGTAATTTAAGAGCTTTACCCAGCAAGGTCCTGTTCTTCCACCTTCCTTCCCACTGATTCTGTAGTTCTTAGAACTGCTCTGTCATGGCTGCCTGCTGTAGAATGGACTCACATCTGCACTGACCAGAATGCTCCATCAGCTTCCACTTCAGGCCAGCTTCCACATGTCTCTCAGTGGAAGTGACATTTATTCCTTTATTCCAAGTTCTTGGTCCCAGTAAGGACCCACGGCTGCAGGAGCCAGCTAGTAATTATTTTTTTTTCTATTTGAGAAAATTGATTTGGATTGAAATGCTTTCCCGGGCAATCAGAGTCTGTGCAGTTCCTACCAACACTGAATGAGCACAAACACAAAGCAGAAGTCTGTGCTCACGACTGAGATCCCAGAGCCTGCCTTTGACTTTCCCTATTCAGTTTAAAACAAGTAAAGACAATCTCGAAGAAAGACCATTAGATAAGAGGCGCTCCTGTTGAGTGTCTGACCCACAGCCATCCCCTTTGTGTGTGTCCAGAAATGGCACCTGTCTCCCTAGGACAAGCTTCTCCATAGATTGGCAGCCCAATGGAAATATTCTAGTAACTCCTTTTCTAGTGATGTTTGATTGCATTTGAAAGACTCTTCTTTAGCTAAATACTACTTCTAATCTATCTATCTATCTATCTATCTATCTATCTATCTATCTATCTATCTATCTATCTATCTAATGTATGACTACACTATTGCTGTCTTCAGACACACCAGAAAAGGGCATCGGATCCCATTACAGATGGTTGTGAGCCACCATGTGGTTGCTGAGAATTAAATTCAGGACCTCTGGAAGAGCAGTCAGTCAGATGGCTAAGCCATCTCTCCAGCCCCTAAATACTACTTCTTTTATTAACTGTTTTGCAGACTCTTTATCATATTTTTCATCTTCTTGCATTGATTAGTTGTGAATCAATGTGACAAACCACCTACAGAAAGACTGAAGAGAGAAGGCTTTATTTGGCATCATGATCTCGGAGGGTTTCAGTCCACCATGGGGCAGAATGCATGGCAGTGGGACCATACAGCTGTGGCTATGGCTGTACCCTGTATAGCCAACAGGGTGTATACAGTGACCCAGAACTAGGCCTCATTCTATACCCTGCAAAAGTGCTTTCCAAGTGACTTCTCTGCCAGCCAGGCCCCGCTTCGGAAAGGCCCCAGTGTCACAAAATGGTGCCACCAGCCTAAAGAACAAGCGTTCAGAACAGGAGCCTATGGGGAACATCTTCAGTTCAAACCACAACTCTTCTTGCATGTACATTCTGGTTTAAATGCCATCCCCATAACCAGATCTTTCACAGTCGATCAAGGAATGCTGGATCAGTAGTAGACACAAATTAATCTTCCAGTCATGTGATCCAGGCCTATTGGCAGTTCCAGCACACACCGACTGTACCAAGCTATTGATTAACTGAAGCTGTCTATTTCCTTTATTTGTCATTGATCATCCTAACCCTATGCACCTAACCTGCTGTGTTCCCAAGTGCCACTCACTGCGGATGTGCTCCTGTATCCCAGTATAGTGGACTCCTTCAGTGATTTCTGCAGGGCATCCTTCCCAGCCTTCTCTTTCCATTCCTTCCCTCTAATTGTAGATTTTTAGAGAAGGTTCACAGAGACAGTGTGCCAGCTTGGGAGCAAGACAGGTGAGCCTACCATATCTGACAGATTTGCTGTGCTCTGGCTCTCCTAGAAACTTGGATTTGTGATGCAAAAGCCAGCTGTAGATGGATAAGATAAGAAATTATCAAAACAATGAATAGTAGCCAGGTGTGGTAGTACATACTTGTTATTCCAGCATTCCAGAGGCTTGAGAGTTTTCAACTCAAGGCCAACCTGAGCTATATAGTGAAACTCTATCTCAACAAAGCAAAATAAATGTGATCTAAAGAATACTGGCACTAAGCAAGGCTATATAAACACAATTACCAATCTACGAAGAATCACGGCTTCCAATTAGACTAAGCCTTTTATTAAATTAGGTTTTAAGCCAAGCACAGAGGTATTGTCTGTGGTCCCAGCTCCTTGGTAGTCAGTCTGAGGCAGGTGGATCACTTGAGCCCAGAAGTTCTAGGTCAGCCTGGAAAATGTAGGGAGACTCTACAGAGAGTTGAGGGGGTGGAGTGAGAAAGAATGAAAGAAGGAGAAAGGGAGGAGAGAGAAAGAGAGGAAGATAAAGAGGAAGGGATGAATGGAGAGTTGGCTTTGAAAAGCATTGCCGGGCATGGTTGGCAGACCTCACTTTTTTGACTTCTGTTGATAGTTGTGGCTAACTGAAGTGTGTCAACCAGGATGTGGGATTGTTCATAAAAGGTAAAGAATGGGGAGGCTCGGGGTGCAGGATTTGGGCAAGTTCCCCACACAGCCGCCAGCCAGTAATACAAACTTTCTGATTTGGCTTTATGAGTATCCGTGTGTTCCTTGATGGAATTACCTCACACCAATTGTAACATCTATTTCTATGTGATGTATGTCAAGGTGTGTATGTGTGTGCACGCACATGTGAATGTGTGTGTTGCGCTCGAGTGCACACGTGTGCATATGTATGTGCATGTGTGCAAGTGCATGTGCGTGAGTGTGCAAACCAGTGGTCAACCTTGGGTGTCTTCCTTTGTTGTTCCCTATTTATTTTATGAGACAAGGTTCCTCACTAAACCTGGAACTGGCTAGCTACAACCCCCAGGCTCTTGCCTCTACCTCCCTGGCTCTGGGATTTAAGCTCATAACTGTGCTTAGCTTTTATGTGAGGCTGATGATGTGAATTTCTATCTCTGTGCTTGCCCAGCAAGTACTTTATCTCTCTAGCTTCACTTTAAGATATTCATACACCTTTCCACCTAGTCTCCTTCCTCCCTAAACAATCCCGCTTATGTTTCCATATGGCAGTCATATTTAAATATACGTTTAAATCTAGATTTCACATGACTCTGTGTGTGTTGTGCGTGTTTGTGTGTGTGTGTGTATGGAGAGGGGGGTAGGGAAGGGGGAGGGGAGAGGGAGAGGGAAAAGAGGGAGAGGGAGGAGAAGGAGAGGGAGGAGAAGGAGAGGGAGGAGAGGGAGAGGGAGGAGAGGGAGAGGGAAAGAGAGAGATGTTTTGCTTAACATGGCAATAACTGTTTCTATTTGTTTCCCTGCAGATAAAGTAACCTTGTTCTTTCAGACTGACTAACTCACCTGTCCATGCCAAGGCTGGTGGGACAGTTGGCTACAGCTGACTGGCTTGCTATCTCTTTCATTCCTAGAAACTCGTCACCCTCAAAAGTCACCTTCAAAGTGCAGTGTGTCTGTTAAGCAAATATAGAAATCACAATTATTAGGGAACAGAAGGAGATTTGTACAGGACTCTGTTGCTAGATGCCTGCCCTGTGCATGTCCACCAGATACACTATGCAGGTGTCACTGCCTTCCCTGCCCTGTGCATGTCCACCAATGATACACTATGCAGGAGTCACTGCCTTCTCTGCCCTGTGCATGTCCACCAATGATACACTATGTCACTGCCTTCCCTGCCCTGTGCATGTCCACCAATGACACACTATGCAGGAGTCACTGCCTTCCCTGCCCTGTGCATGTCCACCAATGATACACTATGCAGGTGTCACTGCCTTCCCTGCCCTGTGCATGTCCACCAATGATACACTATGCAGGTGTCACTGCCTTCCCTGCCCTGTGCATGTCCACCA
>JANHMN010000014.1:15422336-15437243 GCA_030674055.1 Rhabdomys pumilio | reverse complement strand
AGAGAGAGAGAGAGAGAGAGAGAGAGAGAGAGAGAGAGAGAGAGAGATTCCTGTAGGAAACACTGGGTACCTAGTGACACATTCCATTTACTGCAGTAAGGAGCCTGCTGGAGTAGCTTTCCAACTGAGTCTAACAACCGGGTGTCTAAAGTGATATCTAAAGTGTGCTTAGGCTGGTGGTATCTAAAGTGTGCATAGGATGGCGGTATCTAAAAAGTGTGCTTAGGCTGGCGGTATCTAAAGTGTGCTTAGGATGGCGGTATCTAAAAAGTGTGCTTAGGATGGCGAGAAGGTTAAAAATTCTGGGGATGATCAACAAAGGTTTAATCATGTTAAACTGATTGTGTTTTCATGTTGGAAAGACAACAAGTTATTCTTATATTTTTATAATTTAAAGTTCATGTGCAGAACAATTTCTCGTGAAATTATGTTGAAATATTAATATTTGAAGGAAAAATAAAACTTAGTCAAAATGATATTTTGAATCTTTATTGATACCATCTTGATGACGAATTACTCTATTTACACATTCTTCCAAACTCTCTCTTTCCCATGTGAGGTCAAGTACTTTTTGTGATATTAAAACTAGCAAAAGGAATTCAGCTACTTATAAACATCAGTACAATTTTAATTTCTGAATAAAAAATATTTCTAATATAATTAATAGTCTCTTCCAAACATTAAATGGAAAAACCTGCGACTTAGTTTTTCTTTTTTAAAATAAAAGCCATGAATAATTAAATAATTTCTATGTACACTTCAAAATGCTTATATCAAATTACCAAGAAAGGCCTTGTGCCACCTGTTGGGCAAAGAAAGGAAGCTGTGGATGCCGTCATTAGGCCACACCCTGGGTCTCTAGCGCTTTGGGTAATCTTTGCTTCAGAGCTGCCGAAGTAAAGAGCTCTTTGAACAGTATACTTTGAAGTCATGTAAGTAATATCATCATTTTCTTTAAATATCTTATAGTAATGTGTATTTTGTTACAAGTTATTCATAGACCCTAAAATACTAGATGATCCAGATGTCACACCAAGGACGTTATCTTTATATATGACTGTCTAATAACTACATATCAGAAATAAAGATATTGCTTAGTAGTGACCCTGTAATACACCTTATGATTAGGCCTCTACTTGGCTTTTGTAATTTTAGCTAAGCTAAACTAATCTATTAATCAGTGTTTCGTTTTTAAGATGAAGCAAGCGTTTAATTCCCATTTGTGTTCAGTCTTGCTCACCTTGCTGTTCTGAGTGTTTCTTTTGGGAAGACAAGAATAATGTATGTCAGGGTGAATTTTTTTTTTTCTTTTTCTTTTTTTTGAGACAGGGTTTCTCTGTGTAGTCCCGGCTGTCCTGGAACTCACTCTGTAGACCAGGCTGGCCTCGAACTCAGAAATCCGCCTGCCTCTGCCTCCCAAGTGCTGGGATTAAAGGCATGCACCACCACCGCCTAGCATGAATCTTTTTTAATTTCTATATTATATTGATTTGGAAAGCTATGGATAAAATACTCAAAAATAA
This sequence comes from Rhabdomys pumilio, assembly GCA_030674055.1. NCBI lineage: Eukaryota > Metazoa > Chordata > Mammalia > Rodentia > Muridae > Rhabdomys > Rhabdomys pumilio. The sequence continues at coordinate 15,435,720 of JANHMN010000014.1, read as the reverse complement.
CAGGAGAAATAATTTCATAAGATAACAGGATTGGTAAGTTTGTTTGAAAGCAACACACAATGCAAAAACAACAGGTTTGGTATGTGGTTTGCTGCCTTGCCCTGACAGTTGGGGGGTGGGGAGTCCGCCTGTCAGAGGCCAGCCTGTGGTCAGAGGCCAGCCTTTGGTCAGAGGCCAGCCTTTGGTGTCAGTCCTTCTTGTTCCCTTGTTTGAGACAGGATTTCTTTACTTCTGTGTAGACTGACTATCTGAGCCATGGGTTTCTGAGGATTCTCCTGGCTCTGCCCACCTCCCCACAGGGAATGCTGGGATTACAGACACTTGTACTACTCTGTCTACACATGCATTCTGGGAATCCAAACTCCGGCCAGCAGGCTTGTAAGGCCGAAGAGCCATCTCCTCCCCCACACCTACCATTCTGATGCAGATTAGCAGTCACCTTGAACTGTTTGCTCACTCTGTCTAGTTTTCATGCTTTAAAAGTTTTAATTAGACTTTTACCTGTCTGAGTCAACATTTTTAAAGGACGGTTTATTCTTCCTTTGTAGATTAGCTTTACTGATGTTGTGTTTTCCTTGATGATTTTGGCAACAAGAAAAGCTACAACCTTGTTGACATAAAGTGTCCTCAAAATTACTGACTGGAGAGCATTGTTTCATAATAGAACATGAAGTCACTCTGAAATGTTAAAACATGTTTCTAACATAGGCAATTTTCTTTCTTGGTGATGTTTTTAGATGAAAAAACGTGGACCACATGAAAGTTGATAAAATATTGGACATTTTGAGAAAAACAGCTTTCATTTTGTCAGAATTCCCTCAGAAGCTATATATTAAGGTGTGCTCACAGTACCTAATACAAAATACACTATATTTTGATTTGCCTAGCTGCGGTGCACTAGATAAGACTTAAAAGGATACAGTTAAGATTTCTTCTCTAAGTCTATGTTTTTCTGATACAGACATTTGAGCATAATGTGTCTCCTAATGGTCTCTTAAAAGTTTACTAATTGCTTAATTTGTTCTGTTTGCAGGGACTGCCTCCTTAACAGCATCTTTTTGGTTTTAAATTCTTTCGGGAAAATAGGGGCCGTCGGCATAAGCACTTTTTGGCCACAAGAAAGCAGGCCGCAGATCTTGTTGTTGACACCAATGTCTGTAATGGGAGGGTGAGGGTTCACATTCAAGGGTGGCAGAAACCCGGGGCGGCTCTGCGCTACACTGTGATCTATGGGAAAAGCTCCGGAGCCACGCCTTTCCAACACCGCGTGATTCCTTCTGCTCAGGGGGCCCGGAGGGGCAGTCTCCACTAATTCTTTGGACCCTGATAGCAAGGAAGGAGATGGCGCGAAGATCTTTTTCTTTGCAGCTTTGGCATCTTCTAAGGTTGGAGGAGTAATACCCTCGGCGAGCTGCGAATCAGAGCTGTAGTGATTGGCCCCCGAGTTTCGCTTTTGAACTATGCTCTTTAGAGTGGAGGCAAAAATCTGATTAGAGTCTGGGTCCTGGTCAGTGGGAATTTCCACGCATGACTGGTTTCCTTCTGGAAACAAAGAATGGTAGTTTATTTCATCATATGACATTTTCCTCGAGTTGACCTGGTCAAAGGCCCTGAGCAAGTGTGCAGTGTCTTTTACATCGATGCTCTGGTGCCTGGTGATGAAACGCTTAGAATGGGCCAGCGCGTTGGTTCTGTAGGCTATTTCTTCCTCTGGAGTGATATCTTGGAGCTCCTCCTGCAAGGAGGCTACTCTGGCCTGGTGCTTTAATGATGGGGTACTCCTGATCCAGGCTGGAGCCTGGGACAGCTTGGGCCCATTAGTGGTCATCACAGGTTTCCTCCGAGGAGAGTCTGGGTCCCAGGTATTATCACTGCCCCCAGACAACTCCTTATCCTTAAAGCCAAAAAGTGTCAGGTCCGTCTCAGAAGAATATGAAAGTGGCAACGAGGCTGTTTTGATGTCAATTTCCGAAGGTGTGGCAGGCGGATGGCTCCCGTCCATGTCTGCGGGAGGCATGTTTAGGTACTGCTGGGTGGTGTGCCTCCCAGAGGGCGACTTCGCTGTGGTTATGATGATGACCTCTTTTCCTTTTGCCTGGCAAGCACTAAGGAGGACTTTCAGGGTATCTCTGTCTTCTGCATTTATAGCGTAAACCAGAGCTGAGTAGCCAGAATGGTCCTGCAAGCTGAGGTCTGCCCCACTCTTAAGGAGCAAGGAGACCACCTCCGGGCCGGCTCTTTCCAAGCACGCGTGCATCAGGGCACTTTTCCCAGATTTGTCCTGGATGTTGGGGTCAGCGCTGTTCTCTAGAAGGTATTTAACCATCTTGGCTCTACCGACGCTCTGTTGGTCGACATGTTTGGTCTTACAAGCGATCATTAAAGGGGTTTCCCCACGGTCGTTGCTCTCGTTGATATAGGCACCACCTTCTAGCAAAAGTCTAGTGAGGCGAAGCCGGCTCTGATGCACTGCTTTGATCAAGGAATTTCCGTCCGTTGAAACTTCTGAGCCTTCATCCATCTTCAAAGGTCAGAAATCAATACCTGGTTATCAAAAAAATTGACGATTAGTCAGACTCAATGTCCAACTTGTATTCATCTTGTCATTTTGTCTATTTCTGAAATACGTATGAACAGGGTTATGTTATTGATGGAAGCTGAGCAAAATCATAAATTGCAAAAATAAAAGAAATTTCAGAGTAATAGTAACTTTTATGGAATTGTGAGTTAAAACGTTTCTTTAAATTATTCCTTGAAGCATGAACTCAGTATTTTCCTAAATTTCACATTTAACGACAGTCTACTTATTTTCTGCTCTTGAAGAACATATTTTTAAACATTCATATTAAGAAGCAAAGTTGGGCTGAATAAATAGCTCAGAAGGTAAGAGAGATTGCTTTATAAGCATGAAGACTTGAGTTTGACTCTCCAGCATCCCAGTGAAAAGCCAGGCAAGGCCCATGGGTGGCCACATGGGCCTGTAACCCAATCATTATGGTCGGAGAGACAGGTGGATTCCAGGATCTCCCTGGCCAGCTGGAGCAGCTGCAAAGATGATTTAGTTTTAATGAGTACCCTGTTTGAAGGGTCTAAGACAGGAAGCAGTAATAAAGGACTCCTCTAGTCTCCGGGTGTGATTGGACTCGTGTAAGCATATGGATCCATGTATTCCCTCAACCCAACGCATAGACTGCACACGTGTGCACGTGCATGCACACACATCTAAATAAAAAATCTTAAAGAAACTTATTATTATTATTTCAAGAACATGGAGAGATGGCTCAGTCATTAAGAGCACTGGCTGCTCTTCCAGAGGTTCCAGATTCAATTCCCAGCATCCTCATGTTGCTCAAAACTGTGATACCAGTTCCAGAGAATCTGATGCCTTCTTCTGTTCTGCTCAGGCAGCAGGCATGCAAGTGGTGCTCAGATGTACACACAAGCAAAACACACACATACATATAAAATAAAATAAAATAAAATTTAAAAGAAACTTTAAAAGGAGCCATGGAGAATTTGTAATCACTTAATCTTTACCATCAGCACTAAAAATACATGTTTAATCTATTTAAACATCTCTGATTCCGACCCCCTCAACAGAGAGTTTCATGATGGAGTAATAACCATCACTTTATATTGAGCTAAGAGAAAAATCTGTCTTTCAGTTGTGCTTACAGTAGGAGACAAAGATCAGATAGGTTTTTATAAATGTGATATGTATAACATGTAGATATAATCTGAATAACTTTTAGAAAAATATTAATCCCAGCACTTGGGAGGCAGAGGCAGGCGGATTTCTGAGTTCGAGGCCAGCCTGGTCTACAGAGTGAGGTCCAGGACAGCCAGGGCTACACAGAGAAACCCTGTCTCGAAAAACCAAAAGAAGAAAAAAAAGAAAAATATTGTTTCTCTTAGTCTCTGGGTCTTTTCATTATTTAGAGCGTATTTTATTATTTGTTGTAACCAAGCCCTCATGAGACGCTCTCTCCCTAGCTCAGACAGTGCATTGGCATTGTACAAATGAAAACTAGGAACATTTCTGGACCAATATGGCTGTTCATTTCTGTACAATGCCAACATAGCACAGTAAACTGGCTAATCACCGATTTTTTAGATTTAAGATTATGTCTCCCAGTTGGTGGATCCCTCTTGTAATCCTGGCATTTGAGATGTGTAGGCAGGAGGATCACCATGAGCTTGAGGCTAGTCTGGTCTACAGAATATTTTTAAGGCCAATGTGGGAGCTAGAGAGTGAGACTCTGTCTCAAAAATGAAGAAATAGGGGGCTGGAGAGATGGCTCAGTAGTTAAGAACACTGACTGCCCTTCCAGAGGTCCTGAGTTCAATTCCCAGAAACCACATGGTGGCTCACAACCATCTGTAATGGGATCCGATGCTCTCTTCTGGTGTGTCTGAAGACAGCTACAGTGTACTCAGATAAATATCTTTAAAAAAAAAAAGAAATAAAAAGAACTAGGATTTAGGGACAGAAATTTTCTGTTTGAAATAGGAGAGGAGATTAATAGACTTGTCCCTTACTAGAGGGAAAGAGTAGGAGATGAGAACAGAAGGCCAAGAGGGGTAAAGGCACAGTAGGCATGCACAGAAATGAATTCAGTGTTGACATCTGTAAGTCCTGATAGGTACTGGGCAGACCTGCAAGAGACCAGCCTGTCCTGAGGAGCTCTCAGAGACTTGGAAGATGCTGTACAGAGCTGGTTATAGCAAGATTCATGAGATTTAAACAGCTTAAGTCACTTAGGAACAAATGAGATTTTGGGAAGTCAGACACTGGAGCTTCTCTCTGAAAGCTGTTAAGAACTTGGCAGGTTTAGCTAGGTATGTAGTTCAGTGGCAGAGAATTTGTGTAGCACATGAAAGGCCCCCAGTTCTGTCCCCAACACCAAAACAAACAAACAAATAAAATTAAGGAGCCAATAAAAAGGCTTAGTGAATAAAGGTGCTCACTGTGCAAGCCTGGTGACCCAGGTTCAAGCCCCAGAGCCTACATAAAGAGGGAAGAGAGAGCCAACTCCAGAAAGCTGTCCTCTGGCCTCCACATGTGCACCACAGCATGTCTTCAGTCACGCACCACACACACCACAATAATAAATATTTTTAAATTAACATTAAAAGGAAGACTTTTGCAGGCAGACAGAGGAAGGGAGACAGTGAAGCCTAATCTGCAATTATCTCCGATGGCAGGCTCTGTTTACAGGGCAGAGCCAAAAAATGGGGCTGCAGATGGCTAGGGTTAGGGCTCATGCAGCAAAATGCTCCCTCCGGAAACCTCCCAAAACGAAAGAGTCTTTTAAAAAAGACATACACTCACAAAGCCAGAGAGAAAACAGGGAAGGCAACAGCAGCCTGGGAGCCCTAAAGCAGAGGATTCAGCCTGAGAAAGCCAAGAGGTAACCCCATGCACAACACAGAAGCTTTAAAGCAGGACACTTTAGAACTGGGGTTCCACAATAAGAAGGGGCAGGTCAAAACCTTCGCTGCTCTGGTGAGACCTACCTGGGACAACAGCAGAAAGCTTCCCACATGTCTGAGACTCCATCCCCAGCCACGTTCACTCAGATCCCTGAGCCATGCTGGCATGTGAAAGCCTGGGAAGTGTGGACAATGGGTGACTCCTCCAACTCCAGGCCACCAGTGATAGACAGTGCCCTGCTTCCACCCTGGGGCCACATGGGGGTCTAGTCTCTGAAAATGGTAAGACACGGGGTCTTTGGACTGAAGACAAGAAAGTGATTGTTTGAAAAGAGCTGAATCCTATCTCACCTCCACACCAGCTTCAGAAAGACTGACAGAAGACACAGAACCCCTGGGGCAAAAGCTGCTCAGGTCTGTGTTCAACATCCTACCTGCCTTAGAGAATACCACAGGGTTTCACACACCACCAGGGCGGTCCACAATGAGACTCACAGGTGACAAGCATCACTCATGTGCTCCAGCCTTCTCACTGGTCCTTTCGTCCAGCCCTTAAGTCATGAGCCAATCGTCAGGAAGATAAAAGCTTCAAAAACTCAGTATCCTCAAGGGAGTAAGGAACTTCCTAAGCATGAGTGGGAGCCAGGGTCTGTGAAGAAGAATATTCAGAGACCACGAAATCTCAAAAGGACGTGAAAGAGGCCCACAGAGCTCAGTAGCAAATGGGGGTAGCGGTGGTGCTGAGAATCTCAAACGCAGTGAAGAAAAAAGAAAGGAAAAGAGCTGGGCTTCGTGGCACCTGCCTGTAATCCCAGCACTCAGGAAGGAGAAGGACCAGAAGTTCGAAGTCAGCTTCACAGAGAGACCCCCATCTCCCAAAACAAAACTAACTCACAACAAGTGCAGGGGGAAAGACAACCAGAAATCCAGTCTGGGAGCTCAAACATCCAAACAACATTTCAAGCAAGAGAAAGAGGTAGATTAAGGTCCAAGTTAACATGAATGGTCAACTCCATAGCCTAGAGTCACACGAGAAAAAAGACTTGATTTAGGAACTGCCTAGATCAGTCTGGCCTGTGGGCAAATGTCTTGCTTACTGACAGATGCAGAAGTGCCTAGCCCACCAAGGACCACACCATTGCTAAGCAGGTAATCCTGAGATGTATAAGAAAGCTAGCCTACATGAACAAGGACCGTGAAGGAGTCTTGCCCTGACTTCCCTCAGGGGTAATGAGCTGGAAGTGTAAGCCAAAAAAAAAAAAAAAAAAAAAAAAGCCTCTCTTCTCCAAGTTGCTCTTGGTCAGAATATTTTATCACTGCGTCAGCAAGGCAACTATAAGCAAGAGAAGCAATCCTCAACAAAAGTGAGAGAAAGTCCCAGGCCCAGGGAATAACGAGTTATCTAACTGAGAGGCATAAGCAGAGTATTACACTGAAAGAGACAGTGCATGCCCAACATGGGCCTGTGCACTTCCCATAACATGGGCTTCCAGGACACAGACCAGAAGATTCCACAGACTTGATGGCAGAGGAAGGGCCCTTGCGTTTGGGGATAAGTCACATACCAGGGAATCAAAAATGAGTATAGATTCAGGTACATCAACAATAGCAGTGAGACACAATGCAGAAATGTCTTTAAACATCTGAAGGAGAAATGACCCTCTGCTTAGAATTCTATATTTAGCCAAACCTTCAGGCAAGAATTGGAACATAATCTCAAGAATTAACTGAAGGATGGAATCTGCTGAGATCAAACAGTAAACAAGAAAAATAGAGCAATAACATATAGAAGCTGAAGATCATGGAAGAGAGGTACCCCCCAGCCTCCAGAGAGTGCCGGAGGGACCTGCCAGGCTGATGGATGTGCACAGACATGCTCAGTGCAGTCACCTACCACGGTCCATCTGTCAACTGAGGACCAAAGCACACAGCAGCCTGGCTTCAGTTATCTTCACTTGCTATGTCCGGACTTGTCTCTGCATCCCGCTCCCCTGTCCTGTCCCCAAGTGGTGCTCATTTTAGCTCTGCCCCCTCACTCAGCTGCGACATCCTAGGTCACATCCCGGTGGGCTTAGAGGAGAAAGGTTAAACGAACTGCGCCACTCCCTTTGGGTGCTCAGTCACTGCTCTGCACCACATCCAGGCAGAGGCCATATTAAGATGATCCCCATGAATCCCGGGACTCATTCTTGACCCTGCCTAAAGGATTTCCTATAGGTGCTCATGAATCCTGGGCCAGCTCACCTTCTGAGACTTTCACCACACACAGTCAACATCAGTCTTCCTCCATCATCTGGCTTTGCGCTTGCTATCCAGTTAAAGTAATTTTTCTTAGGAGTCCATTATAAATGGAGGACAATGACAAAAGCAAAGAGGACAACTATGACGAGCATCCAAAGGGACAGTGGCTGCTGGTGGAGGAGAGAAAACGGTGTGATCTGGGAGGGTTACTAGAGGCCTCTAAAGTCCCAGCGATGCTCCATTTCTCAACAGGGTGTTGTATTTAGAGGCACCTGTTCTTTAAACAGTATATTTCCACACACTCCTCCATACAGCACCACTCTCGGTACTATAGGAGCCTCCATACAGAAAAGGTCAACATCTGTAAAGGTAGGTCATATGAGGCCTTCCATGGTATCACTAATAGTATTTCTTGTCAAATGTTCCATCGGCATTACCATGCATAAGCTCATAAAAGGCAGGACTCCAAACTGAACCGTCTCCATTTTGATATCATTCATGATGTGCAGCAAAGCGCTCAGGGGACAGATGCATAGCCTGAAGGAAAGCAAATGCTTTGGTTTTCTATCCCTATCATCACAGTCTTGAAAAGCTATTCTTCCATCAAAACGTACCTGAGATGTGGGGTGCAGGAATCAGGATGGCAGTGTGGGTCCCAACTTGCAGGTCTACTCTGGAAGGAAAGCATCTGAAAGTTCACAGGAGAACACCACAGAAACCACTTCTTTGCAGTTTTCATATACAAATGGATTTAATATGAAAAGAAATTAGGAGGCATTAGAACATAATATCAAATACAGAAACCACTTTGTATCCATCCAAGCCAAGAAAGGATACAGCAGCAATCACAAAAAAACAAGTTTAAAAAAATAAGGCCAGGCGGTGGTGGCGCACGCCTTTAATCCCAGCACTTGGGAGGCAGAGGCAGGCAGATTTCTGAGTTCAAGGCCAGTCTGGTCTACGGAGTGAGTTCCAGGACAGCCAGAGCTATACAGAGAAACCCTGTCTCGGAAAAACCAAAAAAAAAAAAAAAAATCATTAGGCTAAAGTCATGCTTGAGAAATAGACACTCTAATAAGAACAAGTTATCATGTTCTGCCTTCTTGTTTGTCTGTTTTTTGTTTGAGAGGAGGTCTCACTATGTTGCCCTGGCTGTCCTAGAAGTCACAATGTAGACCAGGCTGGGTCTCGAACTTACAGAGATCTGACCGCCTCTGCCCCCAAGGCTTATGCCACCATGCCCTGCTCAGACAGGTTATACTAGGGCTCTTACTTGGTTGTTCTCATTCTTAAGAACCTTTACGAGTATGGAAATACAGAAAGACTTTAGGTTACTTTACACTGCACACACACACACACACACACACACACACACACACACTCAGAGCTCCCCCCGCCCATTTTAACAACACTAATCCTGAGCACTTATGCTCACAACTTTTCTCTCACCAAGGCTGGAGTCAGGAGGCTCTAAGACAGGGAACTGCCAACAAACTAGAGACCGGGATATGTGAGAGGACAGTGGCTTCTTCTCCATCCCTCAGATATGGGGATGTTGTGGACCGCGGGGTCTCAGGGAAGGTGAGCTCGAGTATCAACTGACTGCCTCCTCTATTACGTAGATGATGGCAACCAAGACGAAGCTGACCAGGGAGCCCATGGATCTAGCTGACCCTGCTTTCCCAGTACTGAGATTACAAGTGTGCACCTTTTATGTGGATGCTGGAGACCACACTTGGGTCCTCAAATTTGCATGGCAATTACTTCACCAAGTGAGTTGGCTCCCTGGCCCTTGAAATTATGTTGGTTGCTCAGACTGGCTTGAATACCTGGGTTCCAGCAATCCTTCTACCTCAGTCTCCAGAGTATCTACAAGCATAGACATGTGCTTTCACCCGAGTTATAATGACTTCTTAGTTTACTTGAATTTTGCTATTTCATAGGGCCAACTGTTACTGTTGACACTTCAGTGTTTTTAGAAGAGGATTGTCAGATACATCACTCCCCAGAGGTTATGATAAGGCTCCTGGGGCATCATTGTGTAGTCACTGCCTCACTAGAACAACCCTGTCTCTAGGCCTTCACCCTCTGCGAGGAGCTCTTCAATCTTGCCAGGTCAATCTGTAAACCACGAAACCTGACGTCTGAATATGATTTACTCTTCGTAGAGTGTTTAATGAAGACCCACTTTTCAAGGGCTTTCCTCCTGTGGGAATTACCATGAGAACCTAGAGCTGAGACCATGTGGATGTGCAGTCAGCCCATTGCTAGTCTACTTTACTTGACACTTTCCCGGTGTCATTGTGCCCTCCACACAGGTCACAGGTCAACTGGAACAGGTTCGGAGTCAGACAGACCCTGAGTTTGGTCCTAATTTTTGTATAAGTTAGCTGTCTACCCTAGTCAAGCCTCGGCCTCCTGGGGTGTTGGCTTCATCATCTGTGGAGTGACAGTTTTATATCTGTACCGTGTACCCCTGGAGGTGAACTTAGCACCAGAAGGAAGGTTTCTTATTGTGCCTCCTTCTTGATTCATTCTTTTTTTCAAGAATTTTATCTCAGAATTTAACATTCTCTTTTTATTGCATCTCAAATCTAAAGCCTTTTAAAGTAACAGAGACGGGAAGAGGGCTTGGGGGATAAAGCAGTTACTTTGAGAGCATGAGGACCTGAGTTTGATCCCCAGAACCAATTCTAGAAGAAATATGGGCACAGCGGTGCATCCCTGTAAACCCAGCACTCAAGAAGCAGAAATAGGTAGATACCCAGGGCCTCACTGGGGTGGCAAGTTAGCCCAGGCTACCTGGTGAGTTCCCAGTTAGTGAAAGACTTAAAAGAAATGGTAACAGCTAGGGAGGTGTCTTAGTCTGTAAAGGACTTACCATGTAAGTAGGAGGACAGAATTCAGATCCTCAGCATCCACAGAAATGTAGGGTGGATATGACAGCCAGCCGCTAACTCTAGCACATGGAGAATGAAGACAGAAGATGCCCCCCACTCCCAAGGCAAGCTAGGTACCTAGATTAGCTCGATCAGTGAGCTCTAAGTCAAGTGAGAGACTGACTCAGTAAAGAAAGTGGAGAGGAACTGAGGAATACATTCAACCTCAACTTCTGGCCACCATGTACATGTGTGTGAGCATGCATGCACACACACATGCACACATGCCCATGTATCTGTAAAGCGACATGTGCTCACAAATGAGCAGTGTGCACATGTATATGCACACACACCATGCACACATACCACAAAATAGACAGTACCTGAGAAATAAAGCATAAGTGTGTCCCCCTGCCACCATATACATAAAAATGTGTGCACCTGCACACACATGAAAACATACAAGTGTACACAAACTACGTAAATAACTTTAAATTACAGATAGGCTATTGGAAATGCCTTTTTTTTACTCTGTAAATAATGGTTCTTCAGATCGAGTGGAAGTTAGTAAGAATGTACTGGATTTTCTGTATGGGTCCCTACATTATTAGAAGATCTGAATTACAAAATAGTTGTCTAACTCCTCCTCTTTATTTTCTTTCTTTCTTATGTTTTATTTTATGTGTATAAACATTTGCCCATATGTATGTGCGTTATTTTATGTGTATGAATGTTCGTCCATGTTTGTCTGTGCTGGCGCCTTCAGACACCAGAGAAAGCATCAGATCCCCTAGAACTAAGAGTCATAGGGAGTTGTGAGTGGCCACGTGGGTGCTGGGAATTGAACCTGGGTCCTTTGGAAGACAGAGAAGCCAGTGCTCTTAAGAGTTGAGCCATCTCTCCAGCCATCTCTCCATCTCATTCCTTGTTAGAAACAGAAGTCTTCAGCTTTAGTTAGAATGTATCAGTGTGTACTTCCTACATTCTTTCACCGCCTTTCCCTGCTGGCCAAGCTTCCACTCAATATTTACTTTGTTGTTGTTGTTGTTTTTGTTTTGTTTTGTTTTTCGAGACAGGGTTTCTCTGTGTAGTCCTGGCTGTCCTGGAACTCACTCTGTAGACCAGGCTGGCCTCGAACTCAGAAATCCGCCTGCCTCTGCCTCCCAAGTGCTGGGATTAAAGGCCTGCGCCACCACCGCCCGGCGTATTTACTTTTTTTTTAAGAGTCAAATGTATATACTTCCAAGAACAAAGACAACCAGAGAAAAGATGTTATCAGATGAGCAATTTCAGATAAGCTTTGGATGGAGAGAATAGCTGTCAGAGCGATCAGTGCTGTCGTGTGAAGAGCCACTTGTATACATGACCCTTGACTTGTGGCCCCAGTAGTCCCAGGCACCATGCAGAGTGACAGTGAGGCACAGGGAAAATCTGTGGTCAGAGCATCTGGACTTCCAGATGCTGCCCCCACCCCACGTAGCTGACAACCAGTTTCTTGGGCAAAACCCCAAACACTGGCCATATGAACAAACTGATCAGAAAGATGAGAATAATGGAGAGGGCAGATAGTGTGGACAGAAGGAGAGTTTGCAGGCTGAAGCTGCAACACCCAACTCTCTACTCTGCCACCAGCAAACTAGAGAGAGGTAAGGCATGGTGCCTTAGACTCAGGGGCCCTTGGGAAAAAATATCTGTTGACAAATGGAGCGAACCATACCTACACTCACCCTCCCAGACACCCACTCCGAATGGAAATAGAAAGTTACCTGAAAACATTATTCCTAATTTCATACTTGGGTTTTGTCTCTTCTCTCGCTGGGTGAGGTTTCTGTCAGCCAGCTGTCAGCTCCTACCAAAAGAAATCAGAGCTATTCAGAGGCACATAAACACTGTCGATTTGTTGCCTGCATCGCTCCCATTTGAAGTTGAGTGTTTTAATTCCTTGTTTAGTAATCCCTTCAGTGTTCAGTTTATCACATTTCACCGACTACGAGTTTGTAAATGAGTCTGGAATGGATCCCACGCACAGCAACCTAGCTCGAGTCTGTTTGCAGGCAAGCCCACCCCTTGGTACTCATCTGGTTCAGTCCATATTTTGTATAAGAGAGTAGGAAAGGTGTTTGGACTCTCCCAAGGTCATTCCTTTTGTCTGCCTGCTGAGAGTACTGGACTCCATACTCTGGAGTACTGTATCTCAGTATCTCCCTGCCTCTCGGATGGCAGACTTTCCACGGCAGGGCCCAGTTGGGATACTTGATTAGCGTGGTACCCAACATGGCGGTGCTCTAAGTCTGACATGCTTGGAAAGCCAGCTTGGAGCTGATTCTTCCTCTTGCCTTTATCCTCCCACTGTCCCCAGCTTTCTATTCATTATGACAGGATAGAGATTACCCTTTGTGTTCCCTCTTATAAAACAGTTGTCTGGCTGTGGAGCCGTAAAGTGGGTATATGAATCTAAAGCTCAGATCAGTCCTTTCTCTTGTCCTAGTTCCTGCCCCAATGTGAAAGAGATGGCAGGGAACCTGGGCTCTCCCAGAGTTACCAGGTTTGGGGCTATTGTTCTTAAGATGGGGGTGCAGTATCTACATTACAGTAGGTGACTGTGAGTTTAAAAATCGGGATGCATTTACTGCTTAGGAATTCGGTATTAGGTTCCAAATATGCACTGCCCAATACAGGTCCTGCTTATGTGAGTCCCCTGGGATCGTGGAACCTGACTGGGAGATGCCAGGTTTTATACACCAATGGCATTTCCATCCTTTCTTAGTCCCAGAATCATGTAAGCCAAAAAAAAAAAAAAAAAAAAAAAAAAAAAAAAAAAAAAAAAAAAA
>JANHMN010000014.1:15381016-15422236 GCA_030674055.1 Rhabdomys pumilio | reverse complement strand
AAAAAAAAAAAAAAAAAAAAAAAAAAAAAAAAAAAAAAAAAAAAAATTCCTCACTCCTGTTTGTTTCCTGGCTGCATCCAAGCCATGTGTCTGCTCACACAGGGGTGCCTCCATCACCATCCCCAAGTTGTTTGACAATCAATTTCCTTGCAGGAGTGAAGGGCAGAGGTGCTGCCACAGTCCAGAGGAGGATTGGGGAGCCCATGGGTCCCACAGAAGGCTACAATCCTGAATTTGAGCAAACCAGGACCTGAGGCTTGCAGCTTTCTCTTTCCAATCAGCTCTTCAAAATCAGTCCTGACGGGCAGGCAGTCTGAGGCCAGACAGCAATTGGAATGAGGCCAGCCAGAGGTCATAAGCAAAATGTATCTCTTCCCAGCAAGAAGAGAGTCGGAGCCAAGCAAAAGATGCACTAACTGGCCAGGAAAAGTAGGCTTCCTTGGGTCTCCAGTCTTCTAAGAAATACTCAGGAACGACCCAGGGGAAGGAGTTAGTTTATAAGGTTTGCTGTTTCCTCTCATATAGCTACAATTAACTACCCATAAGCTCCTCCTTGGGCTCTGGGGTTAGGTTATGGGATGCCTAGATCCCAGCTTCTCCTCAGAAGATTCCCTCCCTCAGCAGAGACAGAGACGGGGGAGGGGATGAGGTTGGGGGTAGAAATTGCAAACCTGTCCCTCCAAAGTGTCTGGGAAGCAGCGAGGTACCAAGGTGACTGGATTTCCAGGCTGTTGAGTATGCAGGCGGCGTGTCTCCAAGATCCTTGCCTGGTTTCCTCAGATTTTCCCCAGTTCGGGAGAGAGCAAGTCCAAGGTGCTGTCGGAGAAGGGCAAAGGAAGGTGACTGGGGCGACAGCGCTGGGGCGCGGATGGGGGCGGGGTGCTCATTTCGTCGCCTCCACTCCAAGCCAGGGCAGGCAGCTGTCCACGAAAAAGGCTTGCGCCAGGAGGCCCTGGGCAGTGGTCCCCGCGCAGCCTAGCACGCGGCCCTCGCTGGGGAGATGGCGTGCCAGAGAGCGGGCAGCACTGGTCCTCCGCCCGGGCAGGCGCCGATCTGCAGCCCGCTCTCCGCTGAAGGGGTCTGGATGCCGGGTGCCAAGGATGTGCGCACCCGGGAGCCGCAGAGACCGGACTGCCTACCCGGCGACCCCGGTTCCTGCAGCCTGAGGTTGCAATCGGCTCCGCGGCCCCAGCCCGCGCTCCGCACCTCCGCTGCCCAGCGGCCACGGGCACCTGCGGCCACGCGCTCCAGCCGGACCCCGCGACCCGCGCGCTCCACCGACCGAGCGCGCGCCGCTCCCGCCGCGGGGCTCCCACCCCGCAGCCCTGGGCCCCGGGCCGCTCCTCCCGCGTCGCGAGGCCCGAAGGCGGCGGAATCCGCAGCCCCGCGGGGTCCGAGCGCGAGCCGCCAACGGGAGCTGGGGACCTGCGGGGACCCGGAGGCGCGCGGATGGGCGCGGGCGAGTCGGAGTCTCCCGGGAGGCCCCTGAAGCCCGCTGGCCCTCGGTGGCCCGCAGTGGTCCCCGGTAGCAGGGTCTCGGTGCCCGCCCTGGCAGCTGCGGTATCAAATGTGCTGCAGGTGCCTTTTCGCGGGCTGCACCGAGGCCACACGGCCTCGCGACCCTCGGTGCCTCAGTCTCGCGGCTGTCACCGCATCCCAAAGTTTCCCCAAGTGCAGCGGGCGGACTGACCTGGGACGCGCTGTCGAATCGGCAGTGGTCCTTCACCTTCGCGATCCGTTCCTGCTCGGACGCGCCGTCCGAGCTGGGTGACTGTCAGCGACTGCGATCTCAGTCCCCCGTCCGTGCCGCCGGGCCCCCGCCCCTGCCCTGCAGACACAGGCGGGCCACGAAGCACTGGAGCGGGAGCGGCGAGGCGCGCACCTCGCCAGACGCGGGGCTGGCGCTTCCGCTGGGAGTGACGCGCCCGCGCTCCGCCGCGCTGCAGGTGGGGGCGGCGGGCCAGTCCAGGCCCAGGGGCCAGAAGATGCTCTCCGAGGCTCCGCCTCCGCCCCAAGCCCCGCCCCGTCTCCTCTCCAGGCCACTGAGCTTTGACAGCTGTGACTGGTGGGAGAGCAAATGGGCAGAAGCCCAGGGTGGACCAAGAAAGATGACCCCCCCCTCCGGTGCCCCTGGTCCGGGTCTGCGTTCGCGTTCCCTTCCATCTCATATCCATCTTGTTGGTTTGAGATTCAGCCTCCAAGGGTTACTTTCCCCATGGTTCTTTCCCCCACTTCAGGTAAAGACAGGGCCTCACTAAAGAACTGAACGTTTGTGGGAGCAACCGTTTTGTTTTTATTTTATGAATTTATAATTTCATTATAGTCTAATTAAGGCTTAATGGAACCGCTAACAAAATTTCGCAAAATAAATTTGAGGTGTTCAACTCCACGGAGACAGCAAGAAAAAAAGGAAATTATGTAAACGAGATGGTTTCAGCTCTCCATATAGATTGAAGGAGGTGTGAATTCAAGGCCAGCCTGGGCAACATACTTGCCTAAAAACAAGCTAATCTGTAGTTTTTCCATCCCAAAGGGGAAGGTAATATACCCGTAGGCAGATTTCCTTTACTTGAAAGCCCTGTGAAATGGTCCCTTAAGCAAACATTTGTCGCATATTCACAGGACATGTTGCACCAGAGGCAGACTCTAGGAAAGGGGACGACCTGGGGTGGGTCAGTCCTTTGGGTCAGTCACACATTTGGAGAGTCCCAGAAAGGAGGAAACAAACGTTTATGAAGGCATGGGTCTTATCTCCCTTATCTCTTTTTAAGAGTTTTCTTATTGTATATATAGCATACATATTAAAAGGTGTGGACCACAAGTCCAATGATTTTTGTGGATCTGCGTTATGCATTACGCAGATCAACAACGGAACATATTACCAGCAATCCAAAGGGTCCCCTTATATCTGCACCTTGGGAGGACTGGTGGCTTCTGTCAGCACAGAATCGTTTTGCTGTGTGTTTTCTAACATCATAGAGTATATGTCTTGCCGCCTGGGTCCCCCTGCCCCCTGTTGTTACACTTCAGATGGTACGCTGTGTGTGGCTGTGGTTTTCTCCTTCTTTTAGATGTGTAGTATTCCACTGGGTCTGTGTATCTCGATTTGATTTGCTTCTGGTAGACATCTGGGCTAGTCTCAGGCTTCGACAAGTCCACGGACGCTGCTATGAACACAGCAGGTGACATCCGCCCACCTACCTATAGACACGTCTTTATGGGGTACACCTGAGAGTGGAGCTGTGACTCATGAAGTCAACACGTGTTCAGCTTCTGTCGATGCTACCAAACTTCAAAGTTGATTCAATTTTCACTCCTACTTTACAAGTTCCTTATCGATTGCTATCACAAACAAATCACATTGATAATTGGTAGTCATGGAGGTCAGAAATCCAAACAGCTTCAATGTTCCTAAAATCATTAGGGTTGTGGGATTGTATTGATTTTGGAGGGCTGTTAGGAGAGCATCTGTTTTCCCTGCTACTCCTGGCTTTCAGAGCCTCCTGGAATTCCTTAACTAGTGGTCTCTTCCTCCATAATCCTATTTAGATGTCTCGTGTGTGTGTGTGTGTGTGTGTGTGTGTGTGTGTGTGTGTGTGTGTCTGTCTGTCTGTCTGTCTGTCTCTGTGTCTGTCTGTCTGTCTGTCTCTGTTTCTGTGTCTCTCTGTGTCTGTGTCTCTGTCTCTGTCTATCTATCTACCTCTGTCTCTCTCTTTCCCTCTCTCCTCTGCCCTGGCTTATTTTTGTCTCCCTCTGTCCCCCTGCTTCCTTCTCACCCTCTGACCTCCCTGCCTCCCTCTCCATGATTACCTTGTGTACTGGGCTTACTTGGATAATCTGCCATCTCAAGATTCATAATTTAATCACACCTACAAAGTTCCTTTTCCCACATAGCATAACATATTCATAGGCTCCAGAAATGAGGCTGTGAACTTCTTTGGCAGGCTATCATTTGGCTTACACCACCCACCACTGAAGTATTGGAAGATATTTGCTAGAGGCAAAAATGCCTGGAGGGGTGGAGGTGGGGACAATGAAGCATGAAGGATTTTCCTGTTGACCTGGTCCTTACTAGATCAGGAGAGGGGACGATGCTGAGAAGTCATTTCTGACCACTATTCCCAGGAGCTTTCATAGAGTGAGAATCCAGGCTGCTTTGGGCTAGAAACACCTATGCTGAGAGAAAGGCTAAAGAAGGAAGACCTGCTTTATCTGATTTATGGGATGCTGTGGTCTGGATGCGGTCCCCACAGTGGTACACTGAAATATAATTGCAATATTTGAAGATGGAGTGTTTGGGAGGTGATGAGTCACGAGAGCATGGCCCTTAGGATGGGTTAGCACCCTTGAGAAAGGGCTCAAGGGGGTAAACTCGTGTCTGTGCGCCCTTCACCTGTGACAGGCAGCGCTCATTTTCTCCAAAGGATGTCTGAGCAGCACCGTTAGAAAACATAAAAGCAGCCCTGCAGATGCGGAGCTTTTACTTTTCAGTCTCTAGAACCCTGAGAGGCGCATTTCAATTGTCCCCAAGCTTCCCAGTCTGAGCTGTTTGCTAGGGCAGTGTTAATAAACACTAATAAACACTGAGACACTGGGACTAGGGACAGCAAGAAGACAGTGGCTAACACCTTCCATGTGTACCTTGGGCAAAGTCCTGTGGTCAGCGGAAGTGCCCGTGGTCAGCGGAAGTGCCCCTGCGACAGGCTGTGCTCCTTTTCATCCTCCAGCTCTTGGACTCATGGAGGAATTGTGAGGACTGAGTTACCATAGCAGCCAAGGTGAGGTAGAAGAGCAGGAAGGGATGACCTCTGTCCTGCTGGTCCCCAAAGAGGGCTTCAAGACACATAGCTTGAGTTTCGATATTAAACCCAGTGCAGCAGCCGTATCTGAGGAGATAGGTGGATGCCGTAGCCCTGTGTTTTTGGCAACAAGACAACCAGGGCTCCAAGGTACTCTTAGGAAACCAGGAACAAGAAGGGCTTTGTGACTCTTCCCCTGTGCACACCCCCCCCCCGCCCCCAAGGCTTGAGGAACGGAGCACTGAGGAGGTAGAACAGGGCAAAGACTGAAAGCTTATTAAAGGCATCCTGCATTGTGTGTGACAAAGCAGGGCATCTAAAACGTGAGACTCCTGGTGTTCACGGTTTTATGGCATTGGAAATATGTTTTAAGAAAAGTAAAGGCGGATGCTTGGCTCTAATGAGAGTCTTTATCATAAATGCCTCAGTCTGCGTTCTGCCTTCCAGAGATAAATTTTGGTCTGTTGACAGGAGGACTGTTCCAAGTTCCTGGCCAGCCTAGGCTACACTGTAAGACCCCGTCTCATAACAGACCAAACCCCCAAAAGCAAACAAACAAAATAAATTTTTTTTGTTTGTTTGTTTCTTTCTCACTGCTAGAAAGATTAGCAGTGAGAGCTAACACTTCTTTCCAAAGGTTGTGCTTGAAGCCAGAGCCGAGTGGGGATGTATCTCCGTAACAGAACATCTACCTGGTGTACATAAGGCCCTGGCTTCCATGCACCCACACATGAACCCCAGTCCAGCATTGCTCTGTCCTGCCAAGCTATAGTTTCCCGTGTACTCTGCTGAGACTGTCCACTACTCCTTGTGGGAAAGAAAAGATGTCCAGAGAAACTGGCTTCATAACAGCCTCTGGGATTTTTCTAAATTGTAATGGAATACAAATTTTACATCCAATCCTTGGTCCGTGGGCCAAGAATTGTTGGGCTTGGGTACTTCTCTGGGCTGGGGGCTGGCTCTATGTAACCCAGTGTTGCCCACTGCGGCTCTTAGGGCTTGAAAATGTCTTTCAGGAGTGAGAGGCCCATATCTTTTTTTTTTCCAGTACCTTGGCCTGTTTGACTTTTTATTAAAAGTCTCTAATTTTCCAACGTTTAAATGCCAATGCTTTGTTTCTTGGTCTTTACAAATGGCTAAGCAAACGAAACGTCCTGTGGTGGAGATGCTGAGACAAAGTTATCTAGTTTCACACACTGCAGTGGCTCCGTGAAAGCTCTGTCCCAGGATGTAGAGACTCAAGGTTGTATGTTTAGACTGCTGAGCATCAGGGTAGAGAAGCTGGTGCAGGGAGAGAATCTTGGACAGGAGGACAGGCAGGCTTAAGGAAGGAGGGGTGACGCTTGAAGAGGAACCTCCTGAAGAAGGACAATTGTCCCATGAATTCTGGAATGTCCAGGAGTAGACTCTATATTTGAATATCAGTTAAAATAGCTTTGGGTCAATTTTAATACTTTATTTAAGTAGGCCTACATTTCCTGCCCCCTTGGGCCCCCATAGATTTGGGATAGAAGCAGCTGACCTTTTTCAATCGTATTTAGTAATTTAGGTCTCATGTTCACAAAATGGTTGCTTCACTCCTTGACATCATATCTGTAGTGCAGGCCTGACAGATCAGGGCCAAAATGAAGAAAATGAATGGACACTGTGTGTCCTTTGTCTGATCAGAAAAGCAATATATTTCCTGACTTCCTACCTGACTTGAGGTTTCTACTCACAGGCCGAACTGGGCCACAGACTGCCTTTAGCTTTAAAAGAAGCAAAAGTTGTTTTCTCTTCCCTGCCTTCCTTCTTCCCTTCCTTCTTTCCTTTACTTCACTAAAATGCCAGTGGAATCAGAGTCTGTCAGTAAAAGATGAAGAAGGGTGAACGTCTCTGGCTGGAACCCAGGATCCCTGTCCAACCATTCTTCCAAGTTCTCACATGAACAATGGACCTCACCAGCTCATAATGGTACCTAAACCAGAGGGTTGCTTTGAATATTGATGAATTCATTTCCACAAAGCAGAATAACACTATAGAAGCAATTAAGTCCCCCCAGTAGAGGGGAGGCTATATCCACGGTTCTGCAGCCTGTATGGCCTGGACAACAAGCATGGCTGTTCTGATGGTGTTTCTCTTCTGCAAGGGTGCTCCCTTGAATACTACAATCTGATCGTCACTGTACCTGTGAGGATTTGGAGCTGAGCTGGGGCTTTGGGATGACAGAGCATGTCTCGGGAACCGGGAACCTGGGACTGATTCCCACGGTGCCTTGGTCTGGGATTAAGCAACCTCTTCCTGGTGGAGCTCAGTCTTCCTCCTAAGAGCAGGAACAGAGAGGAAATTGAGCGATGGGGGGGTATTTCCCCGCTTCTCTAATGCTCACGAGTGTGCCACGTGACTAAGGTTTTACCCACCGACGACAGCGCTCGGGGAAATGCTGCACCTTTTCTCCTTTGCTCCTCTGACTGCAGGAGCAGTGGTGGCTGAAGCTTCTCTGTGACCACGGCAGAGCTGTCACAGGGGAGTCCTGGATGGCTTCACGGCATGGAGCTGAGCGAGGCTCTGGTATCCATCCTAGACTCAAAGGGGAGGGAGCTTCATGTCCTCATATGAGCTCTTTGCATTTTGGAACTTTCCATTCTATCCCTTTACTTGACTAATATAACCATATCCACAATTTAAAACAGTATCTTTAAAAGCACATTTGCTTATAACATGTGTGAAGTATTTTTGGAAAGATGCATAGAAATTTTAGCTAAAGGCTCTGTATGGAGATGACAACTGAGAGGATGGGAGACAGTGAAGGGAGGAGGCTTGTTTTCTCTTGTTTACACTCCACGTCCATTTAGACTTGTTGAGGTTTGATCAGGGTAAATGTAGTACTTATTTCAGAAATGATGCACAGTTAGGTAGAAGTGCCGTTTGGGCATCTTTACACTGGCCGGCAGTCGGCCTGCACGGCTTATCTCCCTATCTCCTAATCTCATGGCCAGCAGAAGGAGAAAGGTGACAGGTAAGGCTGGAAGACGGGGCAGTAGCCTGGCGCCTGGCTGAATGGCACAGGGCTGCAGTGCTCTGCCCAGCACAGCTCATCTGGGTGCCAGCATCTGGACAGCTCGTCTCCCATCAGATTTCTGCGTCTGCTTGCAGGAGATGATCACTGCATGCAGATTAGAGTCTCTCCCATCTCCTGAGCATCCTGCGTTCCAAGATGGTATCTTTTAATATAATGCACTCTGAGCAATTCATCCTGAATTTTTTGATTGTGCAACATAGCATTCTGCAGTCACCTGACAAAGACTTGGTACTCGTCCTCGAAACAGGAGTAGATGTTCTTGCCCTTATGTCTTATGTCGAGATGAGTGATTTATTCTTTTCCTATTCATGATTTTCAAAAAGACGTCCATTTCAAGACCAAGCGTAGAATCTTCAGGTTTTTTTCTTTCCAGAAGCACAAAATGGAGGTTTCTTATTTAATGTGAACCAGGGGAGGCACTTTGAGATGGATAAGAGTCCCAAATCTAATGAATATTTGAAGTGATTATGTTATTCTGCTTTCATGCAATGGCTTGTTTTATAAGCCAAGGATCCTGGGAAGCATGGATTCCCCTTGCTGGAGCACACCACAGCCCATTCCCTCTTTAGAAGCCCTTGGACTGCATTATGTTTCCCCAAGAGTCTTAGCCAGGTGGATTGTTCAATAAATTAGAAATCCAAAAAGATCCCCATTGCTTCAGAAGCCACCTTCTACAGATTTCCAAGTTGAGCCATTCAGGAGGTGATGCATTGTGTGTACTCTTTTATAAACTGATGGCATCAAAGCAGAAACAAAATTGGGGATCAAAGGGGTCAGATGGGAGGGACAAGGGATAAGAGGGAGGGAGATGCTCTCAGGTATGAAAATGCTGTGTAACACTGTGTAGTAGTGAGACACTTATGTGCCATTGGCATTACTCATTTGAATTATTCCTGTGGTCTTGGCTGCCCACAACACTGAGACGTATGGTGGCCCTATAGGGCCCTACTATAGCCTGGCCATGCCAGGCCTTCCTAGGATGACTTAATAGTCAGACTAGATGTTGTTGATTCCTGGATGTGTTCAGCATTTGACATGTCTCATGCCTCCCAGAAGTGTCATGAGCTGTCCCCTAGTCCAGAGGCTGTCGTTGCAATGTGCTCATTTCCCTAAGGAACTTATCACTGCCAGTCCTGCATTGAAGTCTTGAGTTCATGCCATAGGAACTGGGGCTTTGATATCTCTGCCATCTGGCCCAGTGCTGGCACATAGTAAGTTCTTGTGGCTACAAATTGCATCAAATATACAAACAAAATAAATAAATGAACCAAAGATGGGAATTCTTCTGTGCAAAAAAAAAAAAAAAGACTCTCTGACAAAGATTGACAAACTATAGCCATCATGAGCCGAGGTTAGCCCATGAACAAAGCCCAGCCTAATTTTGTAAGGCCTGTCACTAAGCATGTATTTGCATCTTTAAATGACTGGAGAAAAATAAAATAAAAATAAGGATAATATCATTGGGGTTCAGGAATCACCTCACAAACCCATGAATACCGATCTCAGTCAGACAGGGAGGGTTTATTGAGCATTCACCCCAGGACTGGTCAACCAGAAACATGGTCCAGAGTTGGGAACTGAACCATGACATTGAGTTAAAATTCTACAGGGTTTTGAAGCCTGAGAACTAAAAAAATCTATGTCAAGTTATTTTACCATTCAAGATTTAGGGACAGGGGATCTCCTTAGGAACATGTCTGTGTTGTACACTTGTCCTGCTCCCATTGGTTGGGTATTCAACTGTGGCAGGGGACTTGCCTTGTCAATATTCATGGCCTAAGTTGTCTACTTGTCTACCATTCATGTCTTAACTTGTCAGCCAGGATGTCAGCTACCCATGTACATGTCTCTTTCTGCCAAGTAGGATATCAGTTCCCAAGGAGGTCTTGAGAACTTAAATTTAATGGAAGTCTTATTCCAAATAGTTTCTTATACTGGTGCAGGTGTCTCTTCTCCCTTATGTTTGGGTCTATCCCAGCACAGCTTATAAAGGCCAATACCATAAAAGCTTATACACAGGTGCAGGAAGTGCTGTTGGGTGGTTGGTTTGGATCCAAACTTATTGTGGGTAACTATTCAGAACAGTTCTACTGATACCTACCATGATTGGTTTCTAAGAGCATAGAACATAACAGAATAGGTAGTCAATCTTGGCATTAGAAAGTTTCCCATTAATGGTAGGCTAGCAAGGTAACAGTTACCTAGACATTAACATTTTATCTAGGCCTTAATATTTTTACCTTGGTCTCATCAATATGACATATGAAATTTCAGTGACTATTAATAAACTCTTTTTTTTTAGTAAATGGTTACTTAGGCAGCCAATACCTGTTAGTTTACATAATGCTTATTGTTACTTTTGTACTATAATGCAGACTTGAGAAACAAATTCTGTTTCTCCTTTCTTTCCTTCTTTCTTTCATTCCCATGTATGTATGTATGCATGTATTTGAGACTACTTAGCTAGCCCAATGTTGAACTCCCTGCCTCACTCTCCTAAATGCTGAGAATACAAGCAATCCACTTGTAATCAAGGCTCAGTCCATCATCTGGATGCTCCGATGGTCTCAATATGGTACAGGGAAAGGTGGTCTCAATATGGTACAGGGAAAGGTGGCAGCAACAGAAGCAGCAATGAGATAGATGCACTCAGCAGCAAGGAGTGAAGGCAGGCAGGCCAAGCTGCTTCAACCTGGGGCAGCTTTTATCAGGGCCCATACCGGAAGATGCTGCCCAGTCTTGAAGAAAGCTTCCCTCTCAGTTAATTCTTTCTGGCCATGCCCATAAGGCATGTCTCTTAGTTCACCTCTGAGTCAATCCAAGTGACAATCAAGATAAGCTACCATACCTACACATATGTAGATCACAGTGCAGTGTTATCGTAAAAGTAACATCAGCTTTGCTTAGAATTTTCAGCCAGAATTGGGTACCAGGTAGAGTCAAGGGCAACCTGTACTCAGAAGATGGTTTTTCTTCTGATGACTCACACATTCTAAATATTCATTTTGTCACGCAGAGGAGCCATGTAAATTAGTCACTACACTGATAAATACGATTCCATTAACCAGAGCACCTAGTGGTTTGTATGAATCAGTGATGAGATGAAGGGATGCTGGGATACCTGCTCAGCCTAAGACTGCTTGCAGTGTAATTAAACCTCATGATGGGTGAAATTTTCAGTCATAAGCGAGGATGCTGAGAAGTGAGCAGTCATCACTGATGGCCATCCAGCACCCAAACTGCTTTCCTATTTTGGCAAATTAAAGATGAGGAGAAGCCAGGATCTTCCCTCTGCAAGTGTGCTACTCCAAAATCTACAGATTTGTCATGATGAGTGCCTTGAGCTGAGGGAGAGCAAAAGGCCATGAAAGCAATTCTCTTTGGCTTCCTCCTCCTGCCTCTCACTCTTCTCTCTCCCCGGAGCAGGTGACAGCAACCAGAATTCCTCTTTCCCAAAATGATTAAGAGAAACTAGAACTCTTCCCTGTCAAACCGAATCACAAAACCCAGGAAGGTCACTTACTTCTCCTCCAAACACTCTCACACTGTACAGGTCCTGCACTATGCCCAGGAGGAAGGAAAACCACACACCCCATATGAGATCTGAACAGGCAAGCACTGTCGGCTTCTCCGGAGTCTATTCCTGGTAGGTTTTACCTCTTTCTTTCTTTTTCCATTTCCATGTGTGTGTGCACGTATGTGTGCACACATGTGTGTTGTGGGTGTGTGGTCACATGTGTATGTGTGCTCATGTGGTAGTTCAAGGTTGATGCTAGGGTCACTCCTCCATCAATCTTCCACTCATTCACTGAGGCAGTCTCTTAAATTGCCAGAACATGGCAACATGGCTAATCTTGTTAGCTACCTTGCTTTGGGGACACCCTGTCTCCACCCTCTGAGGCTGAAATCACAAGTAGCCATCACATCCTGCACCCATGGCATTTTATGTGGGTCCTGGGGATCCAAACTCCTGTCCCCACATTTGTGCTACTTTCTGGGGAGATAATTCCTCTGGGGTCTCTTGGGTCTTCTTTTCTAAAGGTGCTTGTGATGGTTTGTATATGTTCGGCCCAGGGAGTGGCACTATTAGGATGTGTGACTCTGTTGGAGTAGCTGTGTCACTGTGAGTGTGGGCTTTAAGACCCTTATCCTAGCTGCCTGGAAGCCAGTATTCTGCCAGCAGCCTTCAGTTGAAGATGTAGAACTCTTAGCTCCTCCTGCACCATGCCAGCCTGGACACTGCCATGCCTTGATAGTAATGGACTGAACCTCTGAACCTGTAAGCCAGCCTCAATTAAATGTTGTTTTGTAAGAGTTGCCTTGGTCATCGTGTCTGTTCACAGCAGTAAAACCCTAAGACAGTGCTTGTGTCAGGTAAAACTTTGACATGTCATGCCATTTGTTTGCATATTAACCTGTCTTGTGTTACAGGTCATCACCTGTGAGTGTCTGCTAAGTAAGAAAAGCTAGCACACCTTTCTTCTTTTGCCTTCCTGGTCCTGGAGCTGTAGCAGAGAAAATACTACTCCATCCCAAGTTCCTTTAACACATGTAATTAGATGCCTTTCCCCGGACTCTGGATTTTTCAAGAAGTGATTCAAAGGACAGAGGTGGTCAGAAATCTCTCAGAGTTGGCTGGATGGAGCTGAGACTTCATGGATAGCACCGAGTGTCTAGGGTTGGAGAAGTTGAAGCCAGCGCTCCATGATGGCTGTGCCTCTGATAGGAACCATCTGACTGTGTGCCAGCAACCCGAGGTCTTTCTTCGTGAGGCTAATTCTCTGGTTGGTCTGCCAAGGATTTTTTTAAGGCATTGGTATTTGTTCCAATAATTCATTCTTTCTTTCTTTCTTTCTTTCTTTCTTTCTTTCTTTCTTCCTTCCTTCCTTCCTTCCTTCTTTCCTTCCTTCCTCCCTATACTCCCTGTATAAATGATCCAGCGTTGGCTTCTTCATTGGGAGAAACAGTAACTTTCACACTCTATATGAGAACATGAGTATGATATGAGTATAATATTATGTGAGAAGAAAAGTTGGTTCTGGATTTGGTGCTGTTCTAGATCATTCCTATGGCTTGAGTGTGATATGTGTCCCTCAGGCTCATGTGCTTGAGTGCCTGTCGTCATCTAATGACACTGTTTTGGAAGACTGTGGAATGTTTAGGAGGTGAGGGTTCCTAGAGGACATGAATCTCTGAGGAGGAGGTCCTAGGGGTGATGACCCTGCTGGGCTTCCAGCTGAGCTCTCTCTCTGCTGCCTGACCGCTAATGCCCTGTAACTAGCCACTGGACACTACCGCAGTTATTGCTGTGAGCAGCTCTTGTCTCCATGATGAATTTTATCCTCTGAACCATGAGTCAGAATAAATTCTTCCTTGTTTCTATCAGTTTTTTGTTTTTCACAGTGACAAGAAAATTAACTAGTATAGCCAAGAAGGATTCATTCTGAACTCGCAGTTACTACAAGAGCCCAGGTGACAGGAAACCATGTGATTTTTCAGCACATCTAACTGCTAATCATCCTTTCGTGGACCATGGGCTGATCAGGGACAGGCCAGAGTCCCCAAGAATCAGACAGCAAGGCAGTATTTTTTTTTTTAAATTCGAAAAGACCGTTGAAAGTAGCCTCTCATTTTACAAGCATGAAAACTGGGCTTGCTAAATGATTCATACCAAAATGACAGCCAGTCAATTATAGGAACTATGGTAGTTGGTAAGGAAAAAAAAAGGTAGGTGAATGAAAAGAAACTGTCTACTTAGTAGAAATGAGATCATGAAGTATCTGGTCAGCCAGGCATGGTTGCACAGGTCTGTATATAACCCCAGCTATTTGGGAGACTGAGGCAGGAGAAGGCCAGCCTGGGCAATTTAGTGAGACCCTGTGTGATGGTATTCTTGCTTGTCAACTTGACTATATCTGGAATGAACTACAATCCAGAAACAGAGGGCACACCATCCACATCTTGAGGTGGGGTGACACATGCTTTTGATCCAGATGACAAATACATGCCTTTAATCCAGATCTTGAGGCACATCCTTAATCTGGGCCATACTGTCTCCTGGAGTGGAGATCTATAGAAAGACAATGGGAGAAGAAAGGGCTGTTTGTTCTTCATCTGCTTGCACTCTGCCAGCACATCCATTGGAGCCTACTTTGAGATTCCAGCTTATACAGAACACCAGCTGAAATACCCAAATTTGTGGAACTGAGCAACTATTAGATTCTTGGACTTTTAATTCACAGCTTGCTACATCTCATATATATATATATATATATATATATATATATATATATATATATATGTGTGTGTGTGTGTGTGTACATATATATACATACATATATATGTATGTGTGTATGTGTATATGTATATATGTATATATGTGTGTGTATATGTATATATATATGTGTGTGTATGTATATATGTGTGTATATGTATATATGTGTGTATGTATATATGTGTGTATATGTATATATGTGTGTATATGTATATATGTGTGTATATGTATATATATATGTGTGTGTGTGAGAGAGAGAGAGAGAGAGAGATATTCATTCCATAAGTTCTATGCCTCCAGAGAACCCTGACTAATAAAGATTCTGTCTAGTTCAGCTTTTATTACTGTGAAAAGACACCATGACCAAAGCAACTCTTATCAAAGAAAACATTTAGTTGAGTCTGACTTACAGTTTTAGAGGTTCAGTCCATTGTTATCATGGTGGGAAGCATGGAATCATGCAGGCAAATTTGATGCTGGAGGAGGTGCTGAGAGTTCTACATCTTGATCTGAAAACAGCCAGGAGGAGACTGGATTTGTATCACACTGGGAGTAGCTCGAACATTTAAGACTTCAAAGACCTGCCTTCCCAGTGATACACTTCCTCTAGTAAGGCCACACCTCCTAACAGCGCCACTCTCTATGGCCAAGCATTCAAACATGAATCCAAGGGGGACAAACTTATTCAAACCACTACACCCTGTCTCAAAATTAAAAGGGAACTGAGATGTAACTCATCAATATAGCAGTTTTCTAGTGTTCATGAAGCCTTAGGTTTAGTTCTTAGCTCCAGAAAACAAAACAAAACAAAACAAAACAAACAAACATACATACAAATAAAAAACAACGGAACAACAACAAGAAGACAGGAGTTCATGGAAGTAAGAGAAACAGGTCCTGGGGTCAGAGTGCAGTCACACAGGCTGCGCAGGTGGTGAAAAGCAGCTGACAAGCAGGGTGGGAGAAACGGTCAAAGGCAGGGACAACTGTATCAAAGGCAGGGACGACTGGGACGACTGGAAGTCTTACTCCACAGGTGTGTGGATTATAACCTTAAAATTCAACTCTATCCATGAATGTGTGTGTGTATGTGTGTGTGTGTGTGTGTGTGTGTGTGTGTGTGTGTGTGTAAGTACCTATACACATATGTGTATGTGTGTGTAAGGTCAGAAGTTGACACCAGGTGTCTTCCTCAATCAGTCTCCCTCTTTCTCTCTCTGTTTCTCTGTGGAGAGCCTTGATGACCGGTGACAACATCCGCCATTGGAACATGGCGCTCGCACCTGACACTCGTGGGTAAACAAGTAAAATCGAGCATGTGCAGTGGCGAAGGCCCACCAAATCACCGCCCAACCCGGGGTATCATACGGGGGTTTTGAGCAAGCAGCCAATCAGATATGTCCACCCCACCCTAGGGTGTATATAAAGCAGCGCCATCTTAGGTCTTGCTCTCCTCCTCCCGCACATGGTAATAAACGCTCGCTGCAGAAGGATCCTGGTGCCCGCGTGCGTTCTTGCCGGTGAGACGATTGCGCGGGTCACATCTCTCTGTCTCTCTGTCTCTCTCTCCCCCTTCCCTTGAGAGAGGGCCTCTCACTGAACCTGGGAGTTCCCTGACTTGGCTAGGCTGTTAGTCCAGGAAGCTCTAGGGAATGCTCTCTGTCTCCTTATGCTAGGATTAAAGAGACATACACTGTGCACACTTCTTTTTACATGGAGGCTATCTTTCTGAGCTCAGGATGTCATGCTTGTACTTTACTGAGTGAGCCATCATCCCTCAAGCTCTTCTAACTTTGCAGGAGCGTCTTGTTTTTCTAAAACTTGCTGAATGTTGGGGAACTTTGACCCTCCTCCTCTAATCAGGACTCAACTGTGCACATCATTGGAGAGAACCCTGACCTGGCCATCAGATGGAGTCGCTCCTTCAGCTTGACGCTTACACACATCTTGATAGTGGAGACATATGGACTCCTCAAGAGAACTGAAACAATTATTTGGAAGGAGGGTACGTAAGTCATTAATACACGGGAAGGGTTTTTAAATGGAACTTCTTTCTTAGGAACCACCATGACTTTAATGCTACAGAACTAACAGGCTGTGTTGATGTCAGGAGTGTTCCTCAGGGCAGCTCCAGGCTTTCCGTAGCCTACTGTCTTTCAGAGTTGATTTTCGTCCATCATTCTGTCTCTCGTTAGCTTTACCTTACATCACCTATAAGTTATACCTTGTGGAGAGAAACAGGTTCTGCAGATGCAGTTTCAGAGGTTGTGTCCGCTGTCAATCAGCCCTGTGGCAAGGCAAGAACACCATGGCAGGACAGAGGCATTTGGCAGAACAAAACCACTCACTTCATAGATGGAACCTGAAAAGGAGTGGGGCAAAATCCAGGATCCCAGAGTTCCCCTCCACATCATTGCCCCATGACCTGAAGACCACCTCCTAGGCCCTGCCACCTCTCAGTAAGCATCACTCTGGGACTGAGCCTTTAGATGTATGGGCCTTGGAGAGGGCACTTATCCAAACTGAGGCACTCCCAACAGACATCTCAATTTGTATTACAACTTAGACTGTGCGGAGGAGCAAATGATCTTGAGGGCAAAGCAACCTTTGTCTAAACCAGAAGATTATATGGGGAATGAGGGGCCCCACCTAACAGAGAAGATGAGAAAAAAATCAAGTTCAAATAGAGACGGGTCGTCATGAAGAAGGCCAGCATCTTATTCCAGTGGTAAGGGTTCACATTTCTACAAAGCTGAAGTCATAGCTCCTATGTAATGCATGTAGAAGAGAAAAAGTTAAGAATGATAATGATAAGTTCATAGAGCTGTGGTATTAATATGGCTGTGGTAGAACAGGCCTTTCATCTCAGCATTTGGGAGCTTGGATGAGGCAGGAGGATGATGAGTTTGAGGTCAGTCTAGAATACCTGCCATGCCTGGTCTCAAAACAAACAGAACATAGAATTTATAAATTGTGTTTTCAATACTTTGGAAGAATTGGAGAGTGTTTACATCATGGGTATGATGAAAAGGTACAGTTATTACAATCCACATTACTATGAGATTTAGCATATGGTAATTAGCCACTGTGTGATAGGGTAATTTGATGTTTTAAGAATGTTAAGAGGAATGCTTTACTTATTGGGGATTGGGGAAAATAAGAACTAGAAATTAACTAATAATTAACATAACTTATAATTTTGTTCCTAACACAAAGGAAATCATTTTATGCATGAAATTCAAAAAATGGATTATAAGGACCTCATACCAGTGTAATATGATATGTATTTCTAAAGTTTGTGGAAATATCTCTGTGCTTCTTCGCAAAACCAAAGCCCACATTTTTGCCCCCCCTTTACCCCTTAGAGACCCTTTCTGACTTTGCTTTTGCAGCGTCTGGACACTGGTGGTGATAAGTCACATAGTATACAGCTTTTACAACCTCTGTGTCACAGAAAGTGAGGCTGGGCCTTGACCTGACTGAGGAGGCAGCAAGGGACTGACTAAAGGACAGACACACAGACACGTGTCTGGAAGACCTAAGATGGCTGATGCTTTGATGGAGCTGCACCATTATAACCCAGAACATCAGCATTTTCATTATGTACGAGGAGGAGGAGGTAGCTAGTTTGGGTAGGTGATCTCTGTAGGGGAAGCCATTTCAGGCTGCAGTTATCTGGGAGGAAGCGGCTGAGGTTTCTGCCAACATTTGTACTTGGGTCTGAAGAAAGCTTTACCATCGTCCCTCTGAGCCTCACCCCTGGAAAGGCTCTGCCAGTTCCCATGGGTCTGAGGCACTGGGCTCCTTGGCATGGTCCTGCCCATGTCAGCAGTGCACATGCATTCATGATGTCATCTTCTGTTGACACAGTCACTCATACCTCTGCCTCCCATGTGCATGCGCAGTAAGGTAACACACAAAGTGAAGTTTAGAAAGAGGGAGGTATTTCCAACAACCAAGTGATCTCTAGATCGCCATGCTGGCCACCTTCAAGAAGAAGCTTATCCGTATGGGTGGAGCCACAGGCTACATTGTTTCCAGCCTCGGAAATGGATGGACACAATCCTTCCTCGAGTCCTTGAATCCTTGAGTGCTCTGATTCCCTGTACTTTCCTGTCCTTTCTTCTTTCTCTGCTTTTCTAACTTTTAAACTTCCTTAGAAAGCTTTCTCGACCCCCACCCAGAACCTTTGTAGACCATCCTAATCATGACTTACTAGCTCCTTGTGTAAGTTTATGTATTACTTAGCATGGTAGCAGTATTTGGTCATTAGTGGTATATATTTCTTTAAATGCCTTGTCTTTTAAATAAAGTCCCTAGCTCTATGAATCTAGAATCACTTCTTCTACATCAGAATTTTTGTAGTGAAGCTCTTTCCTCTGGATGTGACATGGCAATTTCTGTCTTGAAATCAGAGCTGTTCTGATTAATGGCCTGAGACTCTCAAAGCTTGGCCCGATAATGTTCCCTCCTGGAAGCAGAGGAGGACACTCAAGGCTCAGACAAGGCAGTGTACAAGGCCTCTTTCTCCTCAAGGACACAGAAGGTTAACACTTGCAGAGGAAGCAAGCTGCTTCTTTGGTGGTCTTGCTAGTAATTTGCGAGTGCTCCTTTAAGTACCCACCCCACCCACGTTACTGTCAGTAAGTACAATTAAACTTGCTGTTTCTCCAACTGGACTTGAGTAGACTGATATCTTTGGTCTGTCAGTTCTCTATCTGGGGTAAACAGACATCTGTTTATGCCCCGCTGGAAGTCACACAGCAGCATCTCAGGGTGAGCATCGAGTATCCATGACTGATTGACAGTCCCTGTTAAAGCTGGATCAGGAGAAAGAGTCTCAAGAGTTAGGAAAGAGATGATGGTAGATGTGCCATGGGGACGTGGGACACACTATGTTCTTAAAGAACTCAAGCACTGCCAGCTGATTGATTTGCAGAACTGCATTCACAGTAGCAATGTGTACATTATCATAATACCCAAACATGCATTCTGGTTTGGGAGCTTTGGCTAGTGTTAATTATCCTAGAACTCAAGGGAGCGGAGACACGAGCTCTGCCTGGATTACAGAGTGAGTTCTAGGCCAGTCTAGGTACTTTAGCAAGACCATGTCTCAAAACAAAAAGGAAGGTCCTGGGGGAATTTAGCTTAGCTGTAGAGTGCTTGCTTAACGTGAGACGCCTAGCACAGGCTCCAGGATGGCAACAACAACAGACCCCAGGAAACAAAAAGCCACAGCCTGCCACTTCCAGCACACAAAAGCAAAGGCATTCATCCAGCCTGGACATCCTGTCTGTACCATTTTATGATCACGTGTATTTTCTGGGGAGGGAGGCCAAGGCCTTTCTACCTGCTCTTCTTTAAAGAAGCCCTACCTTCCTCCTCTGCTCTGCTACTCTTCTGGTCTCTCTCTCTCCACTCCTTCTTGAGATTAGCATAAACTACCATTTGATCACAGTCTCTGAACATAGCTTTCAACAGGTGCTATGGAACCATAAGCCCAACTCAAGACAGCTTAGGCAGGAAGGAGTGTTCCTGGCTCATGCGAGTTTGAAGGACAGGATGCAAATGGAGTGTCTACACCAAGTAATTCCACTCATCTCCATTTCTCATTCTCATGTTCCTTGGCATGATGACTCTTGAAAAGAGGAGGAGGAGGAGGAGGAGGAGGAGGAGGAGGAGAAAAAGGGTGAGGAGGAGGATGAGGAGGAGGATGAGGAGGAGGATGAGGAGGAGGATGAGAAGTAGGAGGAGGAGAAGGAGAAGGAGAAGAAGAAGAAAAGAAGAGGAAGAGGAAGAGGAAGAAGAAGAAGAGGAGGAAGAGGAAGAAGAAGAGGAAGAGGAAGAGGAAGAAGAGGAAGAAGAGGAAGAAGAGGAAGAAGAGGAAGAAGAGGAAGAAGAGGAAGAAGAGGAAGAAGAAATTGTGCAGAGAAGGGGGACACTTTCACATTTCTACATCTACTTCCAGATCCAGCTTGAGGCTTACCTCTGCATTCCTGAAGATTCCTTTAGGGCCCCAAAAAGCAGCTCCTAAGTTTATGTTGGTATGAGGGCGGGGGCTTCTATCACAGGATGTACACACACTAAAAATGAGGTGAGGCCTGGGATGCAATTAAAAATAGAAAAATGACAACTATTTCTTGATATCACCAATGGGGCCTGAGGCTTGGGGGCCACTGGGTTGGATCACATGGCTCGGGAAGCTTTTTCAAAGACCCTCTAGGATGGTGGGAGATTGTAGGTAAGTGAACTTAGCTGATACCTGAGGAGTCTTGTTCCGTATTCCCTAAGCTACCTCCAGTTTCGGCCAGTCTTCTCTGACCTAACAACCACTCTGAGAATGTACCTTTTAAAAGGCTGGTTCCTCCTCTGCTTGTCTCCACTCCTCCCGGTGTTTTGCATCGTAGGATAACATCCCGAATCAGTTACCTATTTCCTGTTTTGGTCCTGTTTGGAGGGGATCTCAAGCTAAGAGTCATATTCTGCACAACATATGATGTTTTCTCATAAGAAACTAATGTGTTCACAGAGCATTTGGACAAACATTCTTGGAAATCAGTAAGACAAAAATAAAACACTAGATCCTAGTTAATCCATACGTAGAAAGCACAGCTTTCAGTTGAAATGGATCTGACTACGTTTTAGTTACAAGTAGTTTTGATCACTTTAACCAGGAACATTCGATCCTTCTAAAATTACTATGTTTCCTTCTATTTGATTAACCTCATATCTTACCGAGGCACCTTGTTCTCTGCTAAGCAGGAAGAGGCGGGGTTGAGTACACTTTGTGCCATATCCCTGATGATCCCTAATTACATCTCGTCACTCAAATGGTATTCTCTTCAACTCTACCCAGCCTAAGTGCCCCTTAACATTTTCTATCTTCCTAATACTACTTGGGACAGTTGGGTCTTCAAAAGATTGTCTTGTGAGATGTCAGGAGAGTAAACAACATGAATTAAGGCTGCAATTTTTTTTAAACTTGGGGCTAAATATCCAATAAAAAATACATAAAAAAAACTTGGGACTAAGTATCTTAAAGGAAATAACTTCATTTTTAAATATTAAGAAAAACCGGAGCAAAGAAAAGCATCATCAATAGAAATAAAGTCTTTTATCAAGGGGGAGTTTTGAGCTTTGGAAATTCATCATAAAAAATTGCTACTTCTACATACTATTCTGAAATTATATGTAGTCAGTTGGCACTATGGCTTAAATGGTATCTCTCTCAGAATGCAGATTCTGGCTGGGTAATGAATGGTGTTACCGTTTCCATCCAAAATGTCTCCTATAGGCTCATTTCTTGAATTCCTAATACTCAGCTGATAATGTTGTTTTAGGAGGTTCTGAACACTTTGGGATATGGGACCAGTGTGATGGGGATAGGTCCTGGGTTAGGCCTTTGAAAGTTATCTCTCTCTCTCCCTCTCCCCCTCCCCCTCCCTCTCCCCCCTCCCCTCCCCCTCCCCCTCCCCTCCCCTCCCCTCCTTTCCTCTCTCAATTTCTGCTTCTTGGTTCATTGTGATGCAAAGATCTTTGGCCACACATTCCTGCCACAATACCTCTATTCCTTTATTGCTAGGATAGTATGAGCTCCTTAGGGAGCTCAAGGACCCTGTAGGCTTTTTTTCTCAGTGAGATTGGAGTTTAGATGAAAGAGGCATCACATAGTGATGGTGAGCTTGCTCACCTACTATCCACCACGTGAGAAGTGTACCAAGAAAGCCCTCGTTAGAACAAACCAGGTTTCTGGACTTAGCTTCCAAACACAGAGAATGTATTTCTGCTCCTAATAAGTTACTCAGGGTCCAGCATATAAAGAATGAAGACAGTTGATCTGACCTATTATGAGTTAGGAAGAGTGACAGGGGACACTGTCACCCTGATCACCCGTCTCCACTCATGCCTCTTTAAGTCAGCGGACCTAAGCTGCCATGTTTATAAAAGAAATAGCTACAGAATTTCTTAAGATACTAAGCTCTCTTCAACAGTTTTAAATTTCCCTAAAACATTAATTGAAGAGTAATGTGTATCAGGAAAGTGAGATGTAATTTGTATTTCAGAGATCCATTTTCACATCTATGTTTTGATTTTTATTTCCTTCCAGACTCTACAATAATATGTGTTTTTCTTCAGTCACAATGAAGATTTATCTTTTGAATATATTTCTGTTGTGCTTTCAGTGACGGGACCTTTTATGATTAATATTCCTATTTTATAATTCTAGGAATGTTTCTTGTATTTTTTCTTGGTTATATATTTATTTTCATTTACTATTTTTAAAGGATACTTTTCTACTTTGCATGTTAATGATTTAGATTAATCATATGCACAATATGACTTTTCCTATTATGCAT
Source organism: Rhabdomys pumilio (assembly GCA_030674055.1). Classification (NCBI taxonomy): domain Eukaryota; kingdom Metazoa; phylum Chordata; class Mammalia; order Rodentia; family Muridae; genus Rhabdomys; species Rhabdomys pumilio. The sequence continues at coordinate 15,399,745 of JANHMN010000014.1, read as the reverse complement.
GGCTTTGGTGTTTATGGTTTTCTGAGTATTAGTAAGGTTTCATCAGATTTATCTTTCAAATTTATAAAGGATTTACTAAAATACTAGCAGCATATTTCTTAATTTCTAGGAACTCTTTCTTGACACCTGAATATTCTTTCTGTGTAGAATAATCTACCCCTTTCACATATACAAAGTTTTCTTTGATTTCTTTAAGACTATCAGTAAAATCATGCAGAGGCAGCCCACACACCTATCCTAACTCTCAGGAGCTAGAGGCTGGAAGATCTTGGGTTTCAGGCAAACTTGGGCTTCCTAGCAAGAACCTATATAAATTTAATTGAAAAGATTATCTCTTGTTTTCATTACATTTTAGTCCATATTTTCTGTGTCACAGTCTCAAAATCTCAAAACTATTGGAAGAAGGACTCTGCAAAAAAAAAAAAAAAAAATTAAGTATTGTGTCTGGCGTGGTGGCCCATGCCTTTGAGGTAGGCAAAGTCAGATGGATCTCTATGAGTTCAAGGCCACCTGATCAACACAATGAGTTCTAAGTCCTGTCTCAAAAAAGTTTCAAGTAATAATTGGGTATTTAATTTCATGGACTGACTGGCTTAATTTGGTTCATTTGCTCATCCTTGAAGCTGCACAAGGAAACTGCAGTTGCCATGGTTTTCTGGTTGGTGAGGACAAATCATCACGCTCCCCAACAATGGCTGAGGAGCCAGCCCCACTAGGACTGTCTGAGCAGAAAACCCTTCAAAGTAAATTAAGAGTCTGTCAGTAAATAAATCCCAAGCAGATACTGGATGTCCTAATAGTTACATATACAACTTGACATATGACCTGTTAACAGAGATTTCCTCCAGCCAATTTCAAGCCAGTGTTTAAATGCTAATAGTGTTTAGGTTATTCACAAGGTCAAAAACATCTGCATATATTTCAAGACACTACTTCTTTAAAAAAAGAAAGTAAATAAGATTTACTAATTTTATGTAAATGCTTGCGTGTATATATGTATGTACACCACGTGTGTTCCTGGTGGCCATGGAGGCCAAAATAGAGCATTGGATCCCCTAGAACTGGAATCACAACTGGTTGCAAACCACCTTGTGGGCTTCTAAGACTATCTATCAAGTCATATCGGAAGCAGCAAGCTGGGAGAAAGCTACTTGGTAGCTGCAGACAGTTTAAATGAAAATGGCCCGCTATAGGTTCATAGGGAATGACAGGAGGAGGTGTGGTCTTGTTGGAAGAAGTGTGACCTTGTTGGAGGGAATATCACTGGTGGTGGGGTTTGAGGTTTCAAATGCTCAAGCCAGGCCCAGTGTCGCTCTCTCTTCTTGCTGTCTGTCAATCTGGATGTAGAGCTCTCAGCTACTGCTTCAGCACCAGTCTGTGTGACACGATGTATCCCACCATGATGATAATGACTAAGCCTCTGAACTGTAAGCCTGCCCCAATTAATTGCTTTTCTTTGTAAGAGTTGCTGTGGTCATGGCATCTCTTCACAGCTATAGAAACTCTAAGACAGGAGTTATCAGAAATTTTGTTAGTATTAGGTGACATCTTACTTTTGTATAATTTCCCTGAAAGCCAGTTTGGAGACCATTTAACTGATGTCACACAACATCCAGAGTGACCCATGTCCTATGGGGACATCAGAAAAATATCTTGAAATGATTTCCAGTTGAAAAAGCTGTGGTCTGGTCTTTTATGCTTGTGGATTAGTTGTCCGTGGAGCTGCCGAGTTTTATGAAAAGCCTACACTCAACACTGACATTTGTTTTTATAACGCAGCAGTGGAAAAACTAGGAAACATTTACAGAACAAAGGTTAAGGCTGAACTTCATCAGGGCAGTGTTTATAGAGCATAAATCTGTACTGTAAGAGATTTATTATTATGCTTAAGTACAGCCTCTGCTGTGTGTTTAAACCTCAATTTTAGAGGAGTGGATTCGCTGAGCAGGGAAGAGAGAAGCTTCTTCAAGCTTACTTTTCGTTTTGCTTTTGTGTTTTGAGGCAGGCACTTACCATGTAGCTCTAGCTGCCCTCAAACGCAAGATCCTCCTGCTTCAGCCTCTTTTGTGTTGGGATCACAATGTTCCCAACCCCTGGCCTTAGGAAACTTCTCCATCTTTCTCCTGACAATTGCCAGCTCCATAATATTCTCCACCCCTGTTTTCATTTTGGATATTTGCAGATAGGAAGAAAAACTTACAAAGCAGTGTGACGGCATCTGTATATTGTGAGCTCAGAGAACCTGTGAGTTCTCTTTAGTTTGACCTCAAAGGCCTGAGAACTGGGAGAGGGTCAGAGGTCTCTCTCTGGGTGCCAGCTGGTTAGACAAAGCCCTCCCACATTGGATGGACAGTTTGTTTTACCCAGCATAGTGAGCTACATGTTACTGTCATTCAAACACATCCTCACAGGAGAGCTTAGGATGTTTTAGTCTGGGAGTAGAGCATCTTTGCAGCCCTGGCCTCCACTCAATGTCACTCAAGTGTCCCATTTGTAGTAGCTATGTATCGCTGCACAGTATTATAACCAGAAATGCAGCAGCTCAGAAACAATACATATTTATTATCTCACAAAGGTTTGTGTGTCAGGATTCTGTCATGGCTTACTGCATCCTGTTCTTGGGGACTCACAAGAGTGTGCGAGGTGCCATCCAGGTCTGTGATCCATCTCTGACGGCAGGGGAAGGAGCAATGCAGGGATCTGGGGAACCTGCATGTTTCAGAATGTGTTCCTCCTCCTTCTCAAACAGCTTTGCCCTATGGCTGCATATTCACGAGGATTTAAATTCCACATAGAAACTATGTCTGTATCCAGATAAGTCTTCTCTTCCTTTGTCCACTGAGAGGGCAGGTCATGCCGCTGGCACTGCCACCACCACCACCACCACCACCACCACCACCACCACCACCACCACCGTCATCATCACATTTTCCTTTTCAGCCAATCTACCAGTCCAAATGTTTTTTTCTAGGAGAGCTGTTTCTTTACACAGTGTTTTTAATCCACAATGGAGACCAGCAAGAATATGAAAAAGGGAAGCAAAGGGAGCAGGGACCAGAGTTACAGACTGGACAGAAACCCCACAGATCTTAAGCACAGTACTGGTGCTTTCAAGGAATAACCACCCTTCAGGGGACAAACACACACACAGACAGACTGGCAGGCAGACAGACAGACACAGGCACAGACAGTTTTACACACACACACACACACACACACACACACACACCACACTCACACTCAAACACATACACACAAACGGGGGGGGGTGGGTAAATAAGAGAGGGGGCTCTTGAACATTGAAACTACAGTGTATCTTAAGCCTGGACTGATAAATTCTTAGTAAGTTCCAGTCATCTTTCTTGGGAGCAGTGACTTATCCTGTCTCGAACTGAACACACCCCAAGTGGGAGGATAAGACAGAGAAGCTAGTTTTAGGGGTTTTGGCTTGCATGTTCAGTGAGTGAGTCTTCCTGCAGTGCCCCTCAGCCCTGGCTGGGCAACCTCTCCCCATTATAGATCCATTCATTCCCATATTCCTCCTGACCTGTGCTCTTAGCTGCTCCCTCATTCTGATGACAGCACATCTGACCCTCTGTCTCAGCCTCTGAGACTATGTACCTGAATGCAGAGACAGAGAAGCTCTGCCCAGACCAGGTGCCCAGCAGGTGCCACCTGCTTGGGTGGTTTATCTCAGCCTCCTAGACTGCACTCCCCACTGCAGAGACAGAGAAGCTCTGCCCAGACCAGGTGCCCAGAAGATGCCACCTGCTTGGATGGTCTATCTCAGCCTCCTAGACTGCACTCCCCACTGCAGAGACAGAGAAGCTCTGTCCAGACCAGGTGTCCAGCAGGTGCCACCTGTTTAGGTGGCAGCTCTCTCCTTCCCTCTTCCCTTTGCTCTGAGCTCTCTTACTGGGGCTCAGAGTCTCTCTCCTTCTGTCCCTAAGCCTGGAACCTGTAAGCTCATTTCTTTTCCCTACTAGACCATCACCAAGTTTCATCACTCCTATGTTCTAAGCACTGTCAAGTGGCCCCCAAAGACCTTCCCGTCCAGTTTGGGTATCTGTATTGTCTGTACTGCCCTGCAAGCCCATACTTCTGATTCTAGTGTGTTCCACTTGAAACTAAAGCTTTTAACACAGTCTAAGAATAGATCTAGGATGGGAACCCGTGCCTTCTGCTTCTAGCCGCCCCCCATCATCATTCTAGCTCCTCCCCCTCATCATTCTAGCCCCGCCTCCTATCATCATTCTAGCCCGCCCCCTCTCTCATCATTTTAGCTCTGCCCCCCCTCATCATTCTAGCCCCGCCCCCTCTCATCTCACCCCTTCCACATACAGCACTGCTTTGTTCTATCTTGTCTTCAGGATGCTTGTTCTTAAGAGTAAATTTGGAAACGTTCACTTACTGTAACTAATTGACTACTGCAAGTCTTCATTGAAATCTTGTGTGACTACTTGCAAGACCTCAAGATTTTCTGAACATTTTTAACTTCTCTTTTCTATATTCCCATTTAAGCTTCGTGTTCCAGAGATTCTATAATATACTTTTCCATTTCCTAGAACCCAGCATCAGTCTCCCTGATTTCCATGTGTGCATTCCAGCTTTGCTCAGCAGCCCCAGTCCTTCCTGTCGCTACTCTCTTCTATGAGTTGAGCTTGACAAACTCCTTATCTTCCGGATTCACCTCAGTTGTAAGCTCCCCTGGGAATCCTTCCTCTGTCCTCCTCAGCCATGCAGAGGTCTCATTTCCAATACGAGGCTCCCTGGGAATTCCTGTAACCTCCCCCTATCACCACCTGCTCAAAAGCTAGTCAACTGGACCAGGCTGCTGAGATCGAGAACTCCGTCTCATTTGCCTCTGGATGTCTAGTGCCTACGTGAGTTATGGTGACTGATCACTAGAGGCCCAGTCAGTGACAGAACAAGCTTAACATGGGATCTCTGGGCAGGAAGGAGGGCTCTGTGTTTACAGACTAATCTTGTTTGACTCTGGGCTGTTAAATCCATCATGGGGCAGACACAGATCACTTTTGTTCACTTCTGTATCCTCACTTCTGAGTGTCTGGGAAATTCAGAGCAATAAATGCTGTTTAGCCTTAGCTGCTATTGTAGAATGCCATGTGCTGAGTAGCTGAGACCCTTATGTTATTCCCTGAGAATTGCAACTTAGAGAGAGAACATGAGGGGTTAGTAGTAAGATCCCAAACAAATGCTTGGAGGCAGAAGGCTGGAGGAGCAATGAGTGTGAGGACATCTGGGAAATCACAGCTGACTCCTGCAGCACCCCTCCCCCACCTCAACTTCAGAGGTTGTCACCTGTGGGTTCCAGTTTGGGCATCATTTGCACGGGCAACATTCTGTCCTCTAAACCTGAAAGCCAATGGTTCCAGTGTCTGTCTCTTGTAACTGGAGGTTTTAAAGAACACACCAACATGGACTCAAGATGGTAACCCATGCCTTCTGATCCTGCTGCTCTTTCCACTGACTCGGGGCTGTGGGCATTGTTTTTATGTAGATTTCAACAGAAAGCCATACATCCCTCGCACCCCGCAGCAAGTACACATTTAATGTATTTTAATGACAATAAAGAAAGCTGTAATTGTGAATTGAGTGGGAAGAAACAGCCTGTGAGGCAAACCAAATCCCCTCTCAATTTAAGCTAAACCAGTAGGAGGGTCCCAAGACGCCAAAAATAGGTCTTAATAGAGTGCTTATTTGCAGTCCTATTCCTTCCCTGTTCATCTTTCTACCCAAGTCCACAGGAGTCCAGGTTATCCCTCCCACTATCCTTCCGACTTCCTACCGCCCCCCCCCATTGTCCTGTTTGCCAGGCAAGGCTGCAGAGAGAGACAGGTAGTCACAGAGCATGAAAGTTTCCGCACCTCAAGTCTCAAGGCTGCTAGGTTACCGAGAATGCCAGGATAATGGTTTCTATCTGTATGTGGCCTTTTGACATGCAAGCTAATGAATATATTCCAGGTACAAATTGTTCTTTGCCATGTGCTATTCTGCAGGTCCCCAAGCAGACAATTACTCCATTCCACTCAGAATGGCTCAAGGACAGAGCTGAAGGCTGGCTTGCTTCAAAGCCTGGCTGTTTTCCTGCTCTCTCTCTCTCTCTCTCTCTCTCTCTCTCTCTCTCTCTCTCTCTCTTTCTCTTGCATTTGGGTTGAAAGGCAAACTACAAAACCACCTAAGCTCCCCTGCTATTCCACCCCACACATCTGACTGCAGGGGCTGCCAGCATTCTGGCTTCTGGAAGATCAGGCAACGCTTTCATGTGCCCAACAGGCAGGTTCAGTACCAGCTGGGACAATGGCCAGCCCAGAGGGTTTGCCACCCCTCATTGCTTCTACTTGGCAGCATACTACCTGGGGGCCAACTTCTGAAATTCACTGGAAGAGCATACCTTGTAATCAGCATTTCCCAGAAATCACTCACAAGTCATACAGTCCATGAAAAGAAACAGATTCCGACAAAGCCACATTCAATGGATATTATTGTTCCAAATCTGCAGAGCTGAAGGCCAACCATTTGAATCTGGACAGATTTGATCTTTGAGAGAAATGCTTGTTAAAGCTTCAAATACCCATAAACCCAAGGGACAGGTAACAACCAGATGCCCTGCTTGAGATGGAATTTCAGCAGCATAGAAGGGACAGCCTTAAAGGTTAGGCTTCACAGCCTGCATGGTGGCACAGGCCTTTAGTCCCAGCACTTGGGAGGCAGAGGTGGGCAGATTTCTGAGTTGGAGTCTACAAAGTAAGTTTCAGGACAGTCAGGGCTAAACAGAGAAACCTTGCCTCGAGAATCAAAACCAAGAAGGAATTCTTGGTTTTTTACTCTTCATTGGTGATCCCTGCTTGAAAACAGAAACCAACCAAACAAGCAAACAGTGGAAAATAGAGAAAGGAGATGACCACTAAGAGCCAGTTATAAACCAGAAACCTCCAAAATTTGGTTGTTATTCTATTTAGATCGAAGCAGAGCATCCAGACAGATCGATCTTTGCAAAAAGTGTCCTGCAGTCTGGGGAATGTGGCCCATCAGGCAAAGTGCTTGCTTAGGGTACTTGGGGTCCTGGGTTCCGTCTTCAGCTCTGCACAACAGGGGTGTGGTGTCATGCACCTGCAATCTTAACACTCAGGAGGTGGAGGCCTGAAGGGTATGAGTTTGAGGCGCCAACCTGGGCTACATAGAAGACCCTATATAAAAAAATGAGACAAGCCCTTCCCTCCGTTTGTTTTGAGACAAGATCTTTCTATGAAGTCCTGACAAGCCTGGAACTCACTATGTAAACCAGGCTGGCCTTGAACTCACAGAGACCACCTCCCTCTGCCTCTGCCTCTGAAGGGCTGGAATCAAAGGCACGCACCTCTATGCGTGGATGTGTTTAGTTTTTACATCAGTTCCTGGATGAGTTTCTAGGCTCCTGGCCTGCTCTCATAGTTCACATTTGTCATGCTGCCCAGCTGTATGAACTAATTCTTTAAAATACAAACGTTGGAAGGTGGGTTGACGGGCTCCCCGAGGATGTTCAGAGAAGCATGCTGGAGGCAGGTTTAACCAGTTGGGCTCACAGGGTTCTGATTCAGGTTCATACTTCCAGGGGTAAGTTTTGAGGGCAGAATGTGGAGAAGTCAACAGTACTAATAGCCTATTGGTCAAAGACAGGCCACTCAGTCTAAATAAAAGGCCTAAGAAAGAACATACTCACAGCTGAACATCTTTTACAGACTATTACAACATTGGCTATGAGAATATTGTATGTTATCTGTAAGCCTAAAGCTAATATATAACGGCACACATTGGTTTGTTCATGTGGCCCTTCCTTCCTTCCTCCCTCCCTCTGTCCCTCCCTCTGTCCCTCCCTCCATTCCTCCCTCCATCCCTCCCTCTGTCCATCCATCCCTTCCTTCCTTCCTTCCTTCCTTCCTTCCTTCCTTCCTTCCTTCCTTCCTTCCTTCCTCATTCCTTTCTTTGTTTCTTTCTCTTTTTTTTGAGTCAGTGTCTCACTCTATAGCCCAGGCTGTCTAGACTCACTATGTAACATAGGTTGGCTTGGAAAACACACACACAGACATAGACACACACACATTTTTAAAAACTTATTTTATTTTTAATCAGGCACGTGTGAATCTGTGTGGGAGTAGACGTAAAATGTGGTTGCTGGGAATTGCATTCAAATTCTCTGGAAGGGCAGTATGTGCCTTTAACTGATGAGCCATCTTTCTAGCCCTTACATATTTTTTTTTTAATGCTTTACATAATGAAATTATTTCTCTGTGCCAAGGACAAGGGTACTTGTTTGTGCTTTATAAAGGAGGTAGTTATGTCTCATCTGTGCAGGAGTGCAGACTAGATATGGAATTCTTTCCTGAGAAGACTGAGCTCTGCCTGTACTCCTTACGCCCATCAGAGAACACTTAGCACTGGCTCCTTTGAACCTCCTGGTTTCAAATTCCTCAAGGATCCTTGCTGCAAGCAAGATGAATTGCCAGACATCCAAACTTCTTAATCTCAGAACCAAGAGTCAAGAAATTGCAGAATAATTGGACGCCAGGCAGGGCTCTTTCTTTTTGTGGCCGTGACAAATGTGACTAGCTATTCACCAAGCCTGCTTCACCTTCCTCCTGCCCCACAGCCTGGCTACCTTCCCCAGCCATCTGCCAGTCTGTGGAATTCTGTGACAGTTTTGGCCCCGTTGTTCCCACTATGCCAGTGCCCCCATGTATGTTTTCCTCTGAGCCATATCCTGGGAAATTCCTTGTTGAGAACAGAAACCTGTATCTCTGAATTGCCACCTTGTAAGGGTTGTGATGGAGAGAAGAAGGAAGGGTTTGCGGAAAAGGTACACTTAGGATTCGGGTAAGGTTTTGAAGGTCAGGTAGAGTTTCAGTGGAAGAAAATGGAGTTGGGACTTATTGCAGGAAAAACAGCATAAAGAAGGATGTTGACATAGCCACGTATTGGGTCTGTCCACCACTGAAAAGCTAAGGTGGCTCGTGTGTAAGACATGGGGCATAGGTACAGGAAATGGTAAAGCTGGAGACATTGGTCAGTGTCATCTATAAAGCCTCTCAAGTCCAAGTCAAGTTTAGCTGTAGCTCGGTGAGCATTATGGAATCCAGACAGAGACAGAATCAGAGTACAAGCTCAGAAAGACCGTCTTTGTGGTTAATTAGTGGAGATCATTAAGAAAGTGATCAAAGGCTGAAAACCCACAAGTTTGGTTACTCCAGAGTCAGTGAGAAAAGGAAAATGCCATGAACTATGTGTGGTTATTAAAGAGAATAGTCAGAAAGATGCAGTAAAAGAGATGAAAGCACTTGGCATTTGACAGTGGGGCCTGTGCAACACTCCAACTTGGTTAGAGTTTGTACTGGTTTTGGAGTCTGGAAGGTTCATGACTCTAGAGAAATAGTCCTCCCTTGGTCTCTTGAGTGATCAGGATACTCAAACATGAGTTTCACAACCATTCTAGTAAAAGTATGACAGTTATTCCTCATTCATTGTCAAGTGTAGTTTTTGTTTTGGATGAAAGCTTTCCCTTTACACTGGCAGGTCTTGAACTCCTGGGTTCAAATGATCTCATCTCAGTCTCTGAGATGATGAGAAAACAGGCACATGATGCCCTGCATGGCTCTCTAGCATACCTAAGGCATCTCAAAATTACTTCCAATGCCAAATATAACAAATGCTATAAGAATGGCTGTCCTAATAATAGTAGTATTCTAAAGAAATGATAAGAGCAGTACTGGTACATTTTTAGTATACATGCAGCCACTGTGGGTCTAACCACACGGCACATTGTCTGCTGTTGCTACATTAGCAGATGTGGAATCTGTGGAAATATATCTGCCTTGCCTTGACCATTAGGTACTACCTCTTTAGCTCCTTCGAATGGGGTTTTAATCTCACAACAATGGAATTCATGGGTCAATTCAAAAGAAAAGGGATAAAGAACCAGCACATCTGTTAATGAATTATTACTATTTAAGTCAAATGGAATGGAGACCAGACATTTAAATTCTCTGAGCAGTAAGTAAAGTTAATGAAACCATGGTTACAGCCTTGATCTTGCTTGATTTGCAAACACAATCTAGACATAAGGGGAACTGTTCCTTATAAATATCCACATTAAAGAGAAAGGAAGTTGATATTCAGCTAGTGAGGAGTCATTAATTAACTTATATAATAAGGAATTTTCCATGGGATAGACCAAAGCAACCACAACATGTAATCAAGTAGTTCTACCCTATCAGACTTCTACTATTTAAATAGTCTTCCTATTATTTGTTGTTACTGGTCTTTGATTACCGAGTAACACTAAGAAAATAAAAAGGGAAGAAATGATTGGTAGAGCAAAAATGGTTGGAAAGTCAATCATCATGGGCGCAGTGAGCAGATCCTGTGTGGTTCTGTTCACATGAAGACCAGGGCGCAGTAGAACAGGAACATCAAACAACCTCAAACAGGACTTTCTCTGAGAGTCGGAGGTAGGCGTGACTGCAAAGGAGAAAGAGTGGTGGGTAATGGACACAGGTTTGGGCTATGAAACTCGATGCTTCTGCCAAGTGTTATGGAAATACACTTAAGATTTGTATTTTCTTAAGTGAATCTTCCAAAAAGCAAACAAGACTGAACCATAGTTAATGATATGCAAAAATAGATGATGAATAAAGCTAAATTGGAAATAAACCTTAATAATAAGGTGAACTACGTGAGAGTGGTGGTATATACCTTTAATCTCAGCATTTAGGAGGCAGAGGCAGGTGGATCTCAGTGAGTCTGAGACTAGCCTGCTCTACTTAGCAAGTTTCAGGGTACCCAGGGCTACATAATAGAGACCCCCCCAGTATATAAATATGCACATACTATATATGTGTATCATATGTCTACCAGCTTCCTCTGCCTCCTAAGTGCTGAGATTAAAGGTGTGCACTACGACTCCCATGTAGGTCATCTTATCTTTATGCTTCATTTCCAAGTTAGCTTTATGCAGCATTTATCTTTGCATATCATTGACTTTGGTTCAGTTTTGTTTGTTTTTTGGAAGACACACACACACACACACACACACACACACACACACACACACGCGAGAGAGAGAGAGAGAGAGAGAGAGAGAGAGAGAGAGAGAGAGAGAGTAGAGGGATGGAGCCACATATGTAATAAGGCAGAGAGAGAGGAAAGTGTCAATGGCAGAATCTAGGTGCTGGATAAACAGGCACTCACATAGCCCTTCAATTATGTGTGTGAATGGTTCATTCGTTATTAAATTCTAGACAAAATATTCTCAGTCTTAACAAGAAGTAGAGACACGGCTGGAGAATATCACTAACCTGAAGCACTGCTAGGCAAAAGGGAACCTTTTAGTTTCTCAATACTAGATGAATACTTTCCCCTTTGAAGCAGATTATGAGCATGTGTTGAGGAAGCTGTCTCACTCATGATCTCGTCTGTAAATGATTTTGTGGGTGCTGTAGAAAAAAAATCTCTTCTTTCTCCAGCTTTCCCTGAGGTCAGAACCCTGTTTTCTCCTCTCTTTAGATTGTTCCTTCAGGGACTGAGTAATGAGTCCTACAGCTCAGGGATGGAAGACGCCGACAACACTTAAAACTCTGCCTCTGATAATTTTGTTTTGTATTATGAAGTACCAGGTTATTTGAAATACCACATACCGATCTGATTTGTTCTCCATTTTTGTTCCAAGAAGAAAGTGGTTTAACAGAAATGTCAATGTATTATCAGAGAAACACGTGCGGTCTCCAGGGGAACAGAAAGGGCAGGAGCTGCTCGTTAGAAACACTCTGGTGTGTCTTCCATCTCAGGAACAGCACAAATGCAGGTCCACCACAGGTGTCTCTCCTGTTTGTCCAGAGGCTCCATTGAAACTAAAAGCATTTTCACCATAAAGTCTCCAATTCTATTCCTGGTACTCACTCAATTATATATTTGCTTTCTCCTCCATGACACAGATGGAACATCCTTAGTCACAAGGTTCAATCTTTTAAAGGTAATTATTGTTTTAAATTCTTTCAGCAGCTGGCAAGTCACATGTAACCTCACAAAGTCATAGTACTTAATCATTGTGTGCTTGGTTGAGTTTTATTAGCTATTAATTAATTAATTAATTAATTAATCAATCTATTTATTTAATGTGTTTGTAGCTGTTTTTTACTTAATTTTAAAATTTGGTTTGTGTGTGCCTGCAGAGGCCAGAAGAGGATGTCACATCTGGAACTGGAGTTACAGGCATATGTGAGCCCCAGATTGCTGGGAAAAGAACTTGGGCTGGCCAGCAGAGGAGCACATGCTCTTGACCATCAAGCTTTCTCTCCAGCCCATCATTTATACAATTAATAAACAAACCTTTAGGGACACCTATCATTGGCTTTGTTTTCTATGTATCTGATTTACTTATACAAAATACTTGCATATGAAATTTTTTATATATTTAAGAACTGAAAGGTCTTTATTCTCAAAATCAACAATATGTACATCTAATTCATACAACCTTATTTTCTTCCATTATTACATGGTGGCTTATAATTTGTGTGATTTTCTGAATTGCTTTCTTTGAACGTCCTGGGAATGAGAAATAGTTACAGTGCTCCCAACCCCCACTCAGGGGGCAAATGCCTTCTAAATCAGTAGCAAGAAACCAGGCATCATCTAGGTGTTTGGCATTGCCCACAGATAAGCTTTTCACGGTTAGTCCTTGGCATTCTAGTTACAGAATCTAGGGTGTTTATTTAAAAGATAGATTCTGGGACCCATCCCTGATGCAGGTGTAATGGGGACATTTTGAGAAATGACTTATAAGGAAGTAGGTGTTACATAATTCCAATCTTACAGAGGCATACAACTCACTCACCGGTGTGTTGAGAACATACACAGTTCATTACTTATATCTTTGCTTTAAATTCTCACCGTACAGTGATAGTTTAGAAGACAGTCAGGAAACAGTGAGACTGGATTCCTGTGGAAGAGCAGGGCAAGCACTGCAGGAAAAAGCCCAGTGTTTCCCTGACAGTTGGTGCAGGCTTTTGTGTGACCACAGCTAATTGTTTTTCAGTTGGCTATGGACAGATAGTGCCTTCAAAGTTCCCAGGTAGTTTTATGTAGCATGTACAAAGAGTAATAGGAGGCTAGCCCTTGTGAAGTACTGTAACCTTAGGAAAGATGAAAGAAAAAACGTTCTGAGCCTGGGGAAGTGACTCAGTAAAATGCCTGCAGCCTAAGCGTGAGCACTGAGTTCAGATTCTCAGTACCCATGCAAACACCACATGTATTGGCATGGCATGACACCGTACACCTACAATCCCAAGAGTGGGAGGTAGGGACAAGAGGATCTCTGGAGCTTGCTGGACAGCTAGCACAGCCTTATCCAGGAGACTTGTCTAAAGTTCCAACTTGTAACTTTTAGTAGCTTTTCATGATGTTTTTCCTCAAATAATGGACATTTCTTGATTATCTTAGGCAAGCTGAGGTTCCAGCTTACAGCCTCTCTGGGCTAGGCAGCCACTCACTCACTCCATTATGACTGTGTCCATATAGTTCACTGCTGAGAAACAGCACTTTAATTTCCTTCCTTGTATTCCATTCCCCCAAACTGATTGCTGAATCGAGACTGCCAGCCTCGTTTTATTTGCTGTCCTGAGAGAACATTCCACATACTCCAGATCTGCCACCTACCCATTATTAGGTTTGGTTCCCCCTAGGTTTCCCAAGCCAGCTACAAAGCTGGCACCCTGCACTTGGAGTCATCTTTCCTAGGTCCTAGGCTACCTTCTTTTGTATAAACCTTTGTTTTGCTTGGGTACCTCCTTCAGCAGCTTTCTAAGAGATGATACATGAAGAAGACCCACACACATTTGTCTTTATTTGAGTGAGCATAGATTTATTAGTTGAAAGTAACTTCCTTTTCAGGATTTTGAAGGTGAGTTTCCATTGCTTTTTATTTATTTTTTGTTCCTCTCCTAAAGACATCTCAAATTCAATGAGTCTCAATCAAATCAAATTCAAAGTCCACCAGAACCTCTACTTCTAACACTAAAACACATCATGTCTCTTTTTCAATATACACAATGCTTTGATCACCGCCCTTACCCTTAGACAGAAATTATATTTCAAATAAATCGCTCAGCTGTGCATTTTTTTATGTAGAAAGTAGCAGAACGAGGGAATTGCTGAAGTATTCTTTGCATTTCTGTCAGCAGCTTGTTATCTCTAACACTTGGGACCTTGGCAGCTGGAGTGTGTTCAGTTTACACAGAGCAACACCCTGGTAACTTGCAACATCCTGCAAACAACGATCACTCCAGTTCTTCTTCCCTCAGGTTCCTAGGTTTTCCAGCTTGCCCACGGGAATCTGCTTGCTGACCTTGAACTGGGTTTCTTCTTTTCCCACACCCCAACTGTGCTTTCTGGTGCAACCTACCACACAGACCACTTTCACTGACATTTCAGAATGTGTGCTGGAGAGAACCCATCCTAAAACAGTGAGATAGTGATTTCCTTGTCTCTACATCTCCAGGCTGCTTTCGGTCTTTCATTATGGCATGCACGAGGTGTACTCCTGGTTCTTATCCACTGGGAAACTGCTGTGCTGATGAGAAGCATCCCAGCTTTAGGACATATCAACATTTCAGTCTGAAGAGAGTGACAATGGCACATGTAATTTCCCATGTCTCCCTCCTTTCTAGTGGAAGGTTTACCTCTGTACGTCTTTACTGGCCACTGTAAATAACTTGTTTCTGACTGAGTCACCAAGTCCTACAAATCTGGATACTGGTAGCTTTCAGGTTATGTTCATTGCGAGAAAGCACTATTTATTTGATGTGCAACTGTTCTGTAGAATTGATCTTTTTCCTTCGTATAGTTGGGCCTCTTCCTTGATGGATGACTTTTGGAAAATGATTTTTACTTTCAATATTCTATACCCTCATTTTCCTGTTGAAAACAAAGGTTGTGACTTGATAGCTTAAATATTTTGTATAGTTTCCAAATATATTTCCAAATATTCCTAATCATAGAAGACAAAATAACACTAAATCTGTTATTGTCAACTATGTATAATATATACTACTCTTAGACATGCTAATACTAGATTGTGTGTGTGTTTTATCATAGTTTCTTTTACTTATGAACTTTATAGCCTTTCCTGTTAGGGCCACATCCTTTTCAAGTGCATAATACTGTATTTTATAGACATAGTAACTATTATTTTATTTCCTTGACATTTAGGCTCTTTCCAAATTTAAAAGATGCTGAAACAATGAACTTTCTTTGGGGTTGTGTGTGATGTGTATGTAGTATTGAGGTGTGTGCATGTGTGCTTGGCATATGAAGACAGAGGTGAATGCAAGGTATTCTCTGATTTTTGAGGTAGTGTCTTTCATTGTACTGGGTACTCACTGATTGGGTTAGTCTGGCTTGCAAATACACTGCTAGTCTCTTACACCATTGCTAGGGTTACAAACACATGCCACTATACTTGGCTCTCTGCCTGAGCACCAGGGACCCAACTCATTGTATAACAGCCTTCCTGGAGAGACAGGAACAAATGTCTATTAACCCCAGGTATGGAATCCCAAAGGAAAGATTCCACCAAAATTCAACTTGGTGAACCACTGAGTTTTATTGGGGTTCCTTACAGAAGCAGAGATGACTCAGATAGCTGCATCACCAAAAGCCCGTGCCAGCATAGGCACAGCTCACAAAACCTGGAAACCTGTAGTATATTAGAAAACCTACAGGCAGCTCAACTGGTCTGAGTGTTCTTTCTGGGGAGTTCAGTAGGTCCAAGTCTCTTTCAGACAACTCTTGTGGTCTGTTTTTTCCAGGAGGCTCAGCTGGCTTTCTAGACAGCAGCTTGTCTCAGTGACCCTCAGCTACCATTTATCTATGCTTGAGGAGGGAGGAGTCAAGTAAACCTAGTCAATTTTAAGAACTTTTGACTTGTGCACTTCCTAAGCTTAAGCAGAATGGACTGTTTCACCTTCCCTTAGAATATCTGCTTTTGCCTCCTCTATAACGTCTATGACAAGTTTCCTCAAGACAGGTTTTAATCTCGGAGGAGACCGCTACACAACAGACTCAGGTTCACATGCTTCGTGGAGGCTAATTTGGCAGTCTCTCTGGCTTCTTGAGTTCATCTCTTTGTTCACGATTATCATTTGTAAGTTTGGATGGAGGTGTCCTACACACTGGTAAACAATGGCTATTAAACGAGGGCCCCAGTTAATAAATGAAACTCTCAGTGCTAGGTGTGGGGCAGCCCTAAGAAATAATTAACCAAGGAGGCTCCTAAAACAACAGGCTATTTATTGCCATTGATTACTCCTGGTTGTGTGTCTCAGTTAGATGATAAGTCCCTATTGTTGAAGGCACACAGCACATTTTACTTACAGGACACAGAGAAACCAATCTGGCACTGACTTACAAACTTCCTCCTTACCAGATAGCTTTCACAGTGCCGGAAGGTGCTGAACGTATTACAAGAGAAAAGTCCTTAATGGACTTAGCTGGTGGTAGGCCCTGCATGTTACAATGTTACTACTGTATGATAGTGGCGTGACTGCTGTAGGGGTAACCAATACTTTCTAGTTGGATTTGAGGGCATCTCCATAGGAGACAACTCATGTCTAGTACTGTAAAACTGGTCAAATGCCTATGGCTGTAGAAGTCATGGGCTCTAAGGCAAACCTACTGTTGCTGTTTTGTTAAATGGATAGGTATTCAGAGTGTCTTCTAAATTTCTGTATTTATATCCTGTGTGCTCTTAACCCTGGTTAGAGAAGTTCTTTTTTTTTGCAGTGGAGAGCATTTAGCATAGAGACTCATGACTGATCAAAGTGCAGAAACTAAGTGGCCGTTTAATATTCAGCTCTGAATAGGCCATTTATATCAATATCCTTTTCTAAGGCTCAGGGAGCATTATAGAAGTGGTGGGAAGAACAGAAGGCCTGAAGGATGGGGAAGAGTGCTGCGTACATAATGCTGCCTTCTGGACAGGACATGGACATTGCACTCAACAAGCTCACAGCAGCTATGGTTATCTGCAAATCCAAATTCCAGCCTGGATGGAGGAGAGGCTCATAAGGCTGTACCCACAGTTGAAGGGCTGTTGGCAACTGATGGCTGCTGTGTGTGTGTGTGTGTGTGTGTGTGTGTGTGTGTGTGTGTGTGTCCACTGGTCGGTTGGCCATACTCCAGTAGATAGCACACACCCAGGAGCATGAAGAAAGCACTCACTGGTTTCAGATGGTTATAAAAAGAAAAAGATACAAAGGTAGTGGGGAAGCGGGGATGAGGACCTGGTATGATTAAGACACATTGCAAACACATACGAAAATTGTCAAGTTAAAGATAAAAAGATCATACTAATTTACAAGCCGGGCAGAAATACTTTCTCTGACTTGATGATACGAACCTTGCTGAGATGAGGAAAGCCATTTTAATGCTCACTTTCAATTTTATAAAGTTTAGTTTCTAACTTATTTTCATCTCAAGCAGTATCCGTTCTCAATTCATTATCTCTGAGTTCTTAACAGTAGCTATTATGATTGCTATTACTTAATTTTTTTTTTTTTTTTTGTAGAAGGCGCCTATTCTTGTTCTGACTGTAATATCCCCTGGAATCTCACTGAAGAGAGAAACAGACAATTCCAATGTTTCAGACCTTACATAATCTTCCAGCTGCTCTCATCTCTGTGGGACACAATGGAGTTCTCAACTTACCGATTTTCTGTCTGAGTGAACAGGGCTTTGCAGCAAGTGTGATGTGCACAGAATAATCTAGTCTCTACTTTGATCTCATTTTCTTTTCAAGTCCGAGTTCCAGCTCTGCTGTTTAAAACCGATTTCTGCCCTTTGGACTTATCTGCCTAGTTCCTATTTCTATGAGCCCTGTATCAGCTCATGTTCCAGGGGCTCTACGTCTTTGGGGTCTCTTGTATCCTATGCATATGCTAGGGAGCCACTTGAGACCTCATGGGGGGGGGGCATGGAGACCTTTATAGCAAGTGATATTTCTTAAGGAATAATTAATACAACCTAGTTAGATTAATGAAATGAAATGAAAACATTGTTTAGAATTACCTATGGGCTGGGGTTAGGGTGGCTCAGCAGTACAGCATTTCCCAGCATGCGCAGGGCCTTAGGTTCCATCTCCAGTACCACAAAACAAACACTTCTTCCTAACTACCCCTCCCTAAAGAAATAATTACTCATAGATCTAAAGCCAGCAGAAGTCCCACGGTCTTATAAAAATGCGTAATCTTAGGAGGGAAGAAGTAGACTTGAAAGCATCTTTCTGTTAGTCTTTCTTTTCATAGACTTCAAACTTATACTTGATGCCTTTTTCCTCCTGGACCTCAGAGAGGACGCCTGGGTATCTGGAAAAGAAAAGTTTTCAGGATTCAGTTCAACATCTACTAAGAACAGGGCACAGCTTCCCTAACTTCTCACCCAAGGCATCAGCCCTGTGGGATGTGCAGCAAGAAGCTTTCCTTCCTCTTTCCTCAATATGACAAGCCACTCCTAAGGTCATATTCACAACACACAGTGACAGAAGGAGACAGCAAACTATGTGAAGCTAGAAAGTGCAATATTCCATTCATATTTTTTTCCTCAAAAAAAACCAAACCAAACCAACCAACCAACCAACCAACCAACCAACCAACCAACCAACCAACCAACCAACCAACCAACCAA
>JANHMN010000014.1:15365411-15381006 GCA_030674055.1 Rhabdomys pumilio | reverse complement strand
CAACCAACCAACCAACCAACCAACCAACCAACCAACCAACCAACCAAAAAAACCAAAAACAAACCCCAGTTCCTGTTTCTCTTGTATCTTTCCACTCTACCAGCGAGCTACTAGGCAATTTCTTAGGAATCTTTTGCAAGTTATAGTTAAAATCACATTTCTAAGAAAAGTAAAACAAATTATCTATAGCTGCTTAAGACTAACGTTGCATGCATGGAACCGTTTCTGCTGACTTATGGACACACCTTGACTTTACTAGCCTGGCAACATGTGGCATACTGTGACTGCTTCGTTAGAACCACAGTGCACCTGACCTCTCTACTCCCCAACTCTCACTTAGGTCCCTGCTTAGCTCCTCTGGCCACTCTGCCTCCCAGGGAGCACTCCCACATCCCTCCAGTGATGACAATGTCTGCCTACAATGTAGCTTCATCCTCTCGCTCTCCCGTGTACACAGGCCTGTACTTGGCTGGCAAACAAGCCTCCTTCATGGAATAGCCTATGTCTGACATGGTCCTCAAAGTCTCTTCTAGTGTTAGGTGGTACTCCAAATTCACTGTTGCCAAGGATGCTTCAGAAAACTTTAAAATGTCTTGTGATATATAATGCACTGATGAGAAATAACAGACATTAGTTACAATATGAAAAAATTTGTGTCAAAATAAGAAACTCTATGTGTTAACTGTTTTAGCCTCTCGCTGTTCACTCTCTATAGTACTCCTGTCTTTTAAAACTGATTTTACTAGGCCTGTTTTCAACTATAATCTGAGTTTCTTTGGAATGAGTCAGGGAAAGTCATATCTGCATATTTTTTTGTGTGTAAAATTCAGCATCAAGACCGTCAATCACTAAGACAAAGTAAAGTGCCAAGAGGTTCTTTCAAAAGCCAAGAATAACAAACTCTGAAACGACTGGCTGAGTATGTTCAGTAGCTCACAGTAAATGTAATTTGTCTGTAGAACTAAAATTGAACTCTTCTTAAATCAGTTTTTTTTCCTCTACTATCTTTAGGTCTTTTAAAATAATGGTTATAATTACAATCATAATTCTAAACTCTTTTGGTTTTGAGATAGGATCTTATTCTGTATCTCAGGCTGGCTTTGAACTTGCAGCTCCTTCAGCTCTGAGATTATAGCTGTGAACCAGCACCTCAGCTCTGTTCCAAACAAAATTTTCTTGAGAACTGTCCTTGGACTGCGCGCGCGCGCGCGCGTGTGTGTATGTGTGTGTGTGTGTGTGTGTGTGTGTGTGTGTGTGTGTGTGTTATATACATGTTCCTGTGTGTGCACCCACCTGGGGGCAAGAGTTGTTTTCCCAAGTCCATTTGCCAACCACTTTCACTGCAGATACTTTTAACTCCTAAGCCATTTTCCCAGCCTAGGACTTGAACTCTTAGAGTTCAAGGCCCACAGGAATTGGTGAACTACCTATTCTTAGGCTCCGACCTACTTACTTCCTACTATTTAGAATCTTTAAGCATTAAGAGTCACAATCAATAGCAGCTCTGAAATAATAAAAGACTACAGCAATCCAGAGATGACTCGGTTGAAGCTCTCAGAGCCAAACACAATTATTCAAACAGTTTTCCATAAGAAAACAAACTGCAAGTAAAATAAAATTGGCATTTCACCAGAAACACAGGCTCTAGTGGAGATTTTGTCAGCATCCTTAACAGTCAAGAGGTAGAGGGATCAGAAGAGGGAACACTAGTACATCTATTTCACTCCATGGTGTTCCCCAATTAGGGGCATGGGTCCTTGGTTTGGAATGAACTACCAACTCTGCTGTGGTATACAAGGCATCTGTCTTCCAAGGCATCACGTGTTAAAAGACTGGTCCTGTGTGATGACGCTGGAGGTGGACGTTTGAATGTGACCTAGGTTAATGGGAAGTATGTCCTCAGATGGGACTTTGAGATTCCTGTTTCTGTCTTCCTGATCCCAAGCGTAAAGGCTCCCTCCAGGGATGCTGATCTTTGTGAGCTGAGCCATCTGCCTGAGGTCTTCACCAGCAGCGATGCTGAGGCTCACAGCACACCTTTCAGGCTCCAGAACTGTGAACTAAATATCTCTTTTCTAAAGTTAGCCTGCCTTAGATATTCTATTAGTGATGATAAAATGGACTACTTTTTTTTTTTAAGCTCATTAAATAGAATATTGCTGATATAAAACTTTTGGGCCTGCTGGTTTGGTTGAGGTCTCATGATGTTTTAGACAGAAAAATTTCTTCCAAGCTATATCAATGAGGGCTGGCACAGTGCTGCTGAAGTAACAGTTGCATAGGCAAGAACTTAAAGGAAAAAAGGCCAGTGCATGGTAAAACCACCGGTTCATTAATATGAACTTTGAATCTTAGGCTTCATCCATTTACTAATTCATTCTCCACTCATAGCAGTCCTTGCTTTTATCTTTATTTCAATAGAGTAGTGACTGAAAAAAAAAAATAAGTCGTATGATGTTAATGAAAGATACTGTGTTTGAATGGAAACCTGAATAAACTAAGAGTAATATACTTAGCTTATGGAGACAATCGGGATCAAAATGAGCAGTAATGAGCTCACCATTTAGCCACATAAAAATACCAGACGTAGTGCCAAGAGTGTGTTTCTAATGCGGTGGATGTGGAGGGAGAGACAGGAGATGCTGGGGCTTGTGGGCCAGTCAGCTACTGAATGAATTCCTGGCAAAGAGAGACCAGTCTCAAAGAGGACAGTGCTTCTGAGGATGACACTTGAGGCTGTCTTCTGACACACACACACACACACACAGTCTTAAACCCATCACTTGAAGGTTCAGGGATCATTGTGGAAGATGGGTTAGAAAGATTCTAAGGGGCAGAGATTAGTGGATAGTTGCAGAACTGTTGTAGTTTCTGGACAAGAGAAAGCTGTCGTATGTATGCGCTTGACTGCAGTCATCAAACCCATACAAGCTATAAGCAAGGGGAGACAAAACCAAGAAGTCCCACCCAAGCTTAGGAGCTCCTGACAACTGGTGGCCACTGGGGGAGGAAGAGTCATTTTTCTTCAGGGACATGGCCTCTGAATGTAGCATGTAGGTAAGCACACAGTCATATACATACTGACTATACTATGTGGACTCAGGGTGTCAATAAAACAAAACAAAACAAAACTATAAAACTGGGAGGAAATAGTTATGGGAGATAGGAATCAGAAGAGATGAAATGGGGTATGGATTCCATAATTTATCTTAAAAACATAAATAAAATACACACATAAATAAATACACATGTAAACCTAATAGGGGCTCATGGAAAGATGGAGGGAATGGAGAATGATTAAAGCTCATTCTAGACCTTAGCAGCAACGAGAAGTTCTCTAGTGTATAGAGGCTGAGACAAAGACCCAGGGCAGAGCAATCCCACTACCTTCTAGACACAGAGTACAGTTACTGGGCTGGGTAGTATATGTCAATACAACAGAAGATGAGGGCATCTGGGAAGGAGGAATCTTAATCAAGAAAACGTTCCCATCAGATTGGCCTATATTATCTGTGTGATTAACTGACATGAGTGGTCCCATCCCATGGTGGGTGGTGGCACTCATGGGCAGGTGGTCCTGGGGCATACAAGAAAGCAGGCTGAATAAACCACAAGGAGAAAGCTGGTAAACAGCATCTGTTCCTACTTCCAGGTCCTGCCCTGACTTCTTTCCATGATGAACCTGGAAGCATAAGATGAAATAAACTCTTTCTTCTCCAAGTTGCTTTTGGTCTTTATGTTTTATCTTACTGTTTACTTTTTCTAACCTTAAAGGAAGACAGAGCTACTTAAGATCTCCCTTAGGGAGTTCTCGCTACTGTGTTAAGGAGGCTGCTGTGATGTTAGTGTGGCCTTGTCCTGTTTTAGTTCTCTCACCACAAACTCCTGTGATGGCAAAGAACCAACACAAGCACCCTCAGCTTTTCCCAGCAGGAGACAGTACTTCTTAACTCACCCTGCCTCACTCACCCTGCAAGTCAATATATCCTGATTCCAAGACTGATAACATCACACACCAATGTCTTGTAGGGATAGAAATACAAAAATCCTTAATAAAATGGTAACAAACTGACTCTACTAACATACAAAAAAAATCACATACAATTCCCAAGTAGAATTGACTTTGGAAATACAAGATTAGTTTAATATAAAAACCAATCATGTAATATACAGTATTAATAGTGTCAAATGGTTTAGAAAAAATGTGGCAACGGTTCTTTGTGATCAAAGCACTTGATGAACTAGAAATGAAAGGGCCCTTCCTCAGTGTGAGAAAGTCACGTGCTTTCCCACTAGGACCATGGACAAGACAAGTAAGATGTTTGTCTTATTTCCTAGTCACCCTGCTGGAGGTTCTGGATCAGACATACAGGCAACAGAAAGAAACATCTGACTAAAAGGAGGAAGTACGGCTGCAGACACACTAACAGGACAGTTCTCACTTTCACCTTCATTTCATTACAGGTACCAGATGACTACGTTATGCAACTATCAACAAATATATACAACAAATACGCTCCATCTGTGAAGTTACAGGATGTCAGTTAGAGTGACCTGTAGTTTTATACTCTAATGTGAACAGTCTGAAAACAACAGCCTCAAAAGGAATAAAACATACTCAAAGCAGTGCAAGAACTGAACACTAAAGCATTACTTACCTACCGGAAGAGAGTAAACACCTACCTAAGTGAAAAGCTCCTACATGTTCAAGGTTTAGGACTTCATACTGTCTAGAGACAGTTCTCCTCAGAGTGCTCTATGAACACAATACCTATGAGAATCGCAGCTTGCTTTCTATCAGAAACTGGCATAGTAATATAAAATTCATACGGAAACCCAAGGGATCCACAACAGCAAAAAGCAATCTTGAGAGAGAACAAATCTGAAAGGTTTATGCTTTCTGATTACAGTTAAAATTATATGTAGTAAGCCAAGTGAAGTAGCTATAATTCTAGCCCCTGAGAAATGGAGTAGGTGGTCATTCTTGGCTAGCTGGTGAGTTTCCAGGCCAACCTGGGCTACATGAGACCTAGTTAAAACCAAAACTAAACTGTGAAATAGTAGCATAATGATACACACAGACCAAAAGAAAAGAACTGAGAGTTCAAAAATATTTCACATTTGTAATCAAGTGAAACTGGTGACAAATAGGAATGAATGTAAGCAAAGCAAGAGCACGGCGGTCCTTAGACTCTACAACTGAATGTCATGATGTGTCCCTGTGTCGGCAAACATGCTTTTGAAAGGTCAGAGAACCATAGTGGTATTTAAATCGTCAAGGATCCTCAAGGGTCAG
Source organism: Rhabdomys pumilio (assembly GCA_030674055.1). Lineage (NCBI taxonomy): Eukaryota > Metazoa > Chordata > Mammalia > Rodentia > Muridae > Rhabdomys > Rhabdomys pumilio. Next base: position 15,375,710 of record JANHMN010000014.1, on the reverse strand, counting down.
CACCTTGGAAATGTTCTGATTAAAATCGTATTAAGTATTAGGAAGGTATTTAAATGAAGGTGATCACACAGCAGTCTGCTCTTAGTGCGTGGGGGGGAATGAGAAGGGAGAGCTGAGATGTATATTCACACAATGTGAGAAGTCACAATTTAAGTAGAAGAGAAAATACACAGGGTATGATTTTTACATAAGCATTTTAGAAAATGGCCAACTGTGGTTTTCGGTTTAGACGTCACTTCAGGAGCCTAAGCAAAGCCTGGACTTCAGCTGCTGATGCTTCTTGTAATTTTCTGTTTACTTTTTTTTTTTTTTTTTTTTTTTTTTTTTTGGTTTTTTGAGACAGGGTTTCTCTGTGTAGTCCTGGCTGTCCTGGAACTCACTCTGTAGACCAGGCTGGCCTCGAACTCAGAAATCCGCCTGCCTCTGCCTCCCAAGTGCTGGGACTAAAGGTGTGCGCCACCACCGCCTGGCTTCTATTTACTTTAGAATTAAAAATTCTATTTACTTCAGAATCACTGAATTTAAAGTTTATGTTGTTCTATAGAGTGCTAAGACTGCTATTCTAAAGCTTGACTATCCATTTATCCAGACTAAGTTGTTATGTTTCTTTAGGGGATGTGTAAAAGGCAAATTCACACTCAAAGGATAATTACTAGACACAGTTGGAACTATTTGGAAAAATGTGCTAAGAACTGGTCTAACTTTTTCTTGTACTTTCTATAGCTAACCGTTTGAAGCACTTGTAAATTAAAACGCTCCAAGGTTTCCAATTCAGGGAGCTTCCTCCTGGCATCACAGGGGTAGCCTTTCTTCTGCATTGTCACCATGCTGGCCAGTTTAACCTTTGACTCCTTGTCCTTCACCCAAATCCAGACTTCACTGGTTCCTCTCCATGTACTTGCCACAGCAGCTGGGATAATGTCCCACCTCAGAATCCTCTAAGGCAGGACTGGATGAGAGTCACTGGCCTCCTCCTGGCTGACAGAAGAGGCCAGCTTCATTCTTACTCCAGACTCCACTGTGTTTACTGCTCCTGGGCCACCTTTCCTGCAGTTGTGTGGCTGTTCGTTGATCTTGACCCCTCACACAGTACCCACTAGACAGTACTGTTTCATGCTTGCACAGGCTACCCTCCTATCTCACTGTAAAGTGTTTGTTTCCAGGGTGGGCAGCAGCACCAGAAGGCAGAATCAACACAATTTTCACAGTGCCCAAGCCAGGCTTGATTCCCCTAGAATGAGCTAGTGACAACTGCTAGATGCCACTAAAGTCATTGAAGCCAGAGTATTTCTAAAGTCTGTTAAAGTAGATTTCTAAAAGTTCTCATGATGTATCTTTGTAGGGACACAAACAAACCTCTATTCCAGATCTGGCATTGGCAACAGACCAAAGGAACAACTCCCAGGTCTAGCTTAGTGAACTAGTGAGTTTATTTGTGTGACTTACAAGAGTCTGGGTGACTGACTAAAAGGCAGCTATGAAAAGCTCACTCTAGTAAGTGACAACACACAAAAGCTGCATCCCTAGCACCTCCTGCATGGCAGGCAGGCAGGCAGGCAGGCAGGCAGGCAGGCAGGCAGGCAGGCAGGCAGGCAGGCAGGCAGGCAGGCAGGCAGGCAGGCAGGCAGGCAAGCAGCTCAGCTCATCAGTCTCTTCTCCCCACCACTCATATACCCTCTAGGGAGGCCTTGTTACTCCTAAGCTTCAGGAGCTTCCTGTACCTTATAAACTGATTTGCTTTCTGAGTCTTAAATCTTTTCTCCTTCCTCCAGGTGGGCATGTTTCAGTTAGGAAGAAATAGCTACCTAACACCAGCTGAGGGAGTTTTCTTAAAGACAATAAAATTGGCAAGCCCTGTAACTCATCTGTGTAGTTTAGCCCCTGAATAAAAAAATTAAAGAAATATGTATTATGTGAAAAGAGACATTACATTCTCATGCCATAGGAGATGGAGAAATCTAGCTGCACTCAGTTAGAAGCTTCCTTCCTATTGGTTAGTATTCACAGTGCTGGAAGGTGCTACCAGAAAAGAGAAAACCCAACAGTCTCACCTACCTTGAACTCTGTGAGCTACGGTAATAGTCAGCTGCCTGCAGGTCACACTGATTCAACACTGGCATGAATGTTATGGGAGTAACCAACTGCTGCCTCTTCTTTCTTAAAGATAACTCCACGAGATGGAACTCATACCTGACACTGTGAGCAAGGCTAAGAACCTGAAGCTAGAAAGGTCATGGGCCCTAGGGGAAAGCCTACTATTATTCTGCTAAATTACCATAGCAATAAAATGACTCTCAATGACACACTGTTATACCCACAGATACTCAATTCTCATCAGAAAAGTTACATTGTGCATGTGATGAGAATTAACACAGAAACCCACAGCTGGTCACCATGGAGAAAATAGAGACTTTGGAATACTCAGCCCTAAATGTGATGTCTGTAGTACACACACTCCTTCCCTCAAGGCTCAGGGATCTACATAGAAAAGGGAGAAAAAGACTGTAGAGCCAAAGGTGGTGGGTGACTTTGAGGAAGCTATTTTCCAGATAGGACAGGGTAGATGCACGAGAGCTCAGTGACTGGGACAGCGTGCACAAGAGCTGCACAGGCTCAAGACAAACAAGATTCCAGCTTGAGGAATGGGGACAAATCCTACCCTTAACCACACAGGGCTGTGAGGGAAAGTTAGTTTTCTTCCATAGAGTGACCTTACCTTCTTCTTACTTGCTTCCCCCTTCTTTCTGTAACTAGTCCTTAAAGTTCTCTTCACTAATTAATAACTGTATACTTACTCTGGGAGAAGTTTATATTTCCCCAAATCAATTTCTGGAAAAAATGTGTCACTTTCAAATTCTTGCATGATTCTTGTCACAAAGAGTCTGAGGTGGCCTGGCTGATTCATGGCTTCCTTTAAAACAAAACACAAAGTATCACTCTCCTAAACCTGTGTTGAAAAGCAAAGAGACTAGAAGATATTTGTTTTAGTTAAGTTTCTTCTAGGCATTAAATGCATGTTTACAGTTGTTCAAACTTACTATGTATAAAATATTTTGAAAAAGGATTTCCTTATATTTTTAAAAATGATGAGTATATGTTGTATGTTTTTGTGTGGGTATGTGCATGTGAGTACTGATATTTGTGGCGGCCAGAGGAGCTGGAGTTGGAGGTGGCTGTGAGCCACTTGATGTGGATGCTAGGATCTGAGCTCAAGTCCTCTGAAAGGCAACAAGCGCTCTTAACCACTAAGCCTCTGCAGTCCCTAAAAGTTACTGCATAAACTCTCTACTCTGAAGCCTCAGCTACATTGATAATAACACTGCCACAATTAGTAATTGTGAAAATAAATTCTGGCCTCTAGTAGTTCATTACATATTTTTCTTTAAAGTTTAAGCATTCAGCCATGCTGCTTTCCTTCGGTTGCTCTTATAAGGGTTCAACCCTTATTACCCAGTTGCCACTGGAAAGAGAATTTTGCATCTGTACACTTGTGCAAAAGTACGTTTGTGAGACTGTCACTGTTGAAGATACCATGGGAACACTCAGTAGACTATTTCTTTAAAGTTATTTATGTATTTACATATTTGCGTGTCTGTGTAGGTAAATGCGCCTGTTTGTGCCTATGCCAGAAGAGGCTATGGAATCACTCAGAGCTGTAGAAGTTTATAGGATGCCGTTGTTAGGTGGGTGCTTGTACTCGAGTCCTGGTCCTCACGACTGTGTAGCAAGAGCTCCTACTGCTGACCCATGTTTCCAGCCCCACTGGTACACCTTTTTACTCTGTCATTACCTAAACTGCCTCCATTCCTCTGTAAGCAGGGCATTCATCATGCCTCTTGTTAATAAAGCACTCAGTCTGTTCTGGTTAACAACTTTTCTAAGCAGTGTCTATGATGTTAATTTGACAGTTTCTATAGACAAGATGGCCTCGGAAGAAACAGCTTACATTTGTAATGGAAAGGATGATTCTTAAGAGTAGATCCAAGAAACCATTAATAACTATTAGTCCTCAAACATACATAGGAAGAAAAAAAGTACATGCATATATAAGATTTCAAGTTGTTGACTTCCAAATATGAGCATAGAACACTTTTTCCTTTCAGTATTTCAGCTTATGTTAAATCATTTATTATCACTACTGCAATCAAATAAATGTGCGACTACTTTCTACTGTAGCCCAAACTAGAAAAGTTGACAAGGACTAACTGTAGTTGTGTCTACAGTTCTACATCAAAGCAAGGCAAGCCTTCCATAAAGGGACATCTAGAGAATATTTCAGGCACTGGCGGCCACAGGCTTCTTACTCATATAGCAAAAGCAGCTGTGCTGTAAACATTGCTACACTCCACTTCAGAGCTGGCATGGAAGGAAGGCTGAAAGCACCACAACATGCGAGACACTACCTGTAGGCCTCCATTTTCTTACTGGAGAGCTAGTTACCTAAGTGCATTTAGTCCTTAGTCTACAGAATGTATCTTAACATGAGACAGCCAGGTGGTGGTGGTGCACGCCTTTAATCCCAGCACTTGGGAGGCAGAGGCAGGCGGATTTCTGAGTTCGAGGCCAGCCTGGTCTACAGAGTGAGTTCCAGGACAGCCAGGGCTACACAGAGAAACCCTGTCTCGAAAAAAAAAAAAAAACAAAACCAAAAAAAAAAAAAAAACCAAAAAAAAAAAACATGAGACAATGGTACAGGAATGTGAGACACAGGGTTTATAATCAGCTTAGGAATCTGTAATCCTTCTTTTGTGAATCATTTCTGTGTATACACGTTAACATAGACTCCAAAGGGGCGGGACTGGTTTTTCTTCCACATAAATGTTAACCTTTCCAAAGAATAGCCAAACAAACAAACAAACCAGAAGTCACTTGGTACCAAATGATACCAGGAAGAGTATTTTCTGCTTTGCCCATTATTTTACACTATGATATGAAACCATGCCATCTCCTGCTGCCTCAGGCTGCATGGAGGTCGCTGAGGAGAAGTTTCCATCTGTTTGCCTGTGCTGACAGAGCCCATGCTCGTCTCAGCATGGCAGTTACGCTGGAGGCACAGGCACAGCAGCACACCCAGGGCACATCTGGGGAGTTGAAAGCTGTACCATATAAGCACTGTGCTCAAGAAGTCAGACTGATTCTCCAACTGAAAATAACTAGTGTTTTGAATTGAAAATGACTAGCATGTGGGAAGAGCTTGGCCAAAGAACACAAGACTCCAGTCACACGGGAAGGATGAGACTGGGGGATCTACTGCACTGCATGGCGACTGTGGTTAAGAGCACAGTCTTACTTAGTGTGCTCCTCAAATTCATGGCAGCTGATTTTAAGTGTTCCCATCACAAAAAAATAAGCAAGGTGACACATCTCAATTTAGCCTCTCCACAAATGCATGTTTCAGATTCTCTGATTATTTGCCAGTCTAAAAATAGACTTAAAAATAAGGCATTGAAGTTGATGGGAGTGGGTGGGAGGGTGAATCTGCCTAAAGTACATGAAATACGGTGCAACATCATAATGTAATATAAACGTTTATACATCAACATATAAGTATGTTCTATTTATAAATATGAATGGTGTAAATTATAAGTCTTACATTTACCTTTATATTTATTTTGCATGACATTGTCAAATAATTCACTTTGATACCTGTGTAGCTTATAGCACAGACAAACAATGTGCTGCTCCCTGTGTACAGGCGGAAGTAGGAGAGGGTATTCTATTCATCTATAACTCTACTTACCTGGTAAACAGAACTGCCTCCGATTATCCAAACCATGTCCACTTTATCCGCTAACTCTGGTTGTTCAATAAGTTTTAAGGCATCATCCAGACTTTTGGCAAGAAAATGAGCTCCTTGTGGTGGTTCCCTGAGGTTAAAAAAAAAAAAAAAAAAAAAGGAATTATGGTTTCTGTAAAAACCTGTCCATACTAGTCAAATAATCCGAATTGGCACCAGTCTACAAACTATGGAAACTTAATTCTTTCAACTCTAAGTACTTAGAATGTATAGGGCCAGTGTCCAATATCCATTCTATATTTCATGCCCGAATAGTACTTGCAAATCACAACATAAAGCCATATGTGACACTCTATTGTATCTGCAGTGGAAAACCACCTCAACAGCCATCTCTGCTGTGTGGGGTGAAGGTCAGGGTGGAGAATGAGGGACTCTCTGGAGACTTGATAGGTTTACGTAGGTAAATCCTTGTTAACACTGTGCTCATGTGCATCTCCACCTCATTCTCCACCCTGACCCTTACCCCACACAGCAGAGACAGCTACTGTCGAGGTTGTTTTCCACTGTAGATACAATGGAGTGTCACATATGGTACTGAATTAACACCTACCACAAGCTGGAACAACATGGAATTCTAGCTAACAACACATGGGATGCACTTGGGGGAAACGGACTCATTTTGCCCTTTATTTTGAAATGTGCAGACAAACAGCAGTAACTAGAGTGGTGACGGTGGCAAAGCAGCACAGTAAAGTCAATGGCAGAATCCAGTTTTTGTGCAGATGTTTAATGGCAGAGCCCACACAGTGGCTGTGCAGATGTTTAAATGCAGAATCCACACAGTGTCTGTGCAGATGTTTAAATGCAGAATCCACACAGTAGCTGTGCAGATGTTTAATGGCAGAACCCACACAGTGGCTGTGCAGATATTTAATGGCAGAATCCACAGTGTCTGTGCAGATGTTTAATAGCAGAATCCACACAGTGGCTATGCAGATGTTTAATGGCAGAATCCACAGTGGCTGTGCAGATGTTTAATGGCAGAATCCACACAGTGTCTGTGCAGATGTTTAATGGCAGAATCCACACAGTGTCTGTGCAGATGTTTAAATGAAGAATCCACACAGTGGCTGTGCAGATGTTTAATGGCAGAATCCACACAGTGTCTGTGCAGATATTTAATGGCAGAATCCACACAGTGGCTGTGCAGATGTTTAGTGAACAGTTCTGTCAGTTTGAAACTGACCTGATTAAATTAGACAGAGAATATCCACATGGTTCTGCAACATCTGAAGCAGCATTCAGATTGTTAACGTGGGGAAAAGAACTTTCATGTTTTGAACAATATGGAAAGGAGAGAAAGTATTTGAAAATGAGCTTGTTACCAGTTACATAATACTCAGAAAGGAAAATGTTAAATAAACTCACTGCTTACTGTTGACCAGCTCAAATTTCAGATCTCATATTTGATGGTGAGGGGAACTGCAGTTCCCTTTATAAATGAGGAAACTTATACAACCAGGCTTTTATAGTGATTAGATATAGAACAGAAATTATTAATTCAATGTCAAGTTCTTAGCTGGTGCTTTAAGAGGATTACTTACATAAGTGTCTTTGAACTGGTAGTTGTAACAATGATTAATCAAGAAATAATGGGGACTATTCATTTTCTGGTGGCATTCTCCCTCTCTGATTTCTATTTTACTTTTTTCATTCTTTGTCATATGTAAGGGAATTAAGATAGAGCAAATATATATTTGGACTTACGCTGGAAACCAGACCAAACCAGCGGAGTCCAAAGTGAGGCAAATGAGTTCAGCTGTCACTGAGGTCATAGAGCAGTCTTGTCTCTACAGAGACAGGAATGCTATGCTTGAGGTCCTGGGTTTGATCCCTAGTACGCACAGAACAGTAAGAAATCACCGATGAAGTCTTGAACTTAATGTGCTAACCCCAGAGCTCTTAAGAGCAAGAGAGCTTCCCTGGTCTACAGGGGTTTTCTTTCTCTACATTTCTCTACTTTCTCCTGAAATGTTCTCCAGGATTGAGTCTTTATAGTCATTCCAGCTGAACAACTGTTACGCTCCCAATTAAAAAAGGGGTTCATGTAGAGAGAAAATGTAGTACCCTCCAGTAACCTTTGTGTATTCAATTAGTACAAAGTTTACCCTGTCTAAAGACTGAACAAACTCAAGTCCCTTACTTCCAAAAACAATTTCTCCATCACTTCTCCAAAGCAGAGTAGCCCGCATGTCTTCCCGGTACCTTGTGTTTTTCCAGGAGCTTTCAGATAACGGTTGACTGACGCTCTTCTGCACAGGTAGGTGTCTTAAACACAACTGACCTATCCAGGTTACCACAGTCAGTGTGTCATTTAAAGATGGGCTCTTCTCTATCTTTAGGGCACTCTGGCTCTTTATTTTAGGACATTTTCTTTGTCACAGTAATTCTTGAGGCAAATTTTCAGAATAAAATGAACCTCTATTTATTGTAATTAAGGAATAGTCTTGCAATAGGTTGGGAGAAACTGAAGAGAAACAACACATGTTTGACACTGAATTAGATCCTAAAATAATAAAAGAACAGTAATGGGAGAACTGGTGAAATCTGAATAAAGTCTAGTTTATTTAAAAACCAAAACGGAACAAAATAATCCAAAAAGAAATTGTTGGTGCGAACTTGAAAGAAAATGGGCAATTATATAAATTCTGTGTCAAGAATTGTGTAGACACTGCTGGTATTCTGATTCTTAACTAGAATTCAGAGGACTAAGAGAAACAGTATGTAAGTAGACGCTCTATCTGGAAACAGTGTTTAAGTAGGCACTCCATTCAAAGACAATGTTTAAGCTGTTAGTCCATTTAGTAGAAAGAACCAGCCTCCCCAGTAGCTACTAGAGAGTAATTTAGTTTCTAATAGACCAAGTGGGGAAAATATACAATATTTTATAATTTCTGATATACAGAGTTGAATCATTAGGATGATCCTATTTTTAGGACACCCAAAGACCACTAATTCTGTAAAGATGTCTCAGCTTCTAGGCTGGCAATAAAGGTTTAAAAGTCCTTCTACCTACTGTGATGGGATGGTAATGAGACATACCTCAGCAATGGCCAAAAAGCATGAAACCAGAGTAGGAAGATGTACAGAGAACATGGCTGCACACATGGTAAAAAATCTATGGTAGGGCAATGATAGTGCCTGACTCTTCCACTGAGTGTCAACTGAGGGAAAAACATGCCCCAAAGCGCTGATGCAGTACGCTTCCTTAGAGATCACTGCAGGCTCCAGTGAGTAACTTAACACATGAAAACTCAAGATAAAGTTGAGGATAGGAAAAAAGTAACGTGAGGTGAGGCTCAAAATACAAATGAAAACAACAGTGCAGCCTCTAGACACCTAGAATAAAAGAGAAAGTATGTTTTGATTTAGGCGATTTATGTATGTCTTAGTATTCAAGAAATGAAAAAAAAAGTGGCCTGCTAAGGTTAAAAGATTATGAGCTTATTCACTGTGATCCTATTAATGTTAAAAGGCAAAAGATTTATGTACTCTAAAGAGAAATCAAATACTACTAATGTTCATTTTTATGGTGCTAGGGTCAAGCCCAGGACCTTACACTATGCTCCTCCCTTAGTTCCTAATATTAATATTTTCTATAAACTACAAGGCAGTGAGGTTAGGAACTGGCATCTGCTAAGTACTGTGTAACTGGGATAAGAAACCCGAGCAAATCAACGTTAAGGCTGGAGAGGTCTAGTTTGGCCCACTACTTTGTGCGATAGTTCACTAGTGCCATAGCTTATGTCCTGAGGTAAAGACCCACCATGTCAGGAAATATGTGGTAGAGCAATGAAACACACTTAGTGGAAGACAGGAAGCAGATTCCTTTCCAAAGCTAGGCTCTAACTGATCCATTTCTCTCAATCAGGCACCATCTCCTAATATCCCCTCAGTTGTGAAGTTATCAAAAGATTGATAAAGTTAGTTAGAGCCCTCATAATCCAATTACCCCACCCCCAAAAGTCCATCAACTAGAACAGGACCTTTATGGGGACATATAAAATGCAAACCATAACAAGTACCTTTTGTGAGTGAGACACTTAACATACGGAATCCAAGAAATCCTGAAAAATCAGCCTAAGAGCTGTTTTATTAATCTCAGTTAGAGGTAATACAGTGGAGGTTTAGCAAGCTTCACTCATGACCTGCCTAAATCCCAAAGCTACCTGGAGCCTGAGCAGGGAGGAGAGGCCCAGCAACTCAGTCCTGAATGGGCGACGTGTGGAGGGAAAGGCTTTAATAAGGGGAGATTGTCATCACTAGAAGAATATGGTAGAGAAATCATAAAAAATTATTATACCATTAAACTTACAATAGCTCTTATGCAGATGACAATTTGCAGTATATTATATGATATGTTATATCACAGAGGCAATTGAGATCTCTCAAAGATAATTTCAAAGATAAGCATTGATATTTGAAACTTTTAAAATTTTTGGGTACCAAGCCGTTCACACACACACACACACACACACACACACACACACACACACACACAC
>JANHMN010000014.1:15346725-15365401 GCA_030674055.1 Rhabdomys pumilio | reverse complement strand
CACACACACACACACACACACACACACACACACACACACACACACACTCTTTGAGACTGTTTCACTTTATAGCCCAGCATGACATCAATCTCACGAGCTTCACAGCAAAGCCTTTTAAGTGATAGGATTATGTGTGTGTGTCACTATGTCCTCTCCTACTAAAAACCTTACCCCCTTCCCCACAAGTAAATCAATGTATCCTTTTAGAGTCTAAAGGTGACTTCTGGTGTGCTCAGAGTCATGTGACCCTTACCATGTCTCACCCCTGTGAGCAGGCCTTGTTAACCCCACATCAGTTCTATTAAAGTTACAACTTGACCGCCTGGAAAGTTTTACAGACATTGTCTCCTCTCCATACCTTAGTGACTTTGGGGGTTACCTTGAGGATTCAGAATTTTCCCATATGGTGTTAGAGGCTAAAAGCCAAGTTTTAGTAAAAACCTGCATAAGCAAAAGTGATTGCCATGTGTAATGCTGGCCCTGGGATATAGGACCTAGAAGTGCCTGGACACAGCTCTGAACATAGGCTAAGTGACAACCAAGTAGAGAACCGGGAGACTGAAGGAAAACAATGAACCCTAATAAAACCTTTCTCTAACAATGATATTCTAACTTCTCCAGCATATTCGAAACTAAAAACTAAAAACAAACCAAAACCCCAAAACTAAAGCACTCCACTCAACGTTATATATAAATACACAGAAAGCAACAAAATCCAATTACATACACCATAGGGGGGTCATAAAGAAGAAATTAGACTCATCATTTGAGCAGAAATGCTGGTTCAACCGAACATCTCCCCCACTGAAATTTCTTTATGTTTATTTTAGCTCAAGCTGGCCATAAATAAATTTGAGTAGTAGTCAAGAATATGTTATTAAAAAGCTCTTGGGACTAGCAATATAGCCTGTGAATGTGGACTGTTTTCAAGGAGAGTGATCACCAGAATATCCTAGCAACCAAGACAGGGAGCAGCACGAAGATGGAGGCAGATGGTGAGAGGCACATCACATATTCCCCATCAGGAGAGGCAACCAATGCAAATGTTTGTGTATTCTCTTCTAAGTTTTAACCTATGCCATTGTAGGAGGCGTGTGGGAGGAACCCTACATAAGAATCTTTTAGCATAAAGCTATGGGAAGTGTTTTCTCTTCCTCCCAGGGCTGTTCTAACTTCTCTTCACTCAGATGCTTATGTCTTGTAGATGTGATGACATCTATAATGATTTCAGTTTCAAATCACCAAAAGGCCTTAAGGGTAAAGCTGAGACTTCCCAGAGTGACCAGAGCACCCACTGGAAAGTTCCAGCTTGCTCTCTCTGATGTCTGTCCTACAAAGCTTTGGATTCATGTGACTGTAGCTCACATCAGTGAAACCCAATCCTCTACCATGAAGGTCTCACACAACTGTAGCTTCTACAGCATCTGCTTCTCTGGATGGCCTTGAACAAAACCCAGGGGAGTGACTTTCTTTTTTTTTTTCCTTTTTCGAGACAGGGTTTCTCTGTGTAGCCCTGGCTGTCCTGGAACTCACTCTGTAGACCAGGCTGGCCTCGAACTCAGAAATCCACCTGCCTCTGCCTCCCAAGTGCTGGGATTAAAGGCGTGCGCCACCACAGCCGCAGGAGTGACATTCTTGACTGCAGTTCAAACAAGCATTGTTGCTGGTGACTACGTAATAATTTAAGGAAGAATAATCAATATCCTGAATCCTAAACTTTCCCTTAGATTGTTGTCATCTGCTGACCAAAAAAATCCAAACAAAAAACTCCTTTAAGATCCAGGAAGTTGCCAGGTGGTGGTGGCGCACGCCTTTAATCCCAGCACTTGGGAGGCAGAGGCAGGCGGATTTCTGAGTTCGAGGCCAGCCTGGTCTACAGAGTGAGTGCCAGGACAGCCAGGGCTACACAGAGAAACCCTGTCTCGAAAAACCAAAACCAAAAACAACAACAAAAAAAAAAACCACCAAAAAAAAAGATCCAGGAAGCCAGGAAGTTATTTTAGTACGTAAAGACTAGTAGCAACAACAATATCCAAGTCAGGGTCAAGGTCAAACTCCAAGATTTGACTTCTAGCTAATCTTGTCCACCGGTAGGGTACTGCCACCTCCAGTCCTTAATAAAAACAACGAACTCTGTAAATTTTATGTGTATAAGTGTTTGCCTACATGAGTGTCTGTGCACCATGTGCATGAAAGCATGATGCCTTGGAAGCCAGAAGGACTGGAGTTACAGCCAGTTGTGAGGTGCCACATGGGTGTTGGGAATCAAACTGAGATCCTCTAGAAGAGCAGCCAGTGTTCTTAACTGCTAAGCTATTTCTCCAGCCCACCTACCTCAGGTTCTCAAGGCATTTCCAGTCACAAAGAAGGAATTATGTATTCAAATGTTAATTTGGATGATACGAATTGTCTTGGCAGAAGCTAACTGCAGACATTTTTTCTCCTGAAGATTTCTAGACCACTTCAATACTCTGAAATATTTCACCTCTGACACTGTATAAAGGACACACAGTATCCAGGTATTGTGGCTAACTAGAGATAATAGAGTACATGACCGTGACCAGTTTCTGCATGTCCTTCATATCTTATTATATTCAGAGTTAATTCCAAAAATGGGATAGCCACTTAAATTTGCTGGAAATCAAAACACAGGCATTTTTAGCTTTTGTGAAACTAGAAACCAGTTATAAATCATATTATACCTGATAGCTAGGTCTATAGAATAATGGTTTAAAGGAACTTGCAAAGCTGTTACCATATTTTTTCTAATTCTTAAGGTGATAAAATCAACCAATTAAAGGAACAGAATTAAGTCGCCCCAGAGTGTAAGTGCCCACTCAGTTTCTATTGTTTCTTTGTAATATTAAGATATTCAGTTAGATAGTGTGGCTCAGTGGTTTAAGCTGTAGATAAGGCTCTCATCTAGGGTGTTGGGTTGAGTTCTGATGGTGCCAACTGGTTTGGATAGTGAATCATTTATAAGGTACCCAGGGGATAACACTGTACAAGAATGATGACCCAAGATGGTTCCCCAGCATCTGGTTCAAAAAAAAAAAAATCTTGGCTTGGTGGTATGTACTTGTAATTCCCTCTGTGCATCAGCAGAGACAGGATTCCTGGATCTTACAGGTCAGTTAGCCTAGCCTAATAGGTGAATAGACCCCAGTGAGAGACCCCATCTCAAGAAAACAATGTGGACAGACCCTCAGGAAGGATGTAGAAGGGCAATGTCCAGGTTTGTACACATGGATGTACACATGTGTACCTGCCCACATACACACACATGCAGACAGACAGACACACAGATGTTCATCACCTTACTTTCATACTGTCTCATCTGTTCTGTGCTAATCTGTGCTCTGGGAAACATCAGTTTTTGCATGGTGAGCCCCTATTATAGCACTTACTTGAGTTCTCTACTGAGAACTATATTAATTCTGTCCTTTAAAGGTCGACTCTTCTCAGGAATGGAAAACCAGGTTTTCCTACCCATAATCACCAGATTCTGTTTACCTATAAAATCAAGCAGAAAGGGTATTAGAAAACACATATATTTCAGTGACACACATAGGCAAGATGATTGTTATAGTGACATCTAGTGGATATCCTTTAGAAAAATTAAGACAAACAGCTTTACCTAAAATTCAGATTTAGTTCTCATTAACTAAATATAGTATAATTTTTGTTTGGCTCATCCAATTTATATCTTTTACTTAGGTTTTGATCAATTGCAACCATGCATAATTTCAGCTCAAAGTGCTCAGGTTGACTGGATTTGATGATTCACTAGATAACTTTTATGTTTTATTAAACTCTAAAATGGAGAAAAGAATACTTTCTATTCTTGGAATTCTTTTTTTTTTTTTTGGTTTTTCGAGACAGGGTTTCTCTGTGTAGTTCTGGCTGTCCTGGAACTCACTCTGTAGACCAGGCTGCCCTCGAACTCAGAAATCCCGAACTCAGAAATCTGCCTGCCTCTGCCGCCTCCCAAGTGCTGGGATTAAAGGCGTGCACCACCGCTGCCGGCTATTCTTGAGATTAAATGTGTTTACCATCTAAAAACTACTTTTGTCTGACTCACCTATTCCAGAGAAAGACTGCCTATCTATATGAATATTCAAGGTCATCTCTATCTATAGTCAAAGGTCAGGGACCTTTGTGAATGGGGCAGAAAGACCTAAAGTTGGTAGAAGGGCGAGGGAACTGTGAAAGGCTGACTTCGGGCCATGACAAGGCTGAGGTATGTATGCATCAGTTCACATCTGGTCCCTGCACAAGATCAAGCCAGGCACAATTAATTCAAGCATGGAGGAGGGGTTCCTGAGGCCCCACCCATCTTGAATAGCTATTGGTAGTTGATGGGCTACTTGGGTCTGGGCTGATTGTAGATTGCTCATGTCCTAGTCAATGGCCACACACAGGGTTATTAATAACAAGTAGAACATGAATTAGGGAAGGAGAGGGGGTACAGGAGGAGTGAAAAGGTAAACGGATATAATCAATATACACTGGATAAAAATATAAAACTTTCAAAGAATAAAAATACATCTAAAAAGTACTGAGAATTGTACATATGGCTTCCATCTTTTATTTATTTAATTACTTGGAAGGAAACCTTGAATTTCAGACATCTGGATCAACCGACAATCACCATGCTATGTTTAGTTCTTTATAAACATGACTTGTGCTGGCCTGAGAGGTTGTTTAGCTGTTAAGAGCACAGTAGAAGACCTGGGTTTGTTCTCCACACCCGCATCCAGAGGCTCACAACTGCCTTTAGCTCCAGTTCTAGAGAGCTAAAGAGGCCTCAGGCTCTGTGGGGACCAGGCACACATATTTTATACATATAGGTGTATAGGCACTCTCAAAGCAGACATTAAAAATAAAAAATAAATCACTTTTCATCTTGTGCATATTGTGTACTCATATGCATGTCAGGTCAGGCAGTGCAATTGGGTTTCTTTACCTTATCTTCTTGAGACAAGGTTTCTCAACGAACCTGGAGTCCACAAATCTGGCTACAGAGCAAGCCCCAGGGATCTTTTTGTTTCTGCCTCCCTAATGCTGGAATTATAAATGGGCCACTGTGTCTAGCTTTTTATTGGGGTGGCAGGATTTGAACTCCAGTCCTTAGACCTTTCCTGACTGAGCCACTTCCTGAGACCTGATATTTAGATTCTTGAGAGTAGACTTTGTTAAGATGGTACTTGCCAACTTGTCTACCAGTGACCTACTATGTTTTCTACTAACGTTATTCAACATCTGCACTGCTGACTTCTTTTTCCCATCGGCTCTCCTATGATGGTAAGCAAACATGTCATGGAGAAATTACAATGAATTTCTTTACAATTACAATCAACTGGAAACTGTCTTATAATTATTACACACCACTCCCCATTCTTTTATTTCAAGTCAGTCACGCAGACTGCCTCACTGAAGACCATAGCCTTCATCCCACCATGCCTTTCTGCTTCCTGAAATCCTACAGATTTAGAATTTTTTAGCTTCTTCTTCCCTGCATTTTTCTCCATTTACTCAAGTCTTCTGTCTTCCAGTATCAATTCTAAATACTGGCTCAGGTCTCTATTTATGGCGCTACATTTTGTTGCCTGTTCTGCCCATATAGTTCGAATATGCCCAGTCATATTCGAGTTATAGACACTTGCTAACAAAATTTCAATTTTAAGAGGATGTTTAATAAACTCTGGGAATCGCTCAGAAATTTCTAGGAAGAAACAAAGATCCCAGATTCCCAGGGGCGACTTCCTACTCATACGTCTACATTGTAAATCTTGCTTTAAGCAAACACTACGATCCTCATGACTTAATAACCCCACATTACCTTCCACTGAAGAGGTTGTGGTCATTCTTTGGAAATACTTGAACTCATTCCTGAAAGTTACAGAAACACTGCGTTAACCCCTGTCATGTGTGCTCAGGCTCCGGCCAGTCAGAGACAAACGTGCAAACCCCGGTGTGGGGGCTGGTGTTGCTGCCTGCCCAGCGACCGGACTTTGCTCCCGGCCAAGGGGCCCGTGAGCAAAGGCTGGCACGGCAGGGGGATCACCGCGGGCACCGGTACCTTGGCCTCTTGCTGAGGCCGGCAAGGCCTACCCGCTCATGTCCTTCCCCGAGCAGGTCGGTCTGCGCGTCCGAGCCAAGTGCCCGACCCTACTCAGTGAACCGCCTTGGTTTCCCGAGCCCAGCCCGTACCTGAGCAGAGGCCAGGGCAGGTCTCCGTTCTTGCCAATGCCCATATTCTGGGACACGGCGACGATGCAGTTCAGCGGTCGAACCATGTTTGCCGCGGTGAAGAGACACTGCCAGCCCTCACACTAGGAGTGCGGTCAAGTTTGGCGGGAGATCGCAACCAGGAGCTGTGTACCACCAACGCAGCTAAGGTCCCGCCCCACCAAAGCCCGCCGCGCATCTTATTTGTGCAGCTAAGGCCCCGCCCCCACCAAGGCCTGCCCCGCCTCCACCAGGCCACGCCCTGCACAGCTAGCACCGTGCGGGAGCGCAAGCGCCGGGAAGTACGGCTGCACGCTTGCGCAACCAGCAGGCCGGCTCTTCTGCACACTGCAATGCCCCGCAAGAAAACCGCGTCGGGAGGCTCTACTGCCACCAGCCCAGGCCTGGGGAGACAAGCGGTTCTGAGCCGGTTCTTCAGGTCTGAGGGAAGCCTAAGATCCAGCGCGACCTCCACCGAGCCAGCAGAGAAGGTACAGTACAGCTCCGCAGCGCCCCCAGCGTCCACCTAGGCGAAGGCCGCCTGGGGCGGGGTTTGTCCGTGACGGGGCGGAGCCAGGTGTCGGGGCGGGGCCAGTCGGGTAGGGGCGGGGTCAGGGTGGCGGGCGCGTAGGCGTCGTGGCCGGAAGCAGAGGTCGGAGAGCCTATTAATTGTGGGTAGGACTAAGAAGGGGCGGAGCCAGGGGAGGAGAAGATGGCGGCTTCTGTTAGCTCTTCTTTTAGTTGAAAGACTTTATTACCCGATTAGAATAGATTTGAGGTCTTTTTGCTTCCGGTCGTTAGCCGGAACCCGAGGCGGAAACTTCTATTCTGGTAGATGGCGAGAACTAGCGGGTTCAGGATGCTTTTTAACCTCCGTTCTTCATTCTTTCTTTTACGTTTTCCTTTATTGAGGGTTGAAGAGGAGCTTTATTTACATATGCTTGCTTGGCTAACTCGAAGAAAGCTGTCTTTAAGGCTCGTTTTTCAGAATTCAAAAACATTGCTCTGTATGTCAGATCGCCATGCCAGAATATTGTTCTAAGTATACAGATTCTCAGTGTAAGCAGTTGCAAGGATGGAGTTTCTGTAGTTCCTTACCGTTGGCTGCTTCCTGTTGCCTGCAGCCCTTCAGATAGTTCTAGGCAAAGCAAAGTAAAACAAAAACAAAACCCCATAGTGATAATTGCCACAAATACAGGTCCAAGGGTGAGCCAGGTACTTAGGGTTCCCTGTTATGTTTCCCACACTGGCTGTCAATGTGTCACACTTGTTCAGGGTGCGTTAAGGCGCGGTCATTTCCCAGATTGAAGATGTAGAGGTGATTATAAGTGGCTTTAGCTATCTGCTGTAATTTAATGCAGGCGCAAATCGGTTTAAGAATCTTAACCCCTTTCATTTATATTTCTTTCCTGTACTGATTAATGCTCTGCTCTCTCCTTTTGAGGTTCATTTACATTTTTGTAAATTCACTAAGATTTATTTTGCACCGGCCACTGAGAGAATAGCCTCGAACTCAGAACCGCCTGCCTCTGCCTCCCAAGTGCTGGGATTAAAGGCGTGCGCCACCACCGCCCGGCTAAGTTTTTCTTAGATTACCTGCCAACAGGTTGTCCCAGGACATCTTTTAATAGTGGATAGAAGCTTTGAAACAGGAAATACATTGCTTGTTTATTATCTCCTTTTTCTCCCATAATTTTGCATTTTGAAAATAGATTTTTTTTGTTGATCTCGTAGAGATATTTTATTTGACAAATATAAGAAGGAAAAGTGGAGAATGACACATAATTTTAGCAGGATGTGAGGTAATAAGAGACTGTACCTGCCAGTTTCTGTCTCTGATGGCAAAAACAGTCACCGAAACCTTTTCAGAGTAAAAAGTAGATCTCTCTAAGAATGGAAGGCAAGGAACTTACTATCACTCTGAAGCAAGGTTAAATGGCTCCAGAGACTTCAAGCCTTAGAATAGTGTTAACACACCATTCCCAACCTTCTCGATACAGGTGACAGAAGGTGACAGCAGGAAGAGGTCACTGGGAAATGGTGGGCCCACTAAGAAGAAAGCAAAGAAAGTTCCAGAGAAGGAAGGAGAGAATACCTCAGTGGCATCTCCCAGCTCTGGTAAGTGCTAGAGAATAAGTCTTCTCAGTTGCTTGGGTTCCCACAGGGCAAAAGAGACCGTGGGAGCATTGAGCTTTGTTTTCCTGTGTGGAGAGGGATCTCTGCTGTGCCTTAGCTGGTGTTTGGGAAGCTAAGGCCACAGAGGAGCTCAGTTCTTTAATTTGGCTGTAGTTCTTCCAACTTTCTCTTTTGGTCACTATTGCACTATTTTTTAACAAAAAATGTGTGTGTGTGTGTGTGTGTGTGTGTGTGTATAAACCTATGTATGTATGTATGTATGTATGTATGTATGTAAATGTGTGTGTGTGTGTGAATGTATGTGTGTGTTTAAGTGTGGTGTGTGTGTGTTGTGAGTATAGATGCCTGCAGAGTCATGAGGTATGGAATCCTCCGGGAGTTGGAGTCACAGGTGGTTGGTTATAAGCCATCTGATGTAGTTGCTGGCAATTGAATTCAGGTTCTCTGATGGAAGAGCAGTAATGTGCACTAACCATTGGGTCATCTCTCCTGCCACGTTATCTGTCTTAAATCTTGGTTATAAAGATGAAACATTTACTAATGATCTATGTATTACATTTATTTGTGTGTGTCTGCATGTGTCATAGTACATAGGTAGAAGAGGTCAGAGGGCAATTTGCAGGAGTTATTTCTCTCCTTATGTTGTGTGAGTTTTGGCTTTGAACTCAGGTTGTAAGACTGGTTGATAAGCATCCTTACCCAGGAAGCTATCGTCTAGTCCCCAGTGAGCCTTCTTGTTATCTATCTCAAGTCTTTTATGTTTCACTTCTAGAACTGTACTGGTGAGCAGAGCCTCTCATGTTCCACACCTCCAACCCCGCTCATGACTATCTTGTCTCCCGCAGCTACCATTTTGACTTCTTTACAGTCATTCATTTTATTTCTGCATCCAGCCAGCTTTGGCTCCTGTCATTTTCCGGGGATAGTTTATAACCAGAAATACTGCATATTCCACCTTTCCAGAGAAACCTCTAGTCTGTGCTGAGTGGGAGAAAGGCCCTCAGAGCTTACAGGGTGAGAAGAATGGAGGCTCTGTTTACTTTGAATCAGTCCTTTTTATTTCAGAGTTTTCCAGACTCCATGGAGCCCCCATTCTGAATGTCAAGCATTTTGTGTAGCCAATAGAATTGGCTTTTTGCTTTTCTAAGGATTGGGTGTGACTCTTGTGTGCTGAATTAGTGACTAGTACATCAGTTCCCTGTCTTGTTTCAGATATCTCAGTAGCAACTGTCATCACTCCTGTCCTGTGTGTCATTATACCCAAAGAAACAAGAAGCAAAGCTCCACTAGAGTCCTGTTTTTAAAAATTAAAATTGTACTGCTTATTCTTTTATTGTTCGTTTGTTTATTGTGTGTATGAGCACCTGGGCATGGGGGCCATATATGTGTAGAGGTCAGAGAATAGCTCGAAGGAGTCGGCTCTCTCCTTCTGTCTTGTTGTTTCCGGTCATCATAGAATGGAGGTCATCAACTTGGTGGCATCATTCCTGCAGAGCCATCTTGCCAGCTTCCTTCACTGTAGTTCTCTGTGGATTTCGTCAGCAACTGAAATTATATGTATGTTTAAATGTAATATGTATGTTTAAATAAATATGTTAAACGTGTAATCTTCACGTTGAATATGGTGTTCTTTATCACATTATAGCTAGGTGCATTGTTCCAGTGGGAATGCCCTTCTGAAAAATTCTATGCAGGTTATGACGTGACACAGTGAAGCCAAAATACTATTGGTGTGTTTTCTTCTTCATATTTCCCAAGAGGCAAAGAAATGTCTGAGGCCCAGGATTGTTTTAAAGTCCCTGGAAAAGTTGAAAGAATTCTGCTGTGATTCTGCCCTCCCTCAAAACAGAGTCCAGACAGAAGCTCTTCGGGAGAGACTTGCAGTTCTGCCAAAATGTACTGATTTTGAAGATATCACTCTGCAACGTGCGAAGAATGCTGTCTTGTCTGAAGATTCCAAGTCTCACGCTGATCAGAAAGTATGTATCTGCTGTGTAGATGAACAATCAGTCACCTTGGTTCTGAAATACTTTCAGCTTCTTTGGGATTACACAGGGGAATAAATGGTTTCCAGATCCAGTCATCCTTGCTAGCTGAGGGAACATTTGTGTCTTGAGTTTTCTTTCTTCTTTTCAGCATTTAAGAGTTTTACTGTTTATTTGGGAGAGATCAGTTGGTTTGTATTAAAACAGTACACACCACCTGCAGGCAGTCCTGCTGTACTGTGTAGGACAGGAGCATTGACTTGGGTCCTTCTCATTGACAGTTTACACATTTTGCATGGGAAATCCTGGTGGGCATCATGTAGGTGTGAGGTTTTTCAGTTGAAAGCTTGGCAGATACAGAGTCAATTCAGAGGCAAAATAAGAGAGTATAGGCTTGTATTTCTCCTGCTGTGAGCTTTGTGACTTACTAATGTTTTTATAGTTACAAAAACAGGGAATTTACCTCTTGCTCCACCACTGAAATCCATTCACAGAAGTGGTTGGTTCTCATTGCTAGCTTTAAATCAAAATAATTTGCAGAACTTTTGAAAAAAACACTAAACTAGTATTCATTACTTTTCTTCAGAATCATATTTAGTTGGTTTTCATTGAGAATTAGGAGTGTCCATATTCATTCATCCATTCATTCATTCACTTACTCATTATTTATTTTTGTTTTTTGAGACAGAATTTGTCTGTGTAACAGTCCTGGCTGTCCTGGAACTCCCTTTGTAGATCAGGCTGGTCTTGAACTCACAGAGGTACACCTACTTCTGCCTCCTGATTGCTGGGATTAATGGTGTGTGCCACCATGCTTGTTGGGAATAAACATTAAAAAAAAGATTTCATTTTAATATATAGATATGATTGACACCACTGAATTAGAGATTTGGTTGCAAATAGCTGCACATACACACACACACACACACACACACACACTGCACATATACACACACGTTTACTTCTTTTTGACATTGAAATTCTATAATATTTTTCTTAGAAAATGCTCAGGACAATAAAGTTTTAGCCAGTAGTCAGGATCTGTGAGCTCTCAGCTAGAGAGAGAAAGAGAGAGAGAGAGAGAGAGAGAGAGAGAAAGAGAGAGAGCACGAGCTGACTTGTCATATATAAACTGAAAATGTTTTTGTGTTTTTCGTCTTTTAATACTGAGAGGCAGTTTAGGTGGCATGACTGTACTGTATGGAAGTTACAGAGTCTGTCCATTGAACTTACTTCTCATGGGCCACATTACACCAGTTCCTCCACAGAGCCCACTTTGTGTTGCTTATATAGGCAGTGACCAGCTGTGCATTGCAACAATGTCAGGAATTGGAAGTAAGGAGACAGGTTTCCCTGGAAGCTGGGGAACTTAGTGGATGTTATTACAGGGGATAGGCCACTGCTGTTGTATTTTCTTTGAGACAGGCTCTTACATACAACCCTGGCTGCCCTTGAACTAACAGGGATCTATCAACTTCTGTCTTTCAAGTGCTGGGGCTACAGGTGTCGGCCACCATACCTAGACTGACGATGGCCATAGGATGCAGACGAGTGGTAAAAAGCTATCAAATTGTGGGGCTGTCAGTGCAGAGCCAGGAACACCATGGCTGTTGACAGGTTTTCTGAATTCACAGTTGAGTTCACTGTTCTGGCTCTAGGGATATTAAAGAGAGAATAATAGATCTGAGAAGTATTTCTATTTTTATAGTTTTAAAAATTATTTAATATCAATTTGTTATATCACACATAAATTTTTTTTGGGGGGAGAAGTCTTATCTTAGTCTATAAATGAGTACTTTTTCTAGAAAATGTATTTTTGTGAACGTGAATTAAATTTTATATTACATACCATTCTTGGATTTATATAAAACCATTAAAACAAAAGGGAAAAGTCTCAAAAAAAATTAAAATAATTGCATTCTCAGACCTGATACAATAAGCCACATTCTCTTGCCTAGCGTCATCCATTCATTGATTTGGAGGCTTTTGTGTTGACTAATGGCTTTTCTTTTGCCGAGATAAACTGTCTGACAAAATCAGTTTAATCAGGTTTATTTTAGCTCATAGTTTGGGGGTCTGGTCCATCAGAGGGATCCCCAGTCAGGATGAGCACCAGTTCAGCTCTCTTCCTCTGTCAGTTAGCACGTGGGATGGTGCCGCTGTATTCAAGGTGGCCTGCCTTCCCAGGTACAGGGTGAGGGGAACACATTGCAGCCGTTCTATTGAGATGAGTTGAGTCTCTTTGGAAGGTTACTGTCATTATCAACGTGGTTCCTGAAAGTGCCCTGGATACATGCCCTCTGCTCTATCCTGCCCAACACTCCTGGGAATAATAATAAGATGTTAATAGATTTGTGAAATAAAAAATGAAAAGATATAGAATATTAAACTGAACTTTCAGTATACTTATTTATAGAGTTTATTTTGGCTTTCTGCTTTTGTTTATTTAATTTTTGAAGTTAGCATAGAGGGTAATTTTTTTTCTTTTCATCTTGATAGCTCATGTTGTTCTCTCTTGTAGCCCTTTCCTTGCTGCTCTGTGTTTTGTATTTTGGAAACGTTTTCAGACCTATAGATAACTTGGCCTTAGAATGCCTTTAGAAACCTTCCTTGTGGAGGGAGTTACCAAGTATTAGCTTTTTGCCAAACTTACTGTTACTCTGAGAACTCAGCAATTCAGTTGGTGTTTTCTAAACTGTCTAAATCTTTTGGTATCTAGGACAGTCAGTTTGGACCGTGCCCTGAAACTTTCCAGAAGACTTCCGATTGTAAGCCTTCTAACAAGCGATCCAAGAGTGTCTACACCCCATTAGAACTGCAGTACCTCGGTCTGAAACAGCAGCACAAAGACGCAGTTCTGTGTGTGGAATGTGGGTACAAGTACAGGTTCTTTGGGGAAGATGCGGAAGTAAGTTGTTTTTTCTTTTCTTTTCTTTTTCTCACAGGATTATGCAATGCCGCACACACTGGCTTTGAACTCCTGATTCTGGTATTTCAGCCTATCTACCCCCAAGTTCTGAGATTAAAGTTCACCACATAAGTTGTGTTTTCAAACACTAACTGATGCTTTTCTTATATAGCCATAGACTCTTCTAATATATCTTATATTCTGTCTTAAAATATTTAAAAAATATTGCATTTATTTAACCTGTGTGTATATGTGTGCTGTGTGTGTGTGTGTGTCTGTGTGTGTGTGTGTCTGTGTGTGTCTGTGCTGGCTCACGGTATGTCAACTTGACACAAACTAGAGTCATCAGAGAGGAGGGAACTTCAATCGAGAAATTGCCTCCATAAGATCAGTCTGTAGGCAAGCTTATAGGGCATTTTATTAATTAATTTAATTAAGAAATGATTGACTCGGTAGTAGTAGCACACACCTTTAATCTCAGTACTCAGGAGGCAGAGGCAGGCGATTCTTTGAGTTTGAGGCCAGCCTGGTCTACAGAGTGAGTTCCAGGTAGCTAGGGCTACACAGAGAAACCTTGTCTTGAATGCCACCTCCCAAAGTTTTTGTAATTAATTTTGTAATTGATGGGGCAGGGCCTAGCTCAAGTGGTTCTGGGTCTATAAGAAAGCTGCCTGAAAAAGTCGTAACGAGCAAGCCAGTGAACAGCACCCCTCAATGGCATCTTTCTTGCCTCCAGTTTCCTGCCCTGACTTTCTTCATGATGGACTATGATGTGGAAGTGAAAGGCAAATTAACCCTTTCCTCCACAGCTTGCTCTCGGTCAGTAGTGTTTTGTCATAGCATTGTGACCCTAACTAAGGCAGGTTCAGAACGTAGTTTAGCTCATCAGGCTTACAAACAAGTGCTCTTACTCTTGGGCTGGTTTGCAGGTCATGGTTTCTGGGTTTCTGGAAAACCAGATTAGATTAGTTACCCTTTAAGAAATACTGTCACTTGAGACTGGGGAGTTGGCTCAGCAGTTAAGTGCACTTACCCCTTTTGCAGAGTCAGTTCCCAGCACTTACAGAATGACTAATGACTCCAGTTGCAGAGGATCTGATGCCTTCTGGCCTCTGTTGCACTGTGTAGGTGGTAAATAGGGATGCATGCAGGCAGGACACCCATGCACGTAAAAGACGTGGTGAGAAGGAACAGGCGTCAGAATGTTACTGCATTGTCTCCTTACTGCTAGCCTGGTACTTGTCATCTCTCACAAGATCATCCAGTGCGTCCGTTAATGAATGCACTGGAGTCATGTCAGTGGTTTTCCAATGAAGATCCAAGCAGATGTGAAGGTCTGGGATGTATACAAGTTCTTCTGTTTACCTTTAACTTATGAATTTTCATAGGAAGACGCTTCTCCCTCATCGCTAGGCACATTAACTGCCAGCTATCAACAGGTGCTTGAAACGGTCTTCTGCGTATCAGACATCTTGCCGTTGTTTTCTCAAATTAGGTCCTGATTTAATTTAGAGGTGTTTGATGCAGATTTCAGTGAAGAAGGTTAAAGACTGATTGGCATATTTAATGCGTGTCTTAAGTTACTTTTCTATTGCTGTGAGAAAACATCCTGACCAAGGTGTTTTAGTTAGGATTTTATTGCTCTGTTGAGACACCATGACTATGGCAACTTTTATAAAGGGAAACATTAAATTGGGACTGGCTTACAGTTCAAAGTTTAGACTAGTGTCATCGTGGTGGGATGCTTGGCCGCATGAAGGCAGACATGGTTCTGGAGAGGAGCTCAGAGCTCTTCTCTACATCCAGATCAGCAGGCACTGAGTAGAGCGAGTGACAGTGGGCCTGTCTTGAATATTTGAAGCCAGTGACACACTTCCTCCAACAAGGCCACATCTCCTAATAGTGCAACTTTCTATGAGCCTATGGGGGCCATTTTCATTCAATCCACCACACAAAGCAACTTAGTAAAGAACACTTAATTGAGGACTCACAGTTAGAGGGTTCGTGTCCATGACCATCCTAGTGGGGGTATGGAAGCAGGCAGGCAGGCAGACTGAGCTGGAGCAGTAGCCGAGTGCTTACATACTGAACACAAACACTGCACAAGGTAGAGAGAGCTAACTGAGAATAGTGTGGCCTTTTGAGACCTCAAAGCCCATTCCCAGTGACATAACACACTTCCTTCAACAAGGCGATATCTCTTAACCCTTCCCAAATAGTTCTGTCTACTAGGGACCAAGCATTCAAACATGAATTTCTCTGTGCCTTGTCCAAAGTGATAGCCATGCCCAGGAAGAGTATTGCTGGTGTTGCCATTGTTGGGACTCATGGATGATGCTTTGTATGAGGCTTGCTGGGGTCACTGGTTGTCACAGAAAGCTAAGGTAGTGCATATGATGTTAGGGAATGAAAAACCTAGTATCTACTAATTCTTTTTCTTTCAGTTTTCTAAATCCTGTTTTTGCAGGAAATTGATATTCTCAGTAACATTATGCTGTGTTTTGTGTTATGAAGTTATACTCTAACACAAGACTGCCATGTGTTCTGAGAGAGGAAACAGGTACATAGTTGCAACCTCTAGGAGGAGAAAGAGGATGTCGAGGTTAAAGGATAAATTCCAACTGACTTGACCATAGTAAAGTCTGATCTTTCCTTAACAGTAATGATGAAACAGTGCAGTTCAGAGATTGGGGAGCTTGGGCAGTGAGAATGTTGGGGTGATAGTCTAGGGCTTTAGTGGACATTGTCTAAGCCATGGCATTTTCTAGAAGAAAGCAAGAAATCAGCTCAGTTACTGCTTCTGCTTTCACAGTTCTTTCCATCACCTCTTAGCTAACAGGGCCAGCGTCTTGTCAAGAAGGTGTGCTTCCTCTGTACAAATGGACACACTAAGATGCTCTGTAGTGTCAAGAAGGCGTGTTTCCTGTTTTCTCTTTATAAATGGACACACTGTCTAAGATGCTTTGTCAGGTATTTAACTGGGCCATTTGCATAACTGTCTTTTTTCATTACACTCTCAGGCTCTTACTGTAGGGAAGACTGAACGTTTTAAGGTTTTGTAAACATTTGTGTATTATGAGGATGTTGAAGAAGAGCCATTGTTGTGTTTTTGGAATTTAGAGATACAGATGTTGGCTCTGAAGTCACCCTGTTGGAGGTGCCCAAAGTAGATGAAAGCATATGTTTTGTACAGTGAATGTCCTTTAAACATTTTATTGATGATGTATGTATTTAGAGAAATGTCAGAGCCTACATGTATGTAACATGATGAACTGTAAACAAAGTGAGCAAACCTTGGACAGGGAATCTTGAGTAGACATTGCTGACATCCCCTCTGTCCACTTTTTAGATTGCTGCTCGGGAACTCAACATTTATTGTCACTTAGACCACAACTTTATGACAGCAAGCATACCTACCCACAGACTGTTTGTGCATGTTCGCCGACTTGTGGCCAAAGGATACAAGGTCAGCTTTGGCTTTGAATTGTGGGAAAGGAATTGGGATTCTCTTCTAGAGTGTGAAAGCATGTCTTATGAAGTGGTAGAAAGACTTTTGTTAGCTTTAGAACTTGGAATTATGGGAAGCCAATATGATCTAGTTATTACCATTGTGTGTGTCTGTCTTTCTTTCTTTCTTTCTTTCTTTCTTTCTTTCTTTCTTTCTTTCTTTCTTTCTTTCTTTCTTTTTTCCTGAACCAGATTCTTAAGTTGTAAAGCCCAGGACTGGCTTGAACTCACACTCACTCCCAGTCCTCCAAATGCTGGGCATGTAGGAGTGCTCTACCATGCCAGCTGTGGAGCGGCTGCCATTGCAGCATGTGACTTCCTTTCTCCACTTGCCACTTGCTTGGGGTTCTTTCTGCTCTCCATCTGGATGTCAAGGGTGTTTTCCTTATTTTCAGTGCTTCAGAAAGAACTTTTAACAGTTTGGATTTGTTTTTAAAAACAGTGGTCCAGTGGATTTGGCAGTAAGTGTGTCTTATTTTTGTTGAAGGTGGGAGTTGTGAAGCAAACTGAAACTGCGGCTTTAAAGGCCATCGGAGACAATAAGAGTTCCGTCTTTTCCCGGAAATTGACCGCGCTTTATACAAAATCCACACTTATTGGAGAAGATATCCTTTTAAGATAGGAAGTTTCCTGCCGCGCTGTGGTGGCACACGCCTTTAATCCCAGCACTTGGGAGGCAGAGGCAGGCGGATTTCTGAGTTCCAGGCCAGCCTGGTCTACAGAGTGAGTTCCAGGACAGCCAGTGCTATACAGAGAAACCCTGTCTCGAAAAACCAAAAAAAAAAACCAAAAAAAAAAAAAAAAAATAGTTATTAGATAGTGGCTCGTCTCTCTTTTTATTTTTTTCTTTTATTAAAAATAGATTTTGCATCCACATCCTTTCTGTCTCTGTTAGAAAGGAAACAGGCATCTAGTAAATAATAAAATCAACTACAAATACAAATGATAGGACAAAGGCAAAAAACTTGGACTGGGACAAAACTAAACAAAAAAAGAGCCAAAGACGAAGCACCAGAAACACGTAAGATGCAGAGACACTTCCCAGTTGCACACACAGGAATCCCACAAAAAAGACAAACCGGGAGGTTTATGGCTTATACTCAAAGGACTGTAAAATTAAAAAACCTTGCTACTTCCAAAGTGTCCTTGAGTTTGTCTTCTGTTGGCTGTCTACTGCTGGGCATGGGGCCTACCCTTAAGAGCAGTCGGCTTCCCCAGTGAGACTCCCCTGGAGAAAACAGGATAACTTTGTCCAGAATCAGCTTTTATCCTTGAGAGTTTTGGTTAGTGGGATTCATTTTTTACATGTCTGTGCATACATGCTCCTATATGTAAGTGTATGTTTCTGTATAATATGTTAAAATTCTCTTGGTGCTTCTAGAGTTTTAGGCACTTTAGAGACGGGGGCTCACTCGTGTGGTTTTAGTGAGTGTCCTCTGCTTTGTAGCGTTGCTGAGTTGCTGGAGTCAGGCGCCACCATCGACTCAGCAGAATGGGGTCAGTTTTGGGCTCCCACAAGGTTGCAGGCGCACCTCTAGCCCCTGTGGAATTGAGAAGATGATAGTTGCCTGTCATTGTACCTGCTATAGTTCAGGTAGGAGACGACACGCTCCTGTGTCTGTATGACTGTACTTGGAAGAATGCCGCCTGAGGAAATCAGCCTTTGTCAGTTAATGGGAATGAAGCACGTGATTTTCTTTAATGATCACTACATGTGAATCCTCTCATCAGGCTGGATGATTCTGTAAATATTGATGAGGTCATGACAGATACTTCTACCAACTATCTTCTGTGTATCTATGAAGAAAAGGAAACCATTAAAAACAGAAAGCAGGGGAGCACTTCCATTGGTGTCCTGGTGAGTCCTGTAAAGGTGAAGGGAGCACTTCCATTGGTGTCCTGGTGAGTC
>JANHMN010000014.1:15320896-15337886 GCA_030674055.1 Rhabdomys pumilio | reverse complement strand
GTGGTCATGTGAGTGTGAGTAGGAGGAGGGCTGTGGTCATGTGAGTGTGAGTAGGAGGTGGGCTGTGGTCATCTGTTGGTGTGATGCTCTCAATAGCAGGTTTGGTTGTTACAGTATTGATGGAAACTGTGTGACATTAGAGGTGATGCCTGGATTAAGAAGTAGCTCCCAGTAGTTGATGTGACTTACTGAGGGCTGTGGAAAAATGCCCTCTGGCCCAGTGACTTAGCAGTCCGACCTTTCAAATAACTGCTTTAATTTACTATTTCATGCTGCACATTTAAAGAAAATGTTGCGATCTAGTGTTGTAATGAATTTATTATTATTATTATTATTATTATTATTATTATTATTATCATTATTATTATTATTATTTTAATTGTAGAAGACCAAGCATCATTTGTACTTTTTCAGACTGTTTTCTGATGTGGTTATTATTCTGAAGACTTATATCCCTCAAATGCCATTTCAGTGACAGATATTTGAAATAATCATTACAGCTTTCAGTTTAGTTAATTTATTTATTAGAGGAAATTCAACACTTTGGGTTGTTGTATTTTGACTTTCAAATTTTTATGGAAAGTGTTTAATAGTGTTAGTGTAAAAATCAAGTTAGTTTTGAGTCTGTATAATTCAGGCTTCTGTTATGATTAAAGTCCAACTTCTCCCTAATCATTATTTCAGTTTGGCATTAGTTACAGAATCCCAAGCCAAGCTAGATTTGGTGACATATGTCTTTAGTTCCAGCATTTTAGAGATGAGGCAGAGGCAGTCAAATCCTTGTCTATGGAGCGAGTTCTAGGTTCTAGGACAGCTAGGATTACACAGAAAAACACTTAGCAGGGTGGGGTTGGGGTATGGTTGACGAATAAGAGGGAAAAATTCTCATTAAATTGTTTAATAATTTAATGTTATTACATATTTGATGATTCCAGGTTAGTGACTACAGTGTTCTAAGTTTAATAAGTTAGTACCTTGTACTTAGATGAGGCCATCAACATGATTCTTAAGTCTCAGGAGCCGAGTAACCGAGGGATGCCTTTTCAAGCACTGAGTGGATATGGGAGGGAATAGCAAAGCACCTCAGTCTGGGAATGGTGAGGCTGGACAATGTAAAGACAGGGTGGAGAAAGGCAACATCAGGCCAGGCTGGCTGAGAAGTTAGCTGTGGGTACAGAGTGACCTGGTACAGTGCTGTTGTCAGAAATGCTTAGTGCCAGGGCAGGAGGCTGGGGTGCCCATTCAGGAGGATGGGGCTTTATTATGATGTTTCTCAAGTTAGCTTGCAGATTCCTCTTGTAGCTGCTGTATTTTGTGTCAGAGTTTGTTCTTCTACATTTTAAATAACAATTAAAAAACCCTACAGAGACAATACATTTGTCTTTCAAGTGAAAAAAAAAATACCTTTTTAAAAAGGAAAATGATTTTGTTAAACTTCTCAATTTGACTTATGTTATTGTTATATGGCTTAAATATCTAAACCTAAAACTTAGTGCTATATGGCATTTTTGTAATAATAAAGTCAAGAGTTGGGAGCATAGACAGGCACATACATGTACAGAGGTAACAGAGAATGAATGGACAGTTGTTTGATGCCAAGGAAGATGCTCCACTTAAAGTGAGCTCTCCTGGTCAAGTGGGCGGTCAGATACTGCTTTTTTCTTAATAGCCCCCCACTCATCTCTTTCTGAAATTACCAATTTTAGGACCATAGCAAAATCAAGAGGGAGGTAGCAGTTTTCCATATGTGTCTTCTTTATTATTCATATTATCCAAAGCAAAAGTAGGTTCTTTTTCCGTTCAGCATTGCTGTACTTGATTATTATAAAGAATTGTTTTTTTTTCAACATTTTTTTATTTTTAAATATTTATTTTATTTTGTCTGCGTGTATATATGCCCACCACCTGCATGTCTGGTACCCATGGCTGTCAAAAGGTGTGGGATCCTGTGGACCTGGAGTTATGGATGTCCATGTGAGTGCAGGTCGTCTTCAAGAGCACATGTGCTCTTACCCAGTGAGCCTTCCCCCAGCACCTTGTCATCCATGAGCTCTGTGGTCGCACCAGGTCACTGCTGTATCTCTCTCCAGCTCCTCCTTTTGTCCATGTTGTGTTGTGTTCACTCACTGTTACTA
Source organism: Rhabdomys pumilio (assembly GCA_030674055.1). NCBI lineage: Eukaryota > Metazoa > Chordata > Mammalia > Rodentia > Muridae > Rhabdomys > Rhabdomys pumilio. The sequence goes on along the minus strand of JANHMN010000014.1, from coordinate 15,335,751 downwards.
TTGCTCCGCTTTCTTTCTTCCCTTCTTCCTAAACTCTGATAACTGAAATATTTAGCTGGTGTTTCCATTGGTCCTATCTGTTGTCTCCAGCTCACTGATAGACCCTCGCTCTTCTTCAGGCAGCCAGTCACTGAGCTTTCTAGTTTGAGTATTGATTTTTCACTTCTGAATTTTTTTGTTTGGGTTCTTGTTGTATCTTTAATTTCTGTGCAGACATTTTTTTTTTAACCTTGGCTTTTTATTTTTTTATTTGTTTCAAGCCTATGCATAATTACTGGTAAAACACTAATGATTAATTTTGTGTATTGAGTGTGTCTGGGTGGGCACACATGTGAAGGTCAGAAGACAACTACAGTGTTCACTGATGGGATGCAACTCAAGTCATTAGGCTTGGCGGCAAGTGCCTTTAGCTGTTGACCTGTCTCCTTGGCTCTTAAAACGTTAAAAACAAACCAGCCCTGCCAATTTTTCTATTTTTGTCCATTTCATTGATATACATGCAGTGTACTGTGGTCATGGTCACTTCCATTGCCCTTCCCACTCACACCCCCGCTGACCCCTCCTCCCTCCTAACCAGGCCCTGTCCTCCTCAGAATGTCCATGTTATGTCCCATGTCCCGTGTCCATAACCACCTCTGCTGTGAGTCCATGGCATGGCCTTGGCAGTGTCAGAGATTCTGACACTGCTGCTGTCCTGCTGTTGGTCTATTGGGTTTGAGATCTTCCTGTTTCTTGGTGTGATGGTGAGTTTTGGTGGTAATGTTTGTTTTTCCCTACTGTGTGTGATGTGAGAATCCGGGTCTTATTTAGACTGTCTCAGGAGCTTTCTGATTTGTAAGGTGGGCTGTGCTGCATTGTTACTGCCAGGGGAGATACATGTAGATGTTCCCTCTGCAGCCTCTGCTGGGTGCCATGAGTCCCAGTTCCTCGTATAGTCTCCGTGTCATTCAGTAGGAGGGACCTCATCACCACAGTGAGAGTGACGTACAGGCTGCCTGTGTGCTCTCCCTTGCACCGTGGGGCCTGAGGACTTGCTAGGGATGGATATCTATCTCAGTTTCTTAACCTGCTCTGACCACACCAGCAAGGGGGTTTGGAGCTTTTCCAGCATGATGAGACTGGAGCCTATCCTCCTAAGTCCTCCCTAGGGTGGATGAAGGTTGGAGCATAGCTTTTCTGTAGTCCCTGGCTAGAGCACAGTAGTTATTGTCTGAAATGTTGACCTTCTGAAATGTTGGCTTCCCTGGCTCTAAACCCGGTTGTGTGTGTTGAAGTAACATGAGGGGCCTCACCCTGTGTCTTTGTTCAGCTTGAGTGCCCTGGCTGGTCTGTTTTCTGCCTGTTTTGTCTCTTGTGTATCATGCAGGGAGTCAGACTTGTCAGGAATAGAGGAACACACTCCCATTTCTTCCCTCTGGCCAGGACTGTAGGGATTGCTCTATGTTACCTTGTTTCCTTAGAGGTGTTCTAATATAATTAAATCATTAGTGCATTGATTGTCTTGCAGAGATTTACTGCAGTAAAGTTGACTTTTGCGGATGTGTGAATGTGATTAAAAGCTTCAAATTAAAACTGAAAAGTACTCTGAAGAGCACAATCAGTGGGGCCCATCCTGGCCTCTTTCTCTGTGACATCACAGCAGGGGTCTACAAAAGGCACTGGTGAATTTTGCTTGCCCTCCTTCAAAGTGACTGTTAGGTGATTAGACCCCATGACCATCTTGCACTCCTTGTCCTTTCTTGTCACTGTACAAAACTGAATGTCAGTTAAAATATTAGAAGGCACCTTAGTAGCAACTGGCCCAAGAGCTCAGAAAGGGGGCTTGTCCTGTCCAGAGTCTAAGGAACAGGGAAGTCGAGGACTGAGCTTCGAGCACACCAGCCTCTGCTGATAGCCATCAAGCCACACCTGCCTACTTACCTGCAAGAATTTTAAGTGACTCGTCTTTTTTTTTTTTTTTAACTTTCATAGTTAAATATTTACTAAATGTATATTTAAAACACCTAATTAGTGAATGGAACCTGTAATTTCATAAATTTTTATGGTGTAGAAAGTGTCTTAAGTTGGCACTGAGTTGATTTAGCAAGCGTGAGGAAGCTGTAGTGACATGCTCACTTGCAGAGGTGGAGGGGAGTGACTGCAGGAGGGGTGTGAGCACTAAGGGACAGTGCCACACTCACCTGCATCTCCTAAGGTTCTCTAACCTGAAAATCGCTGTATAAATTGGATCATTATTTAAATGCTAACACCAAGCTAAGTAGAGTTAAAGGGACCGTAAGTGATGAGCCTGAGGCCCACATGGGTCCTTCAGCTCTCCAAGGTGGGCCATCCTCCATGTTTTATGACTGGCTTGCCTTTCCTATTAGGTTATTTTATTCTACCCTCTAGGTAATTTTATAGTTTAGGTGTCTAGCAGTAAACTTTAATGAACTTCTTCTTTTATGTCTAAGAAAAAGCTTGATATATCTTCCAGTAGATCCTTTTATTATTTCAGATGGATACAAGGAGACTGTGCATCACAGAATGCAGCTAATGACGGAAAAGGAAAGGCAGGTGATGAAGGCAAAGATAGTCACTGCAGTGTTCATACACATTATTTGTGGTTTTGATAACACCCAAGCCTCTGAAGCAAATGCTGTCTTCTTTTTATGACAGGGAGAGGCGACCTTGGGGTTAAAAGCCACATGACTCAGAACAAACAGTAACAGTAACAAGGAAAGCCCTGGAATCTTTGAAGTTTCGGGGTCACTGGAGAGTGAGGCTCAGATTCTTTAGATTCCAGTCCTGAGTGATGCTTGGAAGTCTCTCTTCTATAACAAAGGGTGTGACCATACAGCAAGCAGCATAAGAGAAAAACTTCCCTTATAACTGAACTCAGCACAACTGCTACCTGTGTTTAGGGTGTGCCTAATTGTGTTTCCGGTCACTGTCTCTTCTCACAAAGCTTCCTCAGCTTCTGCCTTCAGTTGGACGCTTGCTTCAGAGCCTGACTTATCCTCTTCCTGTCTTTTCAGCCATCTCTCCTGTGAAACCTCCTTGCTGAGGGAGATTTCTAGCCATTACTTTCCCGATTACTCTGGGATTATCCTCTTAGCTCTTGTTTCAGGGTGGCAATTTCTTTCTACCCTACCTTTTTGTGATTTTTTTTTTTTTTTTGTCTCTAGCTCAAGTCTTGACCCCCCAGAGCAGTGAAAGCATATGAAGCTGGGTTATGTTTGTTCTCTCTGCTTTTTTCTCTAAGTCCCTCCCTTCTCTAAGACAAAAACCTTCTGGTGTTCGCACACTATCTTTAAAATGGTTTGTCTTCTTCTTACTCTGCATCTGGTGCATTTAGTGGCTCTTCATGAAGTAATTGATGTAAACCGGTACCCTTCAACCACGGTTGTTCTCAGGATGTCTGCCCGGTGACTGGAGAAGCAGGCAGACATGATGAAGGCACACTTTGTATAGTGAGTCAGCCAACTGATCCCAGACACAAGCACTTCTTAATGCCTGGAACCTGCAACTATTTAGGGCCAATGGCAGAGGCGAAGTGAGGTCGCTGATGGGTCAAGGCTGGAAACAAGCTGTTCTTGTCTTTTGGTGGCTTTATTAATCATTGAGGGAAAGGGGGATGGAAGGGATCAAAGTAATGCTTCGCTCCCACTGACACTGGCGTTGAAGATGGAGAAACAAACTCTAAGTCCAGGAGTTCGGTTGCACCTGGGAGCTGAGGAACAGGAAGCAGAAGTTCTAGGCCTCTGAGAGCTCCTGCTAGAATTGTGACTTAGAGGACTGACAGGTAGGAAATGTGTGTTGTTTGAAGCCACTGAATTTGTGATAACTTGCTGTAGTGTAAACAGAAAGTGGTACGTTCTCAGAAATAGGAGGTAACCTTTGTGGGCTGCTTGAGGCCACTAACCTAGGATGGTCACACAGCAGTGGTGTAGACAGTAGGTGACGTAAAGTGTATCGTGTTGTCAGTCCTGACTGTAAAGAACTTGTCCATTGGTAACCACTCACTGCAGTTAACGCAGACTGTGTCGTCTTTCTTGGGGACCCCGTTTCTTTTGCCCTGTTTTTATACTGTTGAAATAGAGGTAATTTTCCTGCACCTACAAAATGTCACTCTAAGGAGTGCAGCTCCCTGGTAGAGAGTGCCTGGGAAAGCTCAGTGCAGACAGGAGTTCTGACTGACATGCTGAACACACAAGGAAGACCTTGATAGAGTAATTGCCACTTGAACAGTTTCTAGTTACCAAGCAAGGGTACCACTTATATATGAATTCTTGTGTAGGTGCCTATGCTTTATAGTCTATTATATAACTGTTAGCTATAGCACAAAAGTTACTAAGTTGAGCGAGCTAGAAGGCTGCCCACCATGCAGATTGAAATCCTCTTTCTGCTGCACAGTGGGAGCAGCCTGGTCTGCAGCTTATCGCTCTGCCTCCCTTGTACCTACTTGTTGCTGCAGAGGAACACGTGGTTTAGACACCTTGTTTTCTGGGGCTTCAGTAGGTTAATTCCACGGACCTGCACGCATGGAAACTGTGCTTCTGAGAGAAATTTCCCTCTGCTTCCTCACTGTTTCCTTCCATGGTATCTCTCCCTCTGTACCAACAGTGCAGAAACTTACTTCAGGGCATGTGTTTTATTCACTGCTGTCTTATCCTATATAGTAAATACCACTAGTGTCAAAGTAGCGATGTGTCACAGTCTATACACATAGACACTTCTGATTAACTTAAAAATGTACATTTAGACGTAATGCTGAGTCAGCTGTCACCGATCCCTACAGAGTCCTCCAGCTGTCAGGATGCCAAGTGTTTGTGGGTGTCTTCTTTCTAACTTAAAATGTAGGTGTCCCTATTCATTGCAGCCTGGGCTGCTGGTACTTTATGACTGTACCTTGTCTACAAGAATTCTCCTGTGGAATGAGGTAACTGTATGACTTTTGTGCATTTGTTCTGACAGATTCTAGGTTAAAATGTGGTAAATAGAATGAAGCAATATTTTTCTAGTGAGATTTATAATTTTAGGTAATTCCAATTTGATTCAATGCTTCTATGTATTGAATTTTAGATATTTCTTTTATGATATTTCTTCATGTGTATCTGTGCGTTTCTGTCTGTCCATTTGTCTGTGTTTCTGTCTGTCCGTCCATCCATCAGTCTGTCTGTCTGTCTGTGTGCATGCACATTCATGTGGGCACTTATAGAGGGAGGCTGAAAGAGAGTGTCAGATCCCTTGGAGCTGGAGTTCTGGTGGTTGTGAACTACTCAGTGTAGGTGCTGGTCCTCTGCAAAAGCAGCAAGTGCTCTTAGCTGCTGAGTCGTGTCTCCAGCTCCCAATTCAATGCTTTTAAATAATACTTTATGCAAAAAGAGTAAAATGGTCCATTTGAGTTTGGTTTGCAGGCCCATTGCTTGCATAAATTACCACATACCTGAAGTCAGGCATGTTTTCCCCAGTCTGATCTAGACACCAACCAAGCTGAAATCTATGCATGCTGTTTCATACTTGAAAGACAGAATGTCTAGGAGTTTGAGTATAGAACTGCAGCAGGTCGCTTGTGCTTTTTCAAACCTTGGTCTCCTCACTTACTAGTTGTGAATTTTCACTGCTCTGTAGCTCAGTCCTCATTCAAAAATCAAATGGACAATTTGGTTCTGAAATATCCATTATTTCATAGGATTGCAGTGAACATAAATGCTTGATGCCTGCATGGGCTTAGGACAGTGCCTGGGACACAGTCCATGTTCATTTCTGGTTTTAGCATTCTGAAGCTATTTAGAAGTTGCACTGCATTTTGTTACACTTGTTTCTTACTGTCTTCTACACCCAAACTATTCATTGCTCTTCAGAGGCTGTCCTTTGGAGCGCCTAGTAGCTAGTAAAAGATGCTGTCTCATGAGGGCCTAGTAGCTAGTAAAAGATGCTGTCTCATGAGGTTTTGCTCTGTGATGCAGGTAGTTTAAAGAAGCTTGCTAGAGTTGATATATTTCTAGTAATTTATATCAAGTTGCTACAACATTAGCTTAAAGTCAGCTATGGTAGGTCACAGTATTGGCATTCATTCTAGAAATGGGTAGATAGCACGTGCTCCCTCTTGGCATCTTCCTTGGTATGGTAGTGATCTGTAAGCTCATGCCTGAGGAGAGGTTGCTTTCTCTAGTGGAGTTGTAGCAGCTGGCTAGGTGTCCGAGCAGCCCAGCATTGTGTCACAGTGGAGGCGATGAGTCCCAAGTCAGGGTGGCAACAGTGTTGCTTCTGAGGCCACAAAGGAAGGGCAGTTCTCAGCTGTCTCCTTAGTGTCTCCCCACAGTAGCATCCTCTGTGCTTGTGTTGTGTACACGTTTCTGATGTTGTCTTAAGTACTGGAGTACAGCCTACTCTACTGATCTCACTGTAGCATAGATACCCATGTAAAGACTGTCTCAGGCACTCTAGGCTGAGAGGTATAGGATTTCCACATATAAATAAGTTCATGGGGTCACAGATTAGCCTGTAACCCATGAATGCATGTCTGTACGTGCATTATTAATTGTTTTATGAATTCCAGATAACTTGTTAATTTTTTTTCTGAAGTTTCTCTTGGAATAATATCAGAAATAGGATTTCTTGAGAAAAACATTAGTTTAAATGAGGATTTTAGGCTCCTTGCAATAGCCTAAAAGTGGGTTTGTTAATCAGCCTTCAGACTCGAGGCATAGAATCTGAGTGAAATGGCTTGGTATTGTTTTGCTGAGAAAATGCTTTTAATGCATGGAAACATTTTTGAGATGATTTTCCAGCTATCAGAGAATGTTTCATTGTTGTGTTTCTTCATAATTATGTAAAATGGAGTTTACATAATTAGAAAAAAGCTTGTTCTTTTCAAAGGCTAGCATAATAGCATGCATAACTTTGTGTTTTTTTAAAAAAAAAAAAAACTGACATAATTTAGACCTCAGGGAGAAACACGTTTTTATTTGTAAATTTTTTAATTTGTTACTTTTCATGTGCTATGGCTATATATTTGTGTAAGTTCTGGTTGACATTTAAAATACCTCAAATTGTGTAGATATGAAATGTACTTTTAAAAAATATATGTAGTTTTTTGAGACTTGGTCTTTAAAAACTCTGGCCCTGGCTGTCTTAGAACTCTCTCTGTAGACCAGACTGGCCTCAGACTCACAGAGATTCACCTGCCTCTGCTTCCAGACTGCTGGGACTAAAGGCGTGTGCCCCCATGCCCAGCTTAGAAGGTACATCTTGAAGTTCAGTATTTTTGTTTCAAACGGAAAGATACGCTTTTTGCTGGATAGGTACTAGAATCAGAATCTTACTCAGAAGGGTTTGGAGTTGACATTTGCATGGGAATTTAGTTGTTAGTTTTAAACTTTAAAAAGTCTGTAGCTTTAAATGATATATAGCAGTTTAAAAAGTTTTCTTTGTAATCAGCCTTAATCAGGTGTGATTTCCATGTAACAAGCTTTGTGCATTTAAGTTTGTTTCAGTCACATCCAGTGTAAACATCCTGCAGCCATCATCCCATGTAAGCTCCACCCTTCTCCCTAGACTTCCCTCTGCCTCTTTCTAGTTACTCTCTCTATCTCCAACCTTCACTCCAACACTAATGGTCTGCTCGCTGTACTTAGAGGGCAGGGCTGGCCGTTTTAGAGTTTCACACAACTGGAATCATTGCAGTGTGGACTCTTGGGTGTCTACTTTCTTACATTTGCACAAAGAAATGTGTCATTATTGCATGTATGAGAAATTTGTTCTCTTTAATTGCTGTGTAGTTTTATGTTAGATGAATATACCAAGGCTTGTTGATCATTCACTTGCCAAATCCTTGGGTTGTTTCCAGCTTGTAGCTATTTTCAGTAAAGCTGTTAAGAACACTTCTCTGTGCTCTGTCTTCTCACAGACATACTTGTTTTGGATAGGCCTAGGAGTAGAATTGCTAGGTTAGGTATGTAAACATATATATCTAACCTTGTGGGAAACAATGAAAATGTTCTTTATAGTAATTCCACAGTTTTGCTTCTCTACTGCAGTGTGTGAGAGCTGTAGCTTCTCTGCTGCAGTGTGTGTGAACTGTAGCGTCTCTGCTGCAGTGTGTGAGAGCTGTAGTTTCTCTGCTGCAGTGTGTGAGAGCTGTAGCTTCTCTGCTGCAGTGTGTGAGAGCTGTAGTTTCTCTGCTGCAGTGTGTGAGAGCTGTAGCTTCTCTGCTGCAGTGTGTGAGAGCTGTAGCTTCTCTACTGCAGTGTGTGAGCTGTAGTTTCTCTGCTGCAGTGTGTGAGCTGTAGCTCCGTCCTTATCTATTACCCTAGTGTGTCTTTTCACTTTGAGTCACTGTAATGACCAAATTGTGTTTTCACATTTGGGCTTTAATTGACTTCTCTATGAACAGAGGTGTTTGATGTATTTTTTGGGTGTTCGTCCATGTGTCTTCTCAGTCTATTTTAACTCTTAGATTGCTTGTGTTGTGGTATAGGAATTGTTCTAGGTAAAATTTTTTTACCACACATGCCTAAGTTCATATACATTCTCTTTCTACCTGTCCCTCCCCCTCTCCCTCTCTCTTTCTCTTTTCTCTTTCTCTATGATATTTTTCTCCAAGCTTTGGGTTTACCTTTTAATTTTCTCTTGAATGCAGAAAAACAAAAGATTTGAACATCAAACCTACAGTTTCCTCTTTAGTGACAAGTATCTTCTATATCTTAAATTCTGCCTATTCTAGAAGCATGAAGCCTTTTACATTTCCTTCTTGTAAGGTTTCTATAGTTTCAGTTTACAGTCTTAGGTCTGCTAGGCATTTTGTTTGTGATGGTCTGAGCTGGGGTTAAGGTTCACTTCTCTCCTTAGTTTGTTTCCATGCTGTAAGCAGAGACGATGATTCACACACATTCAGTTTCAGGTTTTATTTTGAATTTGACTTTGAAAAGGAGCTAGGATTTTATATTCCTGTAGTGGACATTGTAGATTTTGACATTTTAGGGTATCAGTTAGAAGGACTTTAGAGGTATTTTTTGTTTTGTTTGTTTCATATTAAAAAAAAAATTGGCAAGATAGGAACTCCAAAACCTCACTGTGCTTCTTCCTCGTATACCCTGCTGGAGGTGAGTATAAAATAGATGCTGCTGCTGCTGCTGCTGCTGATGTGTGTGTGTGTGTGTGTGTGTGTGTGTGTGTGTGTGTGTGTGTGCGCGCGCACGCGTGCGCGTGTGTGTGTGTGTGTGTGTGTGTGTGTGTGTGTATGTGTGTGTGTATACATGGATAAGAAAGAGCCCAGGGACGTGAAGGACTGAAAGATTAAGAAAGGATGGAAGCTTTGAATTCTCGGGTCACCCCGGCAGATGGGCATGGATGGCTTCCTCAGCCTTTGGTCTTCTGCTTCATTCCCGTCTGAGTGTTCTCTGTTTTTCTCTGGTCTCCCAGGTTTGAACACTCTGATCCATTCTGCCTCTGGCCTCACCATGGCCTCACCTTTGGTTTGAGAGAACATGTTAGAATTTTTTTTTTTAATCTTTAAAAGTTTCAGAAAAGTTTTGTTTCATGTGTATGGGTGTTTGCTTTTATGTTTATGTGTGTACTATGTACATGCTTGATGCCTGTGGACACCAGAAGAAGGTCTTGGATCCCCTGGAACTAGAGTTACACATGGTTGTGAGCCACCATCTGTGTGCTAGGAACCACATTCAGGTCACCTGTAAGAGCGGCCAGAACTCTTGAGCCGTGTCCCCAGCCCCTGGAAAGTTTTTGATGGAATTTTCCTTTAAAAGTCAGAGTGAACACTAACCATTTTGAAAGAACACATAAAAACAAAAGCCATGAGAAGCTGAATTTCCCCAGCTCAGGCATCTTGCTGTGTAAAAATGCTCCTTTGAATCTCCCAGCTCCAGGCATGCTGGCTTTATTACTTCCTGGGCCTTAGACCTCTGGCTTGTGTGACCCTTTTGTGACATGTAGGGTTCAGACAATGGGAAGATCTACCTGCTCTTTTGTCTTAAGGCCCCCTATTCATGGCCCTAGTCTGTTCCTAAGTTTTGATTCTCTGTGCTAACTTGACTGAGTGGGTCCTTTGTTAATTACTTGGTGGGGAGGGGTCCTTCATAACCCTAGGTCTCTGAAGCTGGCTCTGTGGCTGAGTATCGAATCAGGTCATCCTCAGTGTGGTTCACTGTGACAGTGTAGGTCCTCTTACTAGACCTGTGTGGTTTTGTCTGTTAGGTCTCACTCAGTACCTGTGACTCTTCCCAGCACTTCCTTCCCTGAAACCTACCCTACAGGTCTCCCTCTCAGGGGCTGGGCTTCACTTCCCTCCCCACAGCCTGATCCCTGTATGACTCAGCAATTTTGCCTACACTTGTCTCTTGGTCAGCTTCTCCTCTCTTGCGCTCCCTCCCACTCTGACGATCCAGTTAAGTGGAGCCATGTTCTACCTGGACTCTCCCCTCTGCTTGCTTTCCTTCTTACATCTCCAGTAAAATTCTTCTCCGGACTAGAGTAGTCATGTTCTGCTCCTGTTAGTTCAGTTTCTGTTTTTGTCTCTCTGCCCAGCAGAAGGCTCCCAAGTTTCTTCTGTTTGACAAAAACTACATTTTCTAACAGGTTGTTGACAAAAGCCTCAGTTGAAGATGAGTTTGTTGGCTTATATGTAAAAAGCTTGAAGAGGGGCTGCAGCCTGGCTGTGCGAGGCTGCACCTAGGGATTCTTCTTTGTCTTCTCCTTTTGTGCTCCTCATTGTCAGCAAGGTGTCAGGATGCTGTCATCTGCAGGACCCAAGGTCAAGTCCAGGAAGTGGGAAAGCTTCTTGGAGCCTGTATAAACTGAGGACATGACTGCTCCAATGTATGGTTGACAGGAAGGTTTTTGTACAGCCAGAGGCATCTGCCAGAGTCCAGAGCAGACAGAGAAAGTAGTAAACTGAACATGGCAGCAGACTGGACAGAACCAAGAGAGAAAAGAGGGGTGGGGAGGCGGGTGGAGCAAGAGAGGAAAGCCAAGTGAGTGCTGGTGGAGGAGACCAAGGAAGAACAAGAGAGAGATCATAGGTGCCAAAGAGAGGCATGAGGGTTACAAGGGAATGAGAAGCCCAGGAGCTGGAGAAGCTGAGGGTAGGGGTGGGGCAAGAAGAGCTGAGGAGAGCCACAGATAGTTGTGATGCTCTGGAAGCCTGGGGGCCAGCATGTGCTGTGGGATGCTAATAACACCATAGAGAACCACTGAGTTTCCTTTGAGCTCGATAGAGGTCACATTAAATTCTGCAGTTTACTTCTGCTTTCCCCATCCCCTCATCCCACCGCTCTCTAAGACCCCCTCAGCCTGAGATCTTCTGCCTTATCTTTCCCTTGGTCACCACTTTTATTTTTCTGTTTTGTAAGTTTCGTATTCCTGTAGCTGCTTTTATGAAGTGACTGTTTTATAAATGCCTTTTGTTCTGACTTCTGCTTTCTGGACAATAAGATATTATCCCAGGCTTCCTTTTTATTTGCATTTATCGAGTAGGTACGCTTAGACAACTGGTTCCTTCATTGTTTTGGTTTTTAAGTCTTTTGAATTATTTTTATTTCTTTTTTATTGATGATCTTTTTCTTAGAATAGAAAATAAATTTCACTGTGGTGGTATGTGTAATCGTACTCGCTCCCCTCCCTCCACCCCCCTCCTCTCCATCTCTTCCTCTGTCCCTCCTTTCCTCTTTCCTTCTACTCTCCACATTTCCCTTCTGCTTTTGTGTCTTACTCAGTTTCTTTGAGTTTTTTTTTCCTTTGTAATCTAAATGGATTTTAACTTTAATTGATAAGTTTATTTTTATTAATTCTGCTATGTCTGATTTGATGTTAATTTGTTATATTTGTGTTACACTTTTTCTATTTTTTTTAACTTTTAAAGTCATTCATTTCCTTTGCTATTTTTGTAGTTTTTACTTCCTAATATTTCTTATTCCAGTGACTGTTAAAATTACATCTTCACACAGTGTCCCTAGTCTTCTAGGAAACAGATTATATATCCCCTGTTGCGAGGAATGAGGCATGGATGGATTTTTATGCTGGTTCTAATACAGATGTCTTACAGCTCTGCTGCATCGTCTGTCTTTAAAAGACTAGTTTACTTCATGAGAGTTACACAGTTCATTGCAAAGCTTGGAACCCAGTGAGGATTACTGTTACAAGCAAGTTTTTCAGGGTGCACTGTGAACTTGACAAGGATTTTTTGGCTGTAAAAAAAACATTGATTTCTTTTTTTTTTTTATTGAATATTTTATTTATTTACATTTCAGATGTTATCCCCTTTCCCAGTTCCCCCCTCCCCCATAAACTCCCTATCCCATCCCTCCTCCTTTTTTGCTTTTATGCCATTTAAATTACATGCACGTATTAAGGTCAGTTCTAGGTTGAGTAACTAGCAATACAGTAGAAGCAAATAATCAAGGAACAAGCAAGACAATAAACACAGATAGTCAAAGAATAAGCAAGCCAGTAAGCAGAGTCCTATGATCACTCCCATGATCATTATTTCTAAGGTTTATCAAGGTTACCAAAATATCTGAGCCTTCTTCCCTGCCTTAGCCTAAAGTCATTTTCATGCCTGAAGCCTACTTCTTTGCTCTAGCCTAAGATTTATATTCTTGATTGTAATTACTTATTTGTTCTACCCTAAGATTTAGATTTCTGCCTGAAATTACTTCTTTGTTCTAACCTAATGTCAGATTCCTTCCAAGCAGCTCATTTCCTTGTCCTTGGCCAATGTCAGATTTCTGCCAGGCAGCCCCAAAAGCTCTTCACATCTCCCCCTTTTTTATTGCATAAACAAGACTGAGCCTGCCTTAGACAAGAAAGCCTTCCTTACCAGTCATGGAGTATACATTATCAAAAGCAATGAACTTCTGTCTTAGGTTGGTAAGGCTCTGTGCAGAATCTTACCTGTCCTTGGCTTGCCAGCCTGTTAATTTAATAACTCTGTCTGGGGGTCCATTTTCAGTTTCAAGTCATGTACTTTGGCTGCTAACCTGTTGATGTTGTTAAAGACAAACTTTAACATGATGAGCAGGAATAAAAGTATTCCCAGGACAAAAAGGGCTCGCATGATCAAGGTAAATATGCCATTCTTAAAGCTTGACTAAAATGGAAATAATGACCTCAAGCCATGGATAATTTTATCAACATTATCTGCAGCATCAAAGCTCAGCAGAGCAGCATTTTTTAAATTCATAATCTCTCTGTGCAAAGTTAAAACATCCAGAGAGGTGTTAGGATTATTCCAGATACCCTACAAGTATCTTTAAACTTTTTTTCTAATTATAATGAATATCGTAAATTTTAGAAGTAATACAACTCCATTGATATTTGGCATGACAATACTTGAGATGGCTCCTTACTCTTGAACTCTGAACCACTTTCTAATAATTTGAATAGGATAAAGAGCATCAATCCAATGTTTCAAATACCTACCTAAGTCCTCATGTATACTCAACACATTTTTTACTAAATGATTAACAAAAGTAGCTGTCTTAACTTCTTGTGTCAAAGCAATTTCAGAAGTAGTGGTGCTAGCAATAAATGTAATTAAAGCTGTTATACCAGCAATGATCAAGCCCACTACCCTCTTGCTTCTGCTTAAAGCCTAACTCACTTCTAGTACTTGCAAGCTTTTTTCAGAAAACCAAGGTCCTGTAATATTTAGAGCAATAAGACAAAAGCTGATTGATAGACTCCCATAATTGACATGTTGGGTTTCAACACACTAACACAATTAGAAAGTATACAATCAATGCAACTTACAATAAATACTGTAGAAGAGACAAAAGTAATTTTAACTTGACAATTAAAAGAACCTTATTGTATTCACTAACACTTGTTTGAAATCCAGAAACTATCTCAATTTTATCTCTTGCTAATATAACGTCATAGAGAATTGTAGCTAACTTCCAAATATGTCTCTGAAAATGTCCAGATCCAACCTTCCTTTCAAATGAAGACTGTTATTTCCAGTATTGGATTGATTTCTAGACCAGTACATGATTGAGTCTGAATAACTGGTCACCTTTAAGAAAAATACAAGAGTCATTATAACTTCTCTTTTTTTGATTCTCTGTCCTATAAGGTCTAAAAACTTGAGGCAGTACAGCTTGTCCTATCTGGGATATAGGCAAGTAAAGGTGGGTTGGGAAGATAAGTCCAATACATCTTCCCAGTCACCATTGTCAGAGCACTCAGCAAACTCACAGGTCAGCATCATTCTTTGTCTCAGCATCAGCATGTCTCACCCATCGCTCTGGCAGCCACCATGCTTCTTCAGCATCCTATGATCCTGAGTGTGTTAGAGCTCCTAGGAGTCCAGCCTCCTCTGGATTTTGTGGGATTGGGTGCAGAGCTGACGCTCAAGGTCTGCTCAGTGCTCTGGCACAGACTGGAAGGACAAAACATTGATTTCTAAAGGCATCAATGACCATAACTTTGGCTAGCTGCCTTTCCCCGATCCCGAAGGTCTGTTTATTTGATACCAGAGTCGCTAACTTTATGTCTGTGCTTCCATTAAGAAATATCTGAAGTTGTCTAGTGTGAGTGTGGGCTCTATACTAGTGGTGAGTTTTACTACTATTTAATCTTTCAAATTTGACAATTCTTATGTAAAAAGAGAGACATGTTACATGTTAAAAGGTAAGTTAGGAGTTTATTTTTAGAGCCCATGTCATGGTGGATCTGGTGACTGGTCTGTCATGTCATCAAGCACAAAGATGACTGCCTCTATTCAGCCTCCTCTTCTGTCTGAGGCCTGGGACACTGATGGCTTCTGTAAAGTTTGGCAAAGAGAATGTGGCCTGCGATTGTTTAGCGCATACACACACACACACACACACACACACACACACACACACACACACACA
>JANHMN010000014.1:15294442-15320094 GCA_030674055.1 Rhabdomys pumilio | reverse complement strand
CACACACACACACACACACACACACACACACACACACACACACACACACACACCAGTTAATCTTAAAATGCCTGTACTAACACAATTACTGAGCGCTGCTAAACTTCTCCTGCATAATTAGGTCGCATGGCCATTGGCCACTCAGTACTGAAAACTCGTATCTGGCTGGTTGGCTTTGTCTCCTGCAGCTACTTCTCCTTCTTCCCCAGCTCTGACTCTGCCTGCATCCTCCCTTGTAACTTTTAAGTGTCCCACCCTGTCCCTCAGTCATTAGTCACTGGCATCTTTATTGACGGATCAAGAACCAATTGGGGAACAGGACCTTAGCATCAGGACCACCCTACATTTATTATCTCAAAACTCAGGCCACAAAAAAACAAACAAACAAAACAAAACAAAAATATCAAAAAACAAAACCTCAGGCCACTTGATTTTAAAATGGTGCTGCCACCCTGGGGGAGATGTGGTTCTGGTCACTTGTGCATTTATCCAGCAGTAAGGGGAGACTTGAGTCGCTTTTCAGTATCAGGCACTGTTCCAGGCAGTTAGGACAGCAATAATAAAAGTCCTTGTCCTCATGGGGTCTATCTAGGAATGCCATCTTACACAGGCCACAAAGTGATTTCTCTTACAAGACTGAGAGCCTGGAACTGATGGTGTCATATGGAGTGCTACAAGAGGGTTTGGGTAGAGGGAAGGTTGGATCAGACCTGATCTGTGGTGTTTTAAGGACAACACAAAGGCCAGTGTGATTAGAGGAGAAAGAATGCAGTTAGACAGGTGGGCAGATTAAGTGAAACGTATTCTTATGGGCAGGAACAGACTCAGCCCTTAGAGGCAAAGCTCACAACCAAAACAGACCAAGAGAATTTTAGGGCTGCAAGATTGCCCAGCGGTGCTTGCCACTATGCCTGATGACCTGAGTTCAATCCCAGGAACCTACATGGTGGAAGGAGAGAACTGATTTCTGTAAGTTGTCTTCTGACTGCCACATGTGTGCCGTGGCATGTGCTCATACACACATAGGCCCACAGTAAATATATAAACCTAAAAGCATTTGAAAACACTTTTACTATTAGTTTTCTACTTAGCCCTCTTTAAATACTAAACACTATGGAGCAGGGGTCTTATGAGCCTTTTTAGAGAATTTTCATGTGCCAGATGGAAGCACTGTACTGCTGTCCCTTCTTATGAGGACAAAGGAGCCCCCAAAGGAGTCAGCAAGCACGTGCAGCCTTCTCAGGCTTACCATGGGGGCATTGGGAGCAAGGCTTCAAATGCCACCTGCCAGGGGTCTATAGATGCTTGCTGAGTTCACTTATTTATTTATTTTTTATCAATAAAACTTTATTGTGCTGAGAGGCACATGCATACCGTGGTGTGTGTATACCATGTGTGGAGGTCAGAGGGCAGCATGGAAATCTTGGGGGTGGAACCCAGATTTTCAGGCTTGGTGGCAAGTACCTCTACCTGTTGAGTGATTGGTCTTATTTATTCACATATTACTTATTTATACAGGGGATTAAGCCCAGGGCTTGGACAAACTATCCAGTGGCTACATTCCCAGATTTTTGATGTATTTTTAATTTTTTTGTCTTTTGATGCCAGGTTATATATTGCAGGCTGGTCTAGAACTTACATTTGTGGCCCAGAATAGCGTTAGACTCACACAGTCCTCTGCCTGTGGCTTCTAAGTCCTGAGATGATGGGTATGCACCACTGTGCCTGGCTTATTGGAATGCTTTTAAATGCCATAGTTTTATTATTCATTATGAGCCAGAAGAGCAGTTAGCACACTGACTGTCTCCAAGAATCATTTCAGATCATTTTGATTAATTAAAAGGCTAATTGTTTGTCTTTGTCCCATACTTACTTTCGGCCATCCCCATATATATATTTTCTTCATATTGAATTCCTCAGTGAATTTTTAGTTAAGGCTGTTTTCCTGTATGATTCATTTCTGATTTGAAGAATGTTAATTTCACAAATAACTTGTTTGATGACGTGCTCTGATGGAGGCTGTTCTGAATCACCTTGTGTCTAACTTCTCAGACATGGTGTGACACCTATTCCTTCTTCTTTTGGAGATTTATTTTTAATTGAAGTCTGTCAGACAGACAGAGACATGCACAGCCTATCAGTGTACAGTATAAGGGACTTCCCCAAAGCCAGCATGCCTCTACAAACAGCACCCAGGCCAAGAAATGGACCATGACAGATCACTGGACATCTCCTTTATGAGTCCTGTCTGTCACAGCCCTTCTTAAAAATATTTTTTACATAAATAAGTTTATTGTGCTTTCAGTTTCTTTAAATGGAATTTTATGATGTGTATACTGTCTTCTGGGTGATAACCCTACCCGTTGATGATTGGGCACATCGTAAATTATGCATTCACTTACCTGGGCTATCTGTTTTGTATGCATTTTTATTCTGGTGATTTTATGGTACTTGCTGCCTTCCTTTCTTCAGCTTGGATACCTGACCTTACTAGAGGATCTTTTCCATGAATCAGATTCTCCATGTTAGTGTGGTCCTGTTGACTAGCGCTTGATTTGTGGTGCCTATTCATTGTGTCCTAATTGTGTGCCTATCTTGATATCATAAATATTTCCTGTTTCTTTCTTATAGATTCTATCCTAATTTCCATTTCACATTTTAGATTACAATTGAATTGAACCCTGAGTCTGGTGTGAACTTGATTTCTCTTCCTTCCATGTGAATGTCCACTTGACCATGTGTTGAAGGGACTGCCTTCTCCAGCTCGTGTGTCATTCTCTCTTTGTCACAAAGGAGCCACTGAAGTAGAAATCTCTAATTCATCTGTACCCTTGGCATTATCTACCTGCTTTTTCTTTTTTCCCGAGTGGCCAGTGTGTGCATTTTATAGTGAGTAGCAACGTTCTTCTTTTTGTATAGCCCGGAAGCAGCTGCAGTTGTGACCGCCCAAATGTTCGTCATAGACAAGATGGCCAGTGCCTATGACTGTCTAGCTCTATGTTTATATTTGGTAGTGTGACTCCTTTAGCTCTAGGTAACCACTTCTCTATCTGCATCAATACAGCTGCCTCTTCTGGACATAGTGCCTGAATTCAAACACTATGTCATCTTCTTATGACTGGCTTTTAAAAGTTGGCTTTGTAAAGTTAGCATACAAATGCGTGTGTAGTGTACTGCACTGTGGCATTTCACACATTTCTTTGTCTTGTTTACCCCTTCTCTTACTCGATTCGTCTGCGTCTGTCTTCTCTCTCGCTGATCCTTTCCCTCTGCCCCTCGGCCCTCCTCTGCCCTCAGGTCACATGTATTCTATCACCTATCCCTTTTCCCTGTCCCCCAGCCCTGAAGATCTCTCCATCCCTTGTTGCCATGATCCTGTTCACAGTCTACACACATGTGCAAGTGCACACCCCTACTCCTCTCCCCCGAGCCTCCACTGATTTTGCTATGATAGAAGCATGCAGTGCTTGTCTCTCAGAGCCTGGTCTATTTTGTTTAACATAATGATATTCAGGTACATCTGTTTTCTGGGGAATGCCATGATTTCATTTTTCTTGGCAGTTGAATAAAATCCCATTATGTATATGAACCACATTTTCTTTATGCCTTCGTCTGTTGAAAGACATCTAGGCTGCCCTTGTTTCTTAACTGTAGTCAGCAGTGCCCAAGGTGCAGATGGAAGTGCAGGTATTTCTGGAGTAGGACTTCAGATTCTCTTAATATCCCAGGAGTCGTGTAGCGTGTACACAGTAGTTCAGTTTTACAAACCACCATACTGATGCCACCACAGTGCCTGCCAGTTTCCGTACCCACCAGCAGCATCTAAGGGTTCCCCTTTCCCCACATCTTTGCTAGCACTCGTCATTTATTTTCTAGATATTAGCTGTTCTGATGGAATCTTAAAGCAGTTTTAATTTTTGTTTTTTGGATGGCTAAGTCTATTGAATACTTTTAAAATATTTATTACTAGTTTATTTTTCTTCTTAGAGTTGTTAATTCAGTTTATAGCTATTTAATGATTGTAAGATCAGCTGGTTTTGGTGTTCCTTATGTATTCTAGATAGCAAACTATAGTCTGATGTATAGTTGGCTTGAAGATTACTTTTTATCAACTTGACACAAAACTCAACGCAGGAAGAAGGAATCACAGTTGAGGAACTGAGGCCATCAAATTGACCCCTGGGCGTGTCTTTGGGGCATTTTCTTGATTAATGATGGTGTGTGGAGGGCCCAACCATTGTGGGTGGTGCTCCCTATGGACAGATGATCCAAGGATGTATAAGAAGGGTAGCTGAGCCAGCCAAGGGACGGAGGTCAGTAATCAGTGTTCTCCACAGTCTACTTTAGTTCCTGAGTCTGACCTCCTGCCTTGACTTTCCTCATTGATGGACTCAACTGAAATAAGCCCTTTCCTCACCAAGTTGCTCTTCAGGATTTATCACAGCCACAGAGGGCAAAGCCAGGGCAGTTGGGAACAGCTCTCCCATTTTGTAGGCCTTCTCTTCACGCTGGCATTCTTCTCCTTGGCTGTGGGGAAGCCATTCAATTGCATTTCAGTTTCATATCTACCATCTGTGACTGGCTTCTTTCACGTAACATACTTTTTCTGTTATAATATGTGTAAGTACATGAATACTTTTTACTAGCAAGTCATGATCTCTTGTATACTATATGAAAGACTCAGGTTTTTGCTGTTTTTCATTATAAACAGTATGGATATGTGTCTTCCTCAAAGTAAATAGCTAGGAATGTAAGTTACAGGTCACTGGTCATTTTATCTCTTGCTTTATTAAAGGGTCTAATGCTGTCCTCAGTGTCAGGCATCCCCTGTGAGTCTTGTGGTTTTGGATTCTGTCATCACTTTTATTTATGGCCACTTCTTAGCCTTCTTCATTTCCTGTTGACAAATTCACTTTGAACATCTGTGCATAAACTAGTACAGCTGTTAAAGGAGGAGTGTTTCCAAATCTGTACTGTCTCTCAGGCTTTCTTCTGGTTTACTGATGTATTTGACAGCAAACATTGTGTATCTTTATGATGTTTCGCATGATGTGTTGATACATTGTGAAATGATACAACAAATTCCCACACCCATCACTTCACACTGTCACCTGTTTGATGGTATGTAACTGGTCACTCTTGGACATTAGAGCTGCAGACCATGTTCATATTTCAAAGCGGAACCAGTGTTTGTTTACTTATCACCTCCATGTTCAACCTGTCCCCTCCTTTGACAACCACCATTCAGTCTTGGCTCTTTTACGTTCAGCTCTTATAGATGGCACTGTAATGGAGACTATGTAGTGCTTGTCTTCCTGCCTGGCTCCGTTCACTTATATGGCACTCAAAGGTCTGTCTATGTTCTTGCTCGTCACAGAATTGCTCTTTTCTCTCATCTTGCTAATATTTCTTGGTATGTTTTCCTTCTTCTTCTTCTGTTGGTAAGTTCAGATTGCTTCTTTGTCTTGGCTGTTGGGAATAGTCTACCGTGAACTTGGAAGGGCAGACGTATCTCTAAGACACAGACTTCATTTCCTAGAAAGTTCACCCAGAAGTGGGGTTGCTAGATCAGAGCATAATAGTAGTTTTTTAGTTTTTGAAGAACCTGTTCTCCATGGCATCTGCCCGAACTTTCCTCTGTCTTTGTTTAGTACCTCTTTTCCTATAGTACCACTGACATATTTTTAGAAAATCTAGTGTTATGGTTTTGACTTGTTGAAAGTCAGACATTTTTTGACTCTTGACTTCCCTAATGATTAGTGATGCTAAGAATGTTTTCATACACTTGTTGGCCATTTGTGTTGTGGGTGTGAGGAAATACCTGTTCTGGGTCCTTACAAGAAGAAGTACCTCTTCTCTGTTGATTTTCAGAAATCTGGTTACTGATTTCTTGCTGTTGAGTTGTCTGAGGGTTTTTTATTACAGTACTTCTACATTCTGAGTGATGATGAACATTGATAGTTAGGAGAGAAAGGATTCTGAATACAGTAAAAAGTAGACTTCTGAAAGGGGTTATTTTAGAAAGGCTCGGTCAAATTGGAAGTATATGTGTTTTATTTGAAAGAAACTGAAATGTGGTTCAAATATAGAAGATAAGACAGTACTGCTAAAGAGGCCGACTCTGGGCCAGACCAGTGTGTAGTCAGTGCCAACATCCTCCAGAAGGTCAGGCATGGCACTCATGGTGACTGTGGCCCTAACTTTCCTTGCTGCCATCCCCCTGTAGTTTCATTATGTGTATTTCTCGTTGTTGATTCTTACAGCTGGCTTTGAGTTTGAAAGCCTTGTCCACCTACAGATTCTGTCCCGCCCACCTGCTTGCTCTGCACCCTCTTAGTTGCTGAAGAAACAGCTGATTTTCCTGAGTTTTCCAGATCCTGGGTCTCAATGGCTGTGCCATAAAGTCCAACTTGCCTCTCAGTATTTTCTGGATTTGTAGTTGAATTAAACTGCTTAATAAGATCTAGGTGCTTTCATTTGGGGGTTCTTTTGGAGAAAGAGTGAGAGGACTTCATATGTTACATTTCTCACTAGGTGGCATATAATTGTCTTTATATAGGAATTCAATAGTCCCTGACATGAGCTGCCAATGAACTATCCACTTTTTAAGGTGGGTGCCTGGCTTTAAACGTATCTAGTGTGGCTTAATTCAATGTGTTTGCATCTCAGTGTGTTTCTTCCTCATGCTCAGATTGGCTCTTAATTAGGTAATGAGGGCTCTTGAAGTTGGTTTCTGAGTCATTTGCCATGATTCTACTATTAGCTTTTTTGCTAATCCATAGCAAGATATTTTAGGTCACCACCCTGTCTTGTCATTATCTTACCCTAATCCTAAAGTTAGTCACTTCCTCAATAGCTATAGTTTATAGTAGGAAGAGAGACCCGAACAACACAGTCTATGTTCCAGGAAGTTCCTTATTCACAGAATTAGTCATGGGTCTTTGTAGAAGACACATACATATTTAACAAATAAACCACATAAACAGCATATAAAATACTTCAAATTCTAATTTGGGACTAACAGTTTTCCATGTAGAGTCTTCAGCCTTGCTTCTGTCCCTCCATTTCCCTGTGTGGAGGACTCTTATGTAAGTAGCTCTGTTATTACAATGTTGGTTTCTTGATTTCCCTAAGCTTTACAGTTTCAGAGGAGTAACTCTGATGTGACCATCACTAATATGGATTCCTGAGAAAAGCTCAACTTGCTGCCTTTGCTCTCTTATGTCTCCCCTGTATATTTGCTTTGTTGGAGTGTGGGCTCTCCTCTCTCTCCTCACGTCTGTTTGTCTTTGTGGAGCAGGTGACACTCCCCCATGTCTCTCATGTCTCTGCCATGCTGCATCTTTAAGGCTTGATTCTGTGAACAAATGCATATTTAATTCTCACCACTGATTTTTAAGTCTGGTATCTCAAGTCATATGGTTGTCTGAACTTCATTGTCTAGGTCAGAGGCTCCTAGACGTTAGTGTACATCGCATTCACTTGGAGGCCTCTGAGTGCCCAGTGCTGGGTATTTGGCCAGCTATCAGATGATATCATGGATTTAAGTTTCCCATCAGGAGGCATGCCATTGCCTTTTCTTTTGAGCTGACTAGTGATGAACTAGTTTCACTCTTTAAAGTGTTTTTTTTGTGAACATCTGGATTTTAACATTTCTGATGTTTAGATCACAATCTGAGACATAGTGTTTGGGTGCTGCCTGCTGCATCTGTTTTTTGTGTGCTTGTTTTTGAGACAGAATTCCATGTAGCTGAGGCTGACCTTGTACTTGTACTCCCAATTCTCTGAAGTGCTGGGAATGCAAGCGTGTTGCAACCATGCCAACAGATTCTACATTTCGGCTAAGTTCCAGGTAGTGGGGTTTCAGCGTTGTATCTTGGGAGCACCTTTTCTATGTTTAGATCACCTGCCCTATTTTCTGTGTTTATTATTTTTATTCAGTACTTTACAGTTGTTTTCCCTTCATTTTGAGTTGGCCATTGGTTTTCATTTTCTATGTAGGTTATTATCTGTGGGGCCTGTTTTTCTTAGTGTTTTTCTGTTGCCTTTCTCCTGGGTTACTTATTTTCCATTTTGTTAGGATTATCTGAGTTCTGACAGCTTATTTCTGAGGATTATTTTTTCTTCTTTTTTCCAGCTTGTTATCTTAGCACTAGGGAGACTGAGGCAGGAGGATAAATGGTAGTTTTGGGTAAGTTGGGGTATGTAGCAAATACTAGGTGAGCCAGGACAACAATAGTGAGACCTTGACTCAAAAACAAAACAAAACAAAACAAAACAACAACAACAACAACCATTAGCTTGTTTTTGTAGGTTTTTTTTTTAAATGAAGTTCTAGGTTTTTTTACTTTTATGGAGATTTGACTTCGTATTTTTCCTACATTCTGCTGTTATCTGTAGATATGCTATTCTGCTTTTTGTCCTTGCAAACTGGGCTAGAAATTGACCTTGGTTTTTTTTTTTTATTAGTTATTTTTATATGAAGTTCATTTTCTTGAGTTCTTAGAAGAGAATTATAGATGAAAGTAGCTTTTCTAACTTGACAGCTGTCTTAGTGTTTTATGGCTGTGAACAAACACCATGGCCAAGGCAACTCTTATAAGGACAACATTTAATTGGGGCTGGCTCACAGGTTCAGAACTTCAGTCCATTATCATCAAAGTGGGAGCATGGCAGTGTTCAGGCAGATGTGGGGCTGGAGGAGCTGAGAGTTCTGCATCTTTTTCTGAAGGCAGCTAGGAGAAGACTGTCTTCCAGGCAGCTAGGACGAGGGTCTTAAAGCCCATGCCCACAGTAACACACCTACTCCAGCAAGGCTACACCTACTCCAACAAAGCCTACACCTCCAAATAGTGCCACTCCCTGGGCCAAGCATATTTAACCCACCATAACAGTAGCAGTCGTGTTTTAAGGTATCATCATAACTAGCCCAATTCAAGTATTTTAAGTATAGAGAGTGTGGACTGTAGCACATCTGTGCTCTCACATACCCACTGTCTAGTTCAGCTGTTGAACCCTGTCAAATGTATCAAGTCTTTTTGAAGTTGTTTCTGCCATTGGCCCTAACAATTAACAATTATTTTATCCATCTTTTTTATTTCTAGAATTTTGCATGCCAGGAGTGTTATAGTGTGTAGTCATTTGGTTTCATGTCTGACTTAGCATAGTAACTTTCCTGCATATTATTAACTATTAAAACCGTGGCAGCTCACTTGTTACTTTGACTCTTGTCTGTTGTCTGCTTACTTTGGATTCTGTTAATGCAAGTATCTCTTCAGTGTGAGATTCTGTTTCCAAGGAGTGCCGGGGTGGCTAGCGAGCTGTTCCACTTGTAAACTGAGGATTCAGTTTGGCCCCAGAACTCATGTTTTGAAAGCTCCATATGGTGTTTACTTTCAATCCCAGCACTGAGGAGGCAGAAACAGGAGGGTCTCTGTGTTGTGTTGGCGAATCAGCTTAGCTTAGTGTGGGAGCTCCCAGCCAACGAGAGACCTTGTTTCAGAAACAGTGTGAGCAGCATCCCTGAGGAAGGATATGTGAGGTTGACTTCAGTCTGTCACAGGCACATGCATACATGTACACTTGGGTGCACACACACACACACACACACACACACACACACACACACTCCCCCTATGAGACCTTTGGCAGTTTTATCAGTTTCTAGATCTTAGGTGTTTCTGGTCCCTCCACACCTTGCAGTAGACTGTGTGTGCTCTCGGTCAGTTGTCCACACCTTGCAGTAGACTGTGTGTGCTCGTGGTCAGTTGTCTACACCTTGCAGTAGACTGTGTGTGCACGTGGTCAGTTGTCCACACCTTACTGTGTATGCACGTGGTCAGTTGTCCACACCTTACTGTGTGCTCGTGGTCAGTTGGTTATACTACTCTAGCCTGTGCTTCAGCTCCTCACCTCTTGCTATGTTTGCGATGAGTGCGGTTGCTGGTTGGTGCCAGATGCTTTGGCGTTTCTGTCTGTTTTCGTCATGGCTGCAGACAGCGTGTGAATTTTACTGCTGCTTATCCCACTAGCTTGCATTTGGGATTCTCAAGGATACTGTGCAGTTATAGTGTATTATTTGTAGGTTTTGATATAACCAGTCTGTTCTCTGTTCTCACGGCAGTGTTTGAATAGATGTTAAAATGGTGTGTATGATTGTACTTTTTACAAAGTTATGTTTTTAAAGACTATTTTCTAAGCAAAAATTGATCAGTAATGTTTTTGATTAAGAAAAATAACAAAATTATTACAATGATTTCTTGAATTTGTAAAGTGAGTTGTCTTTCTACCAGTGTACGAAGGGAAGTGTCTTCTCTGTACCCTCATTTATGTCTGTTGCATTGTCTATTGCTTTAGATTATAAACTAAAATGAGAACCTGAGAGATGCATGCCATGTTCCCACATAAGAGATGTTATCTTTGTAGTTCTTTTTGTGACTAGCAATAAGAATAAGTGAGCTGTGTCTTCCTCAGTCATGAGCCTTCTGTCTAGGATTCACCTCATCTGCTCAGCACAGTGTACCAAGTGTCAGGCTGCTGTTTAATTGGGACTTTAAAACCAGACCTTACACGTTCTTTATTCACAAGAAATGTCATTAAATTAGAAAGGCAGGAGTCTCTTGTAGCTTGGTGCAGGGGATCATATCAAGAATTTCCTTAAGTTTTAGGTGGAGACCAAGAAAGGCTGCATAAAGAGCAAGAGCTGAAAGCTGAGAGACTTTCTAGTGTGTCATGATGCTGGTGTACATGGTCTGGCTTTGTCAGTGCCTCTACAGTCTCAGATCACCGGATTTCTATAGCAGGCAGGCAGGTGCTGGAGCAGGGGATGCTATCCCCCTCTGCTGCCTAGTGCCTCTCTCTCATGTCAGCCATTCTGACTTTACCTGTCTAGGTCAGGGAATCTAACTTTAGTGCACATGAGAATTTCTGATGCTGGGCTCTACATCATTTGTATGTACTGGGGAAAAGCGGAGCCAAAGGAATGTAGCACCTCCTTGGGTTATAATAGCATGTTATTGTGAGTATGAAAGATGTAAAGAGAAAGTACCACCTTTAATAGTGAGCATTTCAGTTATTACCTATCTAGTCAAAATCTCAGTAATGTTTTTTTTTTGTGAAACTGGGTAAGGTGAACTGGAAACTTGTGAGGATCATCAGAGAATAGACAAGCTTTTGGAGAGCAAGTTACAGTCTCTTAGATACCCAGAAATACAGCATAGCAATAGAGACCCTGTAGTGTGAGATACAGATGAACAGATAGACCAGTGCCGGGAATGGACTTTTTTCATATTTATTTTTCCTTTTTATTTAACATCCTCTCATACATTACATCTTGACTCCAGTTTTCCTCCTTCTCCTCTCCCCCCAGTTTCTCCTCTCCTTCCTCTTTCTCCTGGCACCCCCCCTCCCACCTCTCCTCTGGAAAGAGCAGGTCTTTAGGGGAGGAAATTAAAACAGGGCCACACACAGAGGGATGTGAACTAGGTAGTAAAGGAATGCCATGAATTGGTCGATCAAGATGGAGTGCTCTGTTACCAGATTTGATTGTTAATAGTTATATGTAAAGTCAAATCGTGTTTGTAACTTCATGCCATCTACAAAAATAAGTTCAAGAAAATCATATTTGAAAAACAAGTATCAATTTTAGTAGAACATATAAGATTTAATGGACTACTTAGATGTATTTCCAAGTAAATAAAGTATGCCTTTGTAAATCTTAAAAGTATAGCATTGTGCTCCAAAGCAAGCTGTGCGGATTTAGTAAGACAGCACTCAGGAAATTAGAAGTGTGTGCCAGTGTACCATGCTGTAGAGCCTAAGAGCACGCTGAGTCCACAATTGTGTTTGTATCCTAAGGCGCTAGATAAGTGTGACTGGGGCGACAGTTGCATCTGATAGTTTACTATTTTGAAATAAAAGTGTTTGAACATAGTACATAATGAATTGTTAATGCTGGGTGCACATCAGGACTGGGGAAAAGGTTCAGTAAATTGCAGCACTTACAGACTGTGAGACATCTTCCACCCTTTAAAAGAACAAGTTTAAAAGAACAAGTAGACAAGGAATTACACAGCAGAGGTTTTAAAGAAATACTATGTAGCGAAACAAGTTGGGATATATGTAGTGTCATCTCCTCATCTTATAATACAGTGAGGAATAGATTATGTGAGTATGTGCTATGTATTTGTGTCTGATCAGATAAATAGTAAAGACTGGAGGGTCTGTCTGGGCTGTGAGGGTATGAGCAGCCATCCAGTGACTGGAGAAGGATGGAAGATGAGGAGGGGGGAGTCAGGGAAAATTGGAACTGTCCTGTCCAGCATGGGTGGTGTGGAAAAGAGAGTAAAGTGGAACTTACTCTCTCTGTTCTCAGCAGTGCTGAAGACAGTAAGAAATGAGACTGCCTTTTGTTGTTGTTACTCAAGACTGGCGCCTCAATATAGGTAATTCAAGATAATGGGGAATCTCTTCACATTTTAGTTTTTCTCTTTTCAGTGTGCGGGATGACAGAATTCGAGTAGAAAGGATGAATAGTGCGTACTTTGAATACAGCCATGCTTTCCAGACAGTTACGGAGTTTTATTCCAGAGAGAGAGTTGACAGCCAGGGTAAGTATTTATTCGTGTACCCATATGCCTTCAATTGCACTGATACCAGATGTGGATAAAGGCATGGGTGTGGCTCTCAGTTTGCTGACAAGTAGGAATGGGAGTGTCCTAGGGCAGAACTCCTGTTTTTGGGCTCATATGGAATGCCACGGGAGCTGGGCCTGTTTGGTACATGTCTGTTCACCCAGTGCTGAGAAGGCTGAGGCAGGGGGATTTCTAGTGTTAGTCTAGCTGGGTTTAGTGGGTAAAACCCCCTCTCAGTAGAAGAGAACAAAGCCCCAGCAGCATGAGAGCAGCACTGTAAAGCCTCCTTCTCTCTCTGACTGTTCCGTCTCCTGCTGGCTAGACAGATGCTCTTCAGTGAAGGTGCAGGTGACCACTCCTTTGTCTTTAGTTTTAAAGACGGCACATGTCATTGCTTAATAGAACGTTTGATAAATCCTCACGGGGTCTAGCATTTTAGAAGGTTGGTTACCTGAATGATAATAACAGCACATTAGTGAGCAGAATCAATATGTGTGGTAAACATTACTTGTTTAAAAATTCACATTGACTGTCACATAGTATGGCACAAAGTATGTGCACTTTTGTTCCTGTCAGTCTAGGTTCTGTCAGTTGCAGGGATGGCAAGGTGAAAAGGCACTTCCTGGACTCTCAGGACAAACTTGTCCTCTCTGTGCCACATGCTATAGAGTACTTACCATCAGCCCTGTCACCTAGGCATCATGTCTAAGTTTCATATGCCTTTAAATCCCATTTAATGAATGTCAGAGACTGTATCCGTCTTCCTGAAAGCAGCATGGCCTAGCATCACGAGTTCATCTTCGGCTCAGCTAAACACATCCTAAGACATCACAATTATTTCTGGGCCTCAGATTAACTGACAGGTTGTGGGATGGGAAGCAGCCTACCTACTGAGCATGTGTCCTCTTAGTGTGAGCCGTGCTCACAGCAGCCTTTAGGGAAGTTCATGGCATTAGTGGGGCTGAAGTTTTCTTTCCCTAGGTGACAGTTTGTATTTGAGGGACAGAGTCTCATCTGTGGGTGTGAGTTGCCCTGGTTTAGGGGTTCCATGCCTTTCAGGAATCTTTTGATGTAGTCTTTGAAGGAACTTGCCAGATTGTATGAGTCAGGGCACTCAGGGAAAGGCAGCATTCTGGATCTGTATATGTTTCTTTGTAAGCTAGATGTAACTCACTGGCTAAACGGAATTCTTACTGGAGATGGTGCTATCTCCACTTTGACAGTTTCCATGGAAACAGAACTAGGAGGTAAAAATGAATTTTCAGTTGGACGAGAAGGGTTGTTCTTCAGTTCTTATACCCTTGTTCAGGCTCTCAATCTTTCTAATGCTAAGACCTTTTTAAATACAGTTCCTCATGTAGTGGTGACCCCCAGCCATAAAATTATAGTCATTGCTACTTTACAACTGTAATTTTACTGTTATAAATCATAATGTAATATCTGTTTTCTGATGGTCTTAGGTGACCCCCTAAGACATGGAGACCCACAGGTTGAGAGCACTGCCCCAGGATTAGGAGCAGCTTTAGTTACGTTGTGAAGCGGTACTGATGGACAAAGGACATTTCGTAATCCTTTTTCATGTCTGTAAAAAAAATGTCAAACAACACAGTTGCATATAAAGAAAAATAAGATGTTTCTGTCCTTGTCACTTGGCTGTCAGTGGGTGATCATTGACAGTTTGGCATCATCTGTAAGAATTATCTTATGAGTGAACCTGCCTGTGTCTGTGTGGCATTCACAGTTAGTGGGTTAGGTGGTGATAAACATTAGGCAAAGAGTAAGGCAGAGAAAAGGGTTGAACAATAGGTTGGCAATGGAAGTCGTGCTGAGAGGATGACATGTGACAGAAGAAGGAGTTGGGGGCAATGGTATTCCCCACAGAGGCACAGTGATGGAAGCTTACAGGGCACAATACTGGGGTAGGTAAAGGGTGGCAGGAGTCTGCTCAGGGGACCCGAGAAAGACCACGGGGAGCAGTCTTATCATGGAAGAGATGGAAACTCGCTCCTGTGAAGGGTGTTGGATAATTTGTCTAATCATTTCATATCCACGTTAAAAAGAATTCCTTGGTTGCATTAAGAATGCTCGATGGGTGCAGGATGGAGCAGGTAACTGGATGAAAAGCTGTTGTAATATATTCATGGGCAGGGCTGAGGGCGACCGCACACTGCTCTGTCAAGCCTGGAGCAGTGGGCTGTGGGCAGCCTTCATGTTAGCTGACACAGCTGTCAGTCATTCTTTCAAAGTAGGCATACCATAATCTGGATTTACTAACGTTTATTTTATCTTTATCCTGTGGATGTTTATTTAGGTGGATTATAGGTTTTTGTTTTTATTATTGCAAAATAGTTTGTCAATTCACGTTCTTGCATACACATCTTTGATATATGGCTTAGAGTATTTATAGTGAAAGTATTTAATATATTTCTGATTTAAAAAAACATGTTACTTTTCAAAAACGATTCAGTCTATCAAGAAATTATTTTTTCCCATGCTGTAAGTTTTTTGTCATCACAGCTTGGTTCCCAAATGCAAATACATGATAGAAATAATTATTTTTATAGATAAATTTTACTTAAAAATGTATTTTTTTAAACAGTGATACCATTGAGGATCTGTATTCTGTTTTTAGGCTCTCAGAGTCTCTCTGGTGTCATTAACTTGGAGAAGCCTGTGATCTGCGCCTTGGCTGCCATAATAAGGTACCTCAAGGAATTTAACCTGGAAAGGATGCTGTCCAAACCCGAGTAAGTAATGTTGCAAAGATCTAAAAAAAAAGTCTGGAGGAGAATTATAGTTAAAATATTTTAAAATTTAATAGCATTTTAAATTTTGATAATTTAAAATATTTTTGAAACCTCAAAGCCCACCCCATACTTACTCCAACAAGGCCACACCTTCTATCCTTCTAATCCTTGAACAGTTCTGCGTCCTGAGACTAAGCATTCAAATATGTGAGCCTTCTGGTCTGTTTTCATTCAGACTGCCACAATAGGGATTATATATATCAGAGACTTACCACTAGGCTACAAGGGTGAACTGCTTAGTACTGTTGCTAAAATAATGAAAATAACTATTAACTAAACTGCAAAATTGTGTTTGTTGTGGATAAACGATACATCATTCTCACTGCAGAGCTGGATTTATTATAACCTGATTAAGAACTAGTGTTACAAAAGATGCAGGAATTTTCACCTTTTTGGGAGGCTGGGGCACACCTCAGAGTTCAAGTACCTCCCACTAAGGTAATGGTACCAGGAGTTCAGATTCTCAGATCTGATATCAGTGCTGGGTGGCATGTCAGCTCACCTGCTGTCACGTGAGACTACTTATAGCAGAGAGCTCTGGGTTTGACTGAGAGACTCAGCCTCAAAGAGTAAGGGGAGGAGGGACCTAGGAAGATCCTGACACCAACCGTGGGTCTCCACACACATGAGCTCATTTGACTGCCTGCACACATGCACTCACATACATGTAAACATGTTATACACCCACAGAGCACACATACATGCGCATGAAATGGAAAAAAGACAAAAAGAATTAAAAAGCTGCAAATTTTCTTATTCTTTATTTCCATGATTTCTCAGACCACAAAGTTGGTGATAGTTTCAGACCTAATAATTGACATTATAGGAAAATGCCATCTTAATAACCAGGGTGCAAGCAAAGGCAGTAGGTAATTCTCTTGCCTTTCTGTATGCCTCCTTCAGCAGCTTGTTGGTGGCTCTGTCAAGAGTCATCCTGTTACAGATCCCGCATGAGTAAGCCCCTCCCATTCTGCAGAGGTGGTGAGCAGATAGGAACTAGCTCAGGGGGAGAAAAGCAGCTTCCTTGGGAATCTTGTATTTTAGTGTGTGTTTTAATAAAGTAGGCCATCAGTTCTCTGGAAACAGTTTTGTCTTATTTAAGCCACTTATATACCCACCAGCAGTGAAGTATTGTGTCCCATTTATAGGGTAATATATAACCATGAAAATGACCTGTGTGGTAATCATTAAAATCTTTATTGACAGTGTATCAAGCAAAAAATCAGACTGGGCAAAGGAACTGCAGGTTTTTATATAAAGTTAAAAACTTCTAGAACAATAACAAAAACAAAAACAAAAAAACCTTCTAAAACAAAACAAAACATATTTGGGGAAAGAAGTGAGAAACGCATAGAAATGATGGACAGTTTCAGAACAGTGGATCCCTCCGCCTCTCATGAACAAGGTGTGGCGGAGAAGGTAGTATGCTGGGGTTGTATTTGATCTAGTTTTAAATCGTTGTATTAGATTATTCTATACACATGCAGCAGTGACTTCATCATTGTGCCTAATGTACCTGAAAGAACAGCTCACAGGAAGAAAGATTACCTTGGCTCACAATCAGAGAGTTGTCAGTCCGTCCGTCACTGTGGGGAGGGTATGGTGGAGCAGTTCATGTCATGGCACTGGGGGGCACAGGAGGAGTGGAGAAGGGGCCTGAGTGAGTGATATAAGACTGCCAGCAGCCCACCTTCTCCCTGTGCACCTAGTGCATCCCATTATGAACACATGCAGGGGTTGACACATCCAGGCCACTAGGCCAGAACTTTCCTGAGCTAGACTTTGGAAGTACTGTTGCAGATTCCCACACAGCTGCCTAAGTACTTGTCAGTCCAGTCCAGTTGACAATTAAGATTATTCCATTACATGATTTAATGTGACTGAGAGGCTTTATTTTTAGAAAGCTTTGAAGCCTAGGATTATATTTCACTGGGTTCTACTTTAAGCTCCAAAGGCAGGCTTATTCAAAAGATTTAGAGCTGGGCAGTGGTGCACTCCTTTAGTCCTAGCACTTGGGAGGCAGAGGCAGGTGAATCTCTGAGTTCCAGGACAGCCAGAAAGAACTATATAGAGAAACCCTGTTTTGTTTTGTTTTTTTTTTAAAGAAAGAAAGGAAAAAAAAAAGAAAGAGAGAGAGAGGTCTACTTGTGTGGCTGATGCTGGAATCGGTGACAGGGCACCTACCGTCTGACTTTTGCATGTCAGGAGCCTGGGAATAAGGCAGAGAACTGTTTTAAAGCAGGCTATGCTGTCTTCAGGAGTAGATAAAGGATCAAGCCCTCTCATTTAGTTAGACGTAAAAACAGCTTCAAGTCATAAAACACTAACGTTCCTTGTGTGTAAACTTTGAAAAGCTTCATTTTGAATTCTGTAAGGGCAAATCTTCTGCTTAGATTGAGTGACACTGAGCTTTGCCTTTGTGTCTCTGTGGTGGGAGTGTGACATTTTCTCTGTACATACGTGGAGGCACCCTGGTAAAATGGTTGGGGAGCTCGCTCTGGGAGTGACTTAGTGTACATCAAATTATTTGCCTTTTCAGTGATTCCCTAGACTCAAAGACAAAACGGCTAGAAAGAGCTTCAAAGTGACAGGTCTTTTCTTGTGTATACCCCACAGCACTCCACATAGGCAGACAGTAAAGACAGTCTTAAAGAGGAAGAGAGACGTTGCTTATCTCAGCAGAGATTTGACTCAAAATTGCTGAAATGCCATTAGAAACCATGATTCATACGTAAAGGTGGTGACCAAACTGGTGCTATCTTGCCTGAATGTGCACTGCAAGTGAGGCATCCACAGGAGGCATGTAGCTCCCCCTGGCGGTAATCCCGGAAGTGCAGATCTACATCTCAGTGTCTCTTTACAATCTTACGTTGCTGAACTTGGGAACTTTCTCCTTAAGAGCTGTGCTTTCAGAGAAAAATTAATTGAAATTTGCATTGTTTAGCGAAGGCTCTCACAGATGTGTGTATCAGAGAGACCTTGATCTGCATGCACTGAACAGTCTTCATATACTTTCAACAGTTTTGGATGGTACTAGATAAATACACTACATTAGCAATTGCTTATAAGCATAGATGAAATAGAGTTTTGTTAAATAATACAGTTTTTGAAGTTACAAAATTGTTTTAAGAATTTAAGTACGGTTGTTCTAGCCCTAGACAGCGTAGTAGTGTACAGAGACTGTGGTGCTAGATAGTGATTACGGTAGTTTGGATGCTGAATGTCCCCAAGGGTCAGTGAGGCAGATGATCAAGGATGTACCTAGAAGAAGATCCTGGGGTCCTGGCTCCTTCCTGTCTCTGTCATTGCTTCCTGGTCATGTCGTACCATCTGGGTACAGACCCGAATATCATGGACCCGTGTGACTATGTGCTGATGGCTCTGAAACTGTGAGCCAATCTCAACCTTTACCGCTCATAAATAGGTATTTTCTCACAATGACGTAAAGCTGTCCAACACAGTTAGGACAGAATTAAATCAAGTACTAAACTATGAAATTCTGAAGGAATTGACTTTTTTTTTTTTTACTGTTGGAAACGCATTTGTTTCCATTTTTGGTAGCTCTTGTGAAGATTTGTTTGGTTCCAACTTCAAGTAGAATGTGAATGACTACAACAAGTGAAGTCTGCATTCTGAAAACTGGCTGTTGATGAAAGGAATTAAAGAGTGCCCAACTAAAGTAGAAAGGCATCCCAGGTTCAGGGACTGGGAGACGGTATCACTGGGACCAGCTCCCTGGGGGTCTATAAACTCACGTGGGTGTCAGACTCCACAAGGATTTTGTTAGTGGCTGTAGCAGTCTGCAAGCCCACCTGTGGTGTAGACAGGACTCTCCCACATCCTCACCAGCACTTGGCGTCACTTGGTTTTGTTATCTTAGCCTTCTGACTGGAGCATGATGAAATCTCAAAGTAGTTTTAACTTGTATTGCCCTGATTGTTGAGCGCTTTACCTGTAATTCCGGCTCTTCCTGCCCCTGCCTCCTGTGTGCTGGGATGAAAGGTATGAGCTGCTTCTGAGAGGCTGAAAGGTATTTCTTGTCCCCCTTCTCTTCTTTTGAGAGCTTTGTTTGCATGCAACACCTACTGCTTTTTGCTTGAGTTGTTTGTTTTCTTGATATTTTGTATTCGAGTTCCAGGAACATTCTGTCTGTGTTGTATAGTTGGAAATGGCTTTCTCTCACTCTATGGACTTCCTCTGTGAACCTGATAGAGGTCTCTGGAGCTCCATGTATGCCTTGATTCTAGTCTTGAATAGGTTTATTGGTGGCGTCAAGAGAATGTCAGAGTTAGGTGTCTACTTAATTATGACTCAAGTAAGAGTGAAGAAAGTACAGTGAAACTGAGGTGTTATTCTACTGTGCAACATAACGTTCACAAATTATCAACTGTCCCAAATTTACATAAATGATAAATTGATTCACTCAAAACCCACCGAGAGCTTCTGCTCATTCACGTGCCACGTGGCAGAATGTTTTGATTTTCATTTCTAATTTGTAATATTTGAATAGGCTCTCTGCAGCTGTTGACCACTCAGGTCAGGTACGTGTCTACTACTCTTAGGAAAGATCAGCCTCTTGTTGTTCCGGAAAGCAGAGTAGAAGTAATAAAGCCCCCACACTTCCTCAGCAAGCTTTGCCAAGGTTATTTTCTCCTCTCATAAAGCTTGAGAACAACGAACACCCTGTGTATTTTTGTTGCTGAAATATTAATGAATTCTTTCCCCACATGACTCATAAGATTTCTGTCTAGATTCATACTGTATGAGCTCTGGCCACGCATTGCTTCTGAGGTTCATATCAAAGCACACAGACTTTGGCATCTTCCATGAGTATAAATAATTCAGAATTCCTTGAATATTTAGACTAGTGATCAAATACTATATACAGGTGAGTACCCAGGGATACTGGCAGATTGAATCTTCTGCCCAGAATATAGAGAATTCCCCGTGGAAATAGGCGGTGGCAAGAAGGGAATTTCTTTTGTATTTGGAAGGAAGAGTCAAAGCCCCACTTCCAAGTTTTTACCACCCTCAAATTCAGGAAGTCCCCAGAGCACAGCGAGTTCTCAATGCTGCTTAGAATTTATGTCCTTTAGGACTCACTCTAGTTGAGGATTCTCCATTGGTAGATATCTTATTTAAGTTGGTGGAGGTGTCAGTTTAAAGAAACATCTCTTTACTGCATCTGATTTGAAATTTAGATTTCTTGTTCAGTTAGGATATAAGAAAAACAGTGACAAAAAAGCCCCAGCACTGTGAGCAGCACATTTCTCTTTTTTATAGGTTGCCAAGCCTGAGCTATTCTGTTATAGCAGTGGGCAAGACTAAAGAAGCACATATTTTGGATCTGGGTTTGATTCAGGCACCCACATGTTAATTGGTCATTTCCAGGATGTAGTCAGTTAAAGCTGTCAGGAACAGGAATCATCAGGCTCCATTTCTAAACAAGCAAGTAGCTGGTTAGCTACCGACTCAGTCCAGGTTGCCAGCTCCTCTGATTGCTGTCTTTGACTATGACTTTGTGTGAACCCTTGTTCAGTCACACACTACATAATGGACCCTTCCTATGAATGAGGTTTGGTACTTCATAACTGGGCTTCGTGCTTCATAGGCACTTTAGGACCTTCTGGCTCAGCCTAAGGCCATTGTCCTTTAGGAAGGGGGTGGCCATTCATTAAGCACCTATGGTTTGCTGCACACTATGTCGAAGATACACCTTCATGTGAGAAGATGAGTGTGGTGCTTGAACTCCTAATCCTTGCCTTCAAGGAGACTAGCTCCATTAAGGATGATGCAGTTGGAATCCAGATTAATGTATCTCAGGAAATTAACAGCTATGAGAGGGCAGAAAGGGTACACATATGTATTGTCAATCATGTATTATAATCAAATCAGTTATCGAGGACAATTTAAAATTAATAAATGTTTCTGGGAGTTGCAGGAATATAAGGAGTGAATGGATTCCAGCTGTGTTTAAGGAAATCACTTTGTTACTTTCTGTTCTGATCTCACTGAACAGTGGCGTGTTGATGTGCATTGTTGACTATAGAGTAACAATTGTTGCATACACTGGGATGTTTGCTAAAAGATTTTTACAGTTTTACCAAGATGAGCTCATTCGAGAAGATGCAGGAGGCCTTAGGTGTGTTGACAGATTTTTGTAGTTAGTTGCACAGTTTTGCTTGAAGATAGCACCATGTCCTCTGCCAGTGATAAAGTCTGCCTGGTTCTGTTCTTGGCAATGTGAACAGACATGGTACCTTGTCCAGCTTCCTTTCCCTTCCGTGTTCTTGCCCTTGGTGTCACAGGCAGCAGCAGACTGCATCCTGCCGCTTCGTTCCTGTTTCCAGCTGATTTCCTGTCAAAATCCTAATTTCTGTCATAGTAGTATTGGATTGTTTCTAGTCTCTGAGTTTTTAAAATAGATGTTCTCACCTGTGGGTTTATTAAATTTCATCTTTTTTCAGGAATTTTAAACAGCTGTCAAGTGGAATGGAATTCATGAGAATTAATGGAACAACACTAAGGAATCTGGAAATCCTGCAGAATCAGGTCGGGCTGACACAAGGGCTGATTCAAAGGACGTGCAGTAAGCAAATAAAGGGAAGGCTGGAGTGAGGCAGTGGCTGCCTCAGGAGTACTCCCAGACTGTCACCTGCCACACTGATGATTGTGGCACCATTTGGGGTGGGCAGACTATAGGGCTACTGGTTTCCTTGTTTAGATGGTTGGTTGGTTTTGGTTGTGTGAGACAGGTGTTCTCTGTGTAACCCTGGCAGTCCTGGAACTTGCTCTGTAGACCAGGCTGGCCTGAATTTACAGAGATCCACCTGTCTCTACCTCCCCGGTGCTGGGATTAAAGGCCAGTGTCACCACTGCCTGGCAGCTGTTTTTTAATAACTGAAGGACATAGCATCCTGTTGTTTCCGTATCAAATATGTCTTAGAATGCGCGTTCTTTCAAATTTAATGGGGACTGATTGTCTTCATCTGCTTGGTAAGTTTTTCTACACTGTTCCTGTCTCATCTCAGGAAGACCTACCAGAGTCAGTTTTCAAATCTAGTTCCTGAGGTAAAAGTCACTTTTAATTAAGCTGTGTGTCACTGCCCCTTCCAGATCAGGGTGTGAGTTCTGATAGAGACAGAAGCTGAGAACTAATGTCCCCTGCTTACCTCTGCAGCCTACCAGGGGCCTCTCTTTCAGCAGAGACTTCAGGATAGTTTATTCACGGTTAACCAAAACTATGCAAGTCTCTTTTGTATACATTGAATATATCGACATTTTATCTTGTGTGCATGGGTATATATTTTCTTTCTTCACACGGTAGATGAGCAGCTCTTAAGAGAAACATGTTATTTGGGCATGTGCAATGTTTAAATCCGGCCTGAGGATGGATGGAGCTCAGTGGTGGAACAGTTGCCTGACATGCAAAAAGCCCTCAGTTCATCACTACATGGAAACAAGTTGGGATGCGTTGACTAATTAGGACACCTAAACAGCAACAGAAATGCAATACTGTCCTGTACTGTAACATAGAATTGTCTCAGTAATAAAACTTGTTGTCTGAACTTTTCAGACTGATATGAAGACCAGAGGAAGTTTGCTTTGGGTTTTAGACCACACTAAAACTTCATTTGGGAGAAGGAAGTTAAAGAAATGGGTTACCCAGCCATTGCTT
This sequence comes from Rhabdomys pumilio, assembly GCA_030674055.1. Classification (NCBI taxonomy): domain Eukaryota; kingdom Metazoa; phylum Chordata; class Mammalia; order Rodentia; family Muridae; genus Rhabdomys; species Rhabdomys pumilio. The sequence continues at coordinate 15,296,977 of JANHMN010000014.1, read as the reverse complement.
AAATTAAGGTAAAAGAAATTCTCTCTCTCTCTCTCTCTGTGTGTATGTGTTTAAACTGGGGATATAAAATTGTGAAATTAAAAGTATATTAGCTTCTTTAAAACTAATGTTGCCATGGCTAATAAGATCACTGTCTTCAGTTGGAGCAAATTGTATTTTATAACTGACAGTGGACTGTCGAATAGCTCACAGAACCAACCCATCCCCCACACCAGTCAAGGTCAAGGCTGATGGGAGGCTGTGGGCGTTGTTGGAGTAGAGGGTTATCTAGTTGGTTTGACAGCATCAGTGTAAGGAACTAGTGAGAGAAGGGAGAAAAGCTGTCAGGGTCTCCTGTGGAGGACACTGAAGGTGAGGCTCAGAAGCTGGCCGAGGAGAGAGTAATTTAGCAGTTCTAAGCCTAGTGATGCGGGATGAGAGTCAGTCCTGTACAGGGCACTGCATTGTGTTGCTGGTAAAGCTCGGAAGACATGGACAAGGCTGAGCTGAAGCCAGGACAGTTTGACTGCTGAAATCCAAGTGCTCCTGAAAGGAGAGTTAGCAAGTGTGAAGGTCCTTCTGGGAAGACTTAATCTTGTGTCTCTAAAAGTGGTGTCCTGTGTGTGCACATCAGAATGGTCTGGGATCTTTATCCAGTGTTTCTGTCGAACCCCACAGATTGTGTTGTGTTGTGGCTGGGGAGCTGCAGTTCTTAGGTTCCCCAGATGGTGGATACAAAGGTAAATGTGGGAACATCAACTTAGAACTGTGCCTGGCCCATGACAGGTGTCCAGTTAATGTCTGCTGGGTGGATAGTTTTATTTATTGAGTCCTTACTGTGTACCAGCATTCCATATTCAAAAGTCCTCTCTACATGAGTCCTTGAATGAGGCGACAGACCTTGAAAGTTTCAAAAAGCTGCTTGATGTCTCATAGCCCATAGCAGTAATGGCCAGCTTTAAACCCAGTACTGACCCCAGAGCTCGAGCAGGCACCACCATTGTCCTGAGCCCTTTCCCAGTGGGACTGACCACACACTGACCTGTATCTTAAAGGGCAGAGCTAGGGATGTCCTGGGTTTGCTCAGTGAGCTAGTCCCTGGGAGCCTCAGTGTTCTCAGCCTGGAAGCAGTCCTGCGTCTCCCTCCCCTCAGGGCTGTTCAGGTACACAGCAATAATTCTACATACCGCTAGAGCTTTGCACCTCATAACAGGTATGAGGGGCTTTATATGTGTGTTGCATCTTTCTGGATCATTTCTATTTTATTTTTATTTATGTGTGCATGTGTGCACTTGTGTGTGTTCATGCTTATGTGTGTGTGAGTGCATGTGTGAACAGGTGCCTAGGAGGTCAGAAAGGGTATAGGGTCAGCATATCCCCTAGAGCTGAAGTTCTACTGTAAGCCCAGTGACTCACATGCTAAGAACAAAAGTCAGGTCCTCTGTAAGGACTGCAAGGGCTCTTACCTACTGAGATCTTTCTCCAAGCTCCTGCACTGCCTCTCGTAAACCTCACAGCAGCCTCCCTACACTGACAGTATTGTTAGCAATCTAACCTGAAGATGAGTTAGTAACCACTGTCTTCAGTCACATTTACGATATAACATTTTAATTTGTTGTTGATGATGACTACCCAGTCACTTCAGGTTACTGTACTGTCTTAATGTCCGCTAGACATGGGGAGTTTACAAGACAGAGAAGAAATCTCTGAACTGGGTCTCTTCTTTAGTTTCTAAAGATTTATTTTTTATTTATATGAGTACACTGCAGCTGTCTTCAGACACACCAGAAGAGAGCATCGGATCCCATTACAGATGGTTGTGAGCCACCATGTGGTTGCTGGGAATTGAACTCAGGACCAATGGAAGAACAGTCAGTGGTCTTAACTGCTGAGCTATCTCTCCAGCCCTCTTCTTTAGTTTCAATTCAGATAAATCTGAGGTCTCACAGAGAGGGGATGGCTTTGTGTAGCCATTCTCTGAACAGGGATTGTGACTATAGCCTGTGACTGGTGGAAAAACACTGGCCACACCATGGTTGTCACTGTACTATTTGCTTGGTTGTTGGAACACTAATACTTGATGGTTTTTATATTTAAATTTTTAGTTATTTATTTAATTTTATACTTTACATTTATTTTCTCTCTCTCTCTCTCTCTCTCTCTCTCTCTCTCTCTCTCTCTCTCTGTGTGTGTGTGTGTGTGTGTGTGTGTGTGTGGTGTGTGTGCGCCACATGCTTGAATGTAGGAGTCAGAAGATAGCTTGCAGTACTTAGTTCTCTTCTGCCACCATTAGGCTTTTGGGATGGATCTCAGGTCATCTGACTTGGCAGCAAATGCCTTCATCTACTGAACCATGTATCCTGATAGTCACTCATTTTTTTCTCCTCCTCCTTCTTCTCCTCCTCTTCCTCTTCCTCCTCATCCTCTTCCTCTTCTTCATCCTCTTCTTCCTTCCTTCCCTCCCTCCCTCCCTCCCTCCCTCCCTCCCTTCTTCCCTCCCTTCTTCCCTCCCTTCTTCCCTCCCTCCCTCCCTCCCTCCCTCCCTCCCTCCCTCCC
>JANHMN010000014.1:15282821-15294342 GCA_030674055.1 Rhabdomys pumilio | reverse complement strand
TCCCTCCCTCCCTCCCTCCCTCCCTCCCTCCCTCCCTCCCTCTATCTTTCCCTCCTTCCCTCCTTCCCTCCTTCCTTCCTTCCTCCCTCCCTCCCTTCCTTCCTCCCTCCTTCCTTCCCTCCTTCTCCCTCTCTCAGAAGTCTCTCTATATTTTTAAATGTCTGGTTCTAGCTCTCAGGGCAACCTGGGAGCTCATAAATCCAGAACCAGATGTTCACCTTTCAAGGATTTATATACTGTAATCCATAGTGTACATAGACTTATATACCATAGTTTATTGTTTTAAATAGACTCTTTGGTGCCAAATTCTGCATCAATTTTAAAAGGCCAAAATGGCTTTTCCTTTATTCTTATTGGCTGATCATGGTGTTCAGTGGGCTCACTTCAGTTTTTGAGATGGGATTTATGTTTACTGATATTGTCATTTTTTTCCTATAAAAGGTTTCCCCTTATAGTTTTATCAGGTCTTCTGAGTTTAAGCAAGAAGATTCCTCAGTGTGGTTCATATAGAAGGAACTTACTGTAAGGCATGGGTTCCTGTGCTGTTTAAAAGTTAAATAATTTACATCTCATTCCCTTTAAGACTCCATCTTTGGATTGTTCTACTTCACGATTCTGCCACTTGCCTCAGCACTGCCAAAAGCATGTTGAAGATTTAGTAGCAGACTGTGTGTTTAAACATTAAACAAGGGCTAGAAAGATTAAAGCATTAAACAAGGGCTCAGAGGTTAAAAACACTTGTTGCTCTTGCACAGAACACAGGTTCGATTACATGGTGGCTCACAACCACCCATAACTTCTTCTGGCCCCCATGTGTACCAGGCATGTAGGTGTACATACATACATGCAGGTTTAATACCCATATACATAAAGTAAATAAATCTAAAAGATTTAAAAATGGAATATGTTAATGAGTATTTCCTTTTGTGAGTACCCCCTTCTACCTATATCTCTCATGTTGAAATACCCCAGGGTTCTCCTCCCTGACTCCAGAACTTATCTGTGGTCATGGCTTATCCTGTTAACACATATGCAGATGACATGCTAGACCCATACAAAGCAGATTAGAGATGAAGAATTTCTTCAATGAAATAGTAACTTTTTTCACTGTTGGGGATCGAACCCAGGGACTTGTGAAATGTTAGGTAATTTCTCTACTCTTCCACTGAGCCACACCCTTATCCCAGAGACAGTTAGATTTCTATTATGCTTCAATAAAATTGGAAGTTTCGGCCTTTCATGGCTGTTTCATCTGCCTGTTCTTGTCTGTCCCTCATCACGTGACTGCTTGTAGGGCTTGGGTATGGAGAAGTGGTTGTCATCCTGTGGTCTTGGTATTTAGTGGTTTGTTTAGCTGGAATGTTCTTCCTTTTCCTTCAATTTCTACATAGTTAACTGACTATACTTTAGGTCTCAGCTTAAAACATTGCAGTTTCAGCGAGGGTTTTCTCATTCAAATAGTGTATTGCATAATATGTATTATATAATATGAATTATATTCCTTTTCTTAGTTTTTGATAGCATGTAGAATTGTTTTCTGCTTTATGACTAGATGACACTACTTAGAAACCTTAGGATGCAGAGTAAGACGTGAAAGTAAAGCCATGCCTTGTGAGGAGAACTTGCCTTTCTAGGAAAATTGATTTTATAGAAACCTTAGGAAAGGTGGTTTCCTTTATATCTTTGCTTTAGCATTACACAATTTGCCTGAAGAAACTTTTTTCCCTTTTATTAGAATATTTGATTAGCCAAGAATGAAAATATTGTCCTTAGCACAGCGTGGCAGCATTTTGCATTCCTGTCAGATCTCTGTTGGCATCATGGGAGAAGTTACAGCTCTCAAAACTATGTAGAACAGTCAGGCTGGTAAAATAGAGCTCTGTGTGCTTTTAAAGGGCATGTGAAAGAAAGCTCTTACTCCTGACCTCTGAGTCCATGTGGGTTCTTTCTTTTTCAGCAATATTTGGGACCTATTTGAGGTCATACTTATAGGCTCTGAACTCCACAATTGATGGTGTTTTAGGATTTTATTGCTTTGAAGAGACTCCAAGACGATGACAACTCTTAACAAGAAAATATTTAAGTTGGCTTGCAGTTTCAGAGGTTTAGTTCATTACTGTTATGGCAGGAAACATGATGGCAGACATGGTACTGGAGAAGGAGCTGAGAATTCTACATCTTGATCCACAGGCAGTAGCATTGAAAGTAACACACTGGGTAGGCTTGAGCTTAGCCAAAGCCCAGCCCCATAGCGACACACCTCCTCCAACAAGGCCACAAGTCATCCAGCAAGGTCACACCTCCTAATAGTGCCACTCCCCAAGTGCCAAGCATTTAAAACACATGAGTTCATGGTGACCATACCTATTCAAACTGCTACAAGTGCTATAGATGGTTTATAAGTTTGTTAGGGCTTCTCTGACAGAGTACCATGGAGTTGATGGTTTTAATCATGGCAATGTATTATCTCATGATTTTTACCGCAGAAGCCAAAGATCAAGGTTTCAGTAGGGTGAGCTGATTCACTGAGGTCCATGAGAAAGTTAGTCCCATGCTGCTTTCCTAGCTTCTGGCAGTTTTCTGGCACCTTTTGCTTCTCTTGGCTTCTGGCTACATTTCCTAGATCACTGCCTTCATGGCCTAACGGTGTTCTGCTGGTGTGCATCTCTTCTCCTGATATTTTTGTAATAAGATGATCTCATCCCAACTATTTACAGCTGCATCAACCCTGTTTCCATGTAAAACTCTGAGTGCTAAGATTTCAAGATAGTTTACCCTCTCTTCTTCCCTTGTTCCTTCCTCTTCTCTGATTCTCCCCCCTCCCTTCAACCAATAACAAATAGGCTCTACATTTCAAATATTTCCTCCATTTGGCATCATTTTAATATTTTTCACACAAATTTAATATCTGAAGTGAGATTTAAGGAACCACAGAATTTTGTGAATTGAATACATTCTTGCCCTTTTATATTTCTAGTTCAGTTCTCTGAAAAATCACCTACCCATCTGTTTTTTGAAAAATGTCCTTGCTGTAGCAGTTCAGGTGAGATATTTATCAAAATGTTGGATTGATTTTTAAGGTGAAAGAGAAATATTTATACATAATTTTTTAGAGTAGAGGAATGTATTTGGCTAGAAACAGAACTCCAAGTGTAAGATTTCAAGGAAGAAAGGTGAGGAAGTAGAATGGACTGAGGAGCTGTAGTCCACCCTGTCAGGGAGACTGCTGATTTTCTCAGAAGGATCAAGAGAAGAGAAAGGAAATGGTGGAGTGGGAAGCTTTCTCTCAACCGCTGCATGGTTGGTCCAGATAATCTATACTTTCCAACTATCTCCAGAGTAAGGTGATCCTTCTTTGTAATAGATAAGGAAAATGGAGCCTGACTCCTTATCCAAGGCCATCTAGCCAAGCTTGCAGGTAATCTCGTAGAAGCACAGTTAAAGAGACTTAAAGCTGAAGTCCTGATTTCCTTATTTAGTTTTGTCCCTTTGGACATGTTGTTGTCTGTGCCTCCTTTATTTCCCTGTAAGATAAAAATTACCATACCTACCTCACAGAGTTACAAAGATCACGTGAAATACTATGTACACTGGATTAGTTGGCTTCCTAGTATGAATGCTGTGGTCAGAAGCTGTACTACTTACTGTAGTAAAAACTCAGAATCAACTCAGGGAGGCAATTAAAAGTAAATTGTCTGGTCATACATTGTTCTAGTATCAGCATTTAAAATGGATGACCTAATCTGTATATATCCAGATGGATGAATCGGGGAAAAAAAAAAAACCAGTATGAAATGATATCACTTACTTAAGTCTTATAATAGTAATATCTTGTTAGATTCAGGGACTCAGATAGGAGTGTAAAAGTATGAAACATAAAGCAGAAAGGGTGTTTATTAGCCTTAGGGCACAGGTCACTTCCAGGAAGGTAGAAATGGGGATGGGCACATAGGTCACATGTCAGTAACAGATGTATTGGGAAAGTGTGTTGCATCCTCCCCAGGCATGTTGTGTACTCTCTAGTTTTATGTCAGCTTGATACAAAGAAGAGTCATTTTGGTTGAGGCACTCACTTAAGAAAACAGCCTCACCAGATGATTGGCCTGTGGACGTGTTCGTGATGCAGATGATTGATGTAGGAGAGCCTAGTTCACTGTGAGTGATGTGTCCCCTAGGGTGATGGTCTTGGGAGCTAAACAAACCATGGAGAGCAAGCCAGTATGCAGCACTCTTCCATGCTTCTACATGAGTTCTTGCCTCTAGTTCCTACCTTAAGAACCTCCTCTGAACTCCCTTCATGAAGGACAAGTCCTCCCTAGGTTGCTTTTGGTCACACTGTTTATCACAGCAGTAGAAACTCTAAGACAGGTTGTTAACTGGACTTACAATACCAGGCCTGGGTCTTATGGACTTGATTTAATCTACTGAGACCACAGTTGCTTACCTCTCAACAGTCATGCCACTATTGCACACATGGATACTTCTTGCACGGTGTTGGTTTTGTGGTTCACAGGCTTCGCAGCTTGATAGGACAGTCTGCCCCTTCCATCCTGAGCCTCAGCCACTTGCGTGGTGCCGTCCAGTACTTTGACTGCTATCTAACAGAGAGTTAGTTTCCACCCCAGATCCAGCTTGATTTCTCTCTGTCTTGTAACCAACATATGCAGTGTCCTGAGCAATAGGTTGTTTGTTTGTTTTCTTATTCTAATTAATAGTAATGACAAGAGGCTATAATTATCATGGTGTGGGGGGTAGGGGGAGCTGGCCTCCTCTCTAACTAGCTCCAATTGAAATATACCACAGCTAGGACTGGGAATTTTATTTTTTAACCCACTGTTTCTAGGAGCAGGTTAACTCTCTTAGTTTACCTTTTGAGTTTTTTATTTGGATTACAAGATGGATTCTTTTTTTCTATACTGCCTGTTGATACTCTTTCATTTGGGTTAACCCTTCTCCATGTTCCAGTTGACTTTGCAGTCCTATAATACCTGCTGAAAACTTCCACCTCTCTGTTTTTTCCCTTTTTACTTTATTTTAATTTATATTTTTCCATTCTCCCTCTCTTAAAGCTTTCCTCTCCCCAGTTTCCTGGTTTTCACAGGTACTCAGTTCTCCACGTTAAACAACAGAGGTAAAGCCAGCATCTGATAGGAGAAAGAATATGTTGTGTTTGTCCTGAGCCTGGGTTGCCTCCTTCAGTACATTTTTTTTTCCAGTTTTGTCTATTTTCCTACAAATTTTATAGTTTCATTTCCTTTTTGGGTAAATCAAACTCTTATATGCATGAACCACATTTCCTTGTTTTGTCTGTTCGTGTTTCCTTGCTGTTGTGAAGAGCAGCGGTGCATATGGGTGTCTGTGTGGTGTGATAGACTGTAGTTCATTGGGCCATATGGGTGTCTGTGTGGTGTGATAGACTGTAGTTCATTGGGCCATATGGGAGTTTTAGTTCTAATTTTTTAAGAAACCTCTAGACTCATTTCTAAAATAGCTGTACTGGTTTATACTCCATGCTAGTGGGTTTTTATCATTTGTGTTCTTTATGAAAGGAAAAATGAAAACTTTTCATGTCTTTTATTTTGCAAAAACAAAACAAAAAATTACAAAAATTTAAAAATGGCGCTGCTGCTGTGCCTTTGCCACCATCAATCATCAGGTGAAAGCACAAGTCAAACCCAAGCCCATCTGGGTAGAGGGAACTCTGTCAAATTCCTTGTTTGGACATATATAGCAACAGTCATAAAATGGTCCATTTGCAGGCTCTGAGGATGCCAAAGAGTCTGGGTGTTCAGACCATCCCATGTGGGATCTGTCAGGGTCTATTCTGGATTTTCTACTTTTTGCATTTTCTTTGTGTTGTATCGATAGGAGGGATATCAGAAGAACCTTATTGAGGAATAGATGATAATCTTGTGTCGTTCCTTTTCAGAATGGCAGGATCATCCAGTGAATGCTGCCTATATGATGGGCAAAATGCTCTTTTTTATTTAATGAGCTATGCTAGGGAAGTCCTGAGAATCTAGGAGCTCAATGTCATGTTCTTGTTGCTTACACACATGTTAACTCATCTTTTTATCACTAAAAGTAATATGTTGATTATTGAAGCCTACTTCCTTGTCCTTGTCCAATGTCATATTCCTGCCAAGCAGCCCATTTCCTTGTCCTTGGCCCATGTCAGCTTCTTGCCAAGCAGCCCCAAAGACTCTCCACTTCTCCCCATTTTTTTATTTCATTAACAAGATTGAGCCTGTCTTAGGTCATTCTGACAAGAATACCTTCCTTACTCATCATGGAGTATGTATTATCCAAAGCAATGCATTTATGTCTTAGGTTGGTAAGGCTTTGTGCAAAATCTTACCCGTCTTTGGCTTACCAGCCTGTTAAATTAATAACTCTGTCTGGGGATCCATTTCAGGTTTAAGCCATGTACTTGACTGCCAACATGTTGATGTTGTTGAAAAAAAGCTTTAACACAATGGGCAGGAATAAAAGTATTCCTAGGACAAAAAGGGCTAGCATGATCAAGCTATATATGCCATTTTTTAAGCTTGACCAAAATAGAAATACTGACCTCAGGCCATGGCTGCTAATAAAGGGACCTCCCAAATTCAGTGGTTCTAACAGTGCAAGTAATGCATTTATATATTCATTACATAAAAAACCCAAGGTCTTTCCATAGTTTAAAAAAAAAAAAAACAATGTAGTCTTTCTGGATTAGAGTAGAACAAAACTGTGATCTCACATGTTCTGGAGATACCATGTGCATTCCTAGGTCACCCTGGACAGTACCAGAAGGAGGAGAACAAGAGAACGTGTGTGTTCACACTTCACTGGCCAGAGCCTTGTCTGCTTGTGAGAGAGGAAGAGGGATAAGTATGTCCTGAGTGTCCAGCAGTCCACTGAGACAGCCCAGCGATGGCTTCTGCTCCTGCCCAGCAGTCCACTGAGACAGCCCAGTGATGGTTTCTGCCCCTGCCCAGCAGTCCACTGAGACAGCCCAGTGATGGTTTCTGCCCCTGCCCAGCAGTTCACTGAGATGGCTCAGTGATGGCTTCTACCCCTGCCCAGCAGTCCACTGAGACAGCCCAGTGATGGTTTCTGCCCCTGCCCAGCAGTCCACTGAGACGGCCCAGTGATGGCTTCTGCCCCTGCCCAGCAGTTCACTGAGACGGCCCAGTGATGGCTTCTGCCCCTGCTGCTGTGCTCTACTTCATAGTGCGAGTATCTTAGCAATTCAAACGTTAACCTAACTCTTTGGATGGTCTCATAGTTGAAGTTTAGAAACAGAATATTTACCTCCTGTCACTGTTCCCACTTGCCCAGATCTCATTGCATAACTCCAGCTATTCCTATGTTTAGTATCCTAAAGACACATTATATTACCAAAAGAACAAGCAAGTGTGACTGTATCCTCTACTCCCTGTGATGTAGCAAGGGCCTGGGGGTGGCACACAGCACCCTTCACACTTTTCTTCAGCAGGATAGGATGGTTATTTTGCACTTGTGTTGCTGTATCAGTGATGGGGGTACTCTAGCTCTCAAGGAATCTAGGCCTGCTTGGAGCTATGGAGCCCACTAGCAAGGAGAGGGAAGTGCAGGGAAGGGGCTTTTGAGTCAAATACAACTCCTGTCCTTAAACACGGAATGAAAGAGAAAGTGGAGAGTGCTTTTACAAGTCAAGTCAGTTTGTAGGAAATGGTAGGAGGATCAGCCTGCTGACTTTATGCTGTACTCAGGTTGCATAAATAAATGATTAAAATTAAGGGAATGGAAACCATTAGGATTAGCCCCTTGGCTACATTTCCCTGTGATTTTCATAAAGCAGAGAGTACATTTTCATGGTAGTTAATTCTGTTGAATAATTAAATGGCTCTTATTTTGGAAACCCATATGTCTGGAGTATTAATGGCTGTATTTCTAGTTTATTGCCCTGGCTTAAATGATGTGGTAATAGAATATTACATATATCCTTAATATTAAATTTATATTAACAAAAGTGTTACTTTTAACTCTGTAGAACTACTTAAAATTAACATTACCAGAGGCTCTATTATTAATTCTCTGTGGTTTCCCATACTCCATGCCAACAGCCCTTTTACGGGGCTCACTCAGCCAGTGTGATCAGTTATTCTCACACTCCAGAAGGGAGCATGTCAGGTGCATCCTGGGAGCTGTGACTGATTGCTACTGCCCTCTCACCTGTGCCCTCTGACCTTTGAAGGTGAATGGAAAGTGTGACAACTGCTCTTCACAAGAGTGAACCTAGGGCGATCTTGACTCATGTCTGTCCTCCAATGTGTGAGGATTAACCAGCCCTCTGGCCTGCACAGGGCCAGAAACTTGAGGTCCTTTCCTTGGTTATCCAGGCTCAGTGCCCCTGTGAGGTGCAGACCAACTGCAATGTCCCAGCATAAAAGGCAGCATTGACTGCAGCAGAAAAGGAAGGAGGGGGGCTGTGGAGAAGGAGCAAGATGTTTTCTGCTTCCTGGCCCTCTGCAGGGTCTTTCTCCACATGTATGCTTTGTTGGGCTTCGCAGGCTGCTCATATTCAGACTGCTGGAGGAGGACTTCCTGGTGTGTAACTTTTGAAACAGAAACTTTTCTATGTGAGATAGCTACTGTTTTATGATAATAACAACTGCTATTTTTTGAAACTGTCTGCTCCTCTCCATTCCCATAGCAGGCTCCTCAAGTTCAGCCCTTCACTGTTGGGCTGGGTTTGTGAAGCAGCTTTCTAACTGATCTCAGCCTAGTCTCTCAGTTCAGTGTCACAGCTACTATGTGGCTTGTGTGGCTTTTAGGCCACAGTGCTGCTCTGGCCTCCTGTCATGCCTTCCACGTTCCCGGGCGTCTCCCCTAGTCCCTTATAGTTCTTCATCTAGAACAGTGGTGTGTATCTCCAGGAAGTCCCTCCCGACCCCTGAAAGGAAGTCTGTTTATAAACAACAACCACGAAAAATGAGACAGAGAGGGAGACGGTTGGGGTGTAGGGGAAGAGGTTAAAAAAATGGTCATAATTCTATTTCTTTTTCAAAATGGACTCTTAAAACTAGATGCATCTCTGTGTGTTTCATTGTACCTGGATCATAACATATTTGTCATTCTGTTTTATCATATCATTGTTAATTTTTAAAACTTTTTTTCTGTTTCTGCTAATATAGTGTAAGTTCATTATTGACAAGGTTGCAAAGGATATACTTACCAGTTCAGCCCTAACACCTACCACCTTCTGTATTGGTACTTCTAAGTTCTCTGTAATTGTTTACTAGGTAACTAGTGTGGTATTTGAAAGGCAGAGCTAGATTGGTCAGTACAATACCGTGTGAGTGCCTGAGCCCTCAAAGGGAATGTAGGACCACCTTCAGCTGAAGTTACACATAGTTGTGAGCCCTGGGGATACTGGGACTCAAACTGAGGTCCTGAAAAAGAAACACATGCTGCTAACCACTCAGCTCTTTCACTTTCCCCAAGAAGGCTATTTAAATACTCCTCTTAGCCGTTCCATATGACTAGTACATTACTATGTAAATTTGGTTGGCTAGTTTTGAGCATCCACCCTTAAAGCAAACCTTTTCATGAAAAACAAGCAATGACAACAAAACTAAACAGCCTAGCCGCGAGTCTGTGTACACCTTAGGTTTTCCTCAGATACTCGCATGTTTAAATTTCAGGGACATCTTCATAAGTAACCAGGAAGTTCCAGCTCCATCAGTAGTAATAGCTTTGTTGGCTGAACTGTTGTGAGTGATACTAACATTGTCAGTCAGCTCATCTCCAAGTGTGAAGGAAGGAGTTCAGTGACACCAACAAATTGTTCTTTGGCCCATGGGTGATAGTGAGCAATCAATCATTTACAGGATCCCCTGGCTGTTGTTCTTTGGCATCCGCAATAAAACGATTCAGGCACCTTCTTTTCCTTGGTTTAGGCTGTATACTATTGAACAACCAATGGGGCACTAATGTGGGGCATCTTGGGGTAATATCTGTTGTAGGTAGTTTCAGTTGTCAACTTGACATAATCTGTAATAGCGTGGGAATAGGTGATCTCAGTGAAGGATTGTCTGTGGGGTATTATCTTTGTGAGTGGGAAGACCCAGCCACTGTGGGTGAACCATTCCCTAGGTTTGGGTTTGACTAGTAAAAGATTGGAAAAAGAGAGCTGGGCAGAAGCTTATTCTCTCTCAGCGCTTGACTGCAGATGTGACTAGCTACTTTAAGTTCCTGCCACCCGATTTCCCCACACTGCTGGACTGTCACCTGGAATTGTGGTCAAATAAGTTTTCCTCTCTATAGTGCTTTGTTAGGGTATTTTATCACAATGACAGTGAAGAAAGCTCGACATCTTTATCATTCCTCATCCTTTGACAGTGCTGCTTCCTGTTGCTTGTCAGGCTTCCCAGCCTCTCATTGACTGAGCTAGTAGGATGATTCTCATGGCTCTCCTGCTTTATTTTAATTTCTTGGAAGGTCTTTGAACTACTTCAATTTTTAAAAACCCTCCAAATTATGTGAATTGTTATATTTTTAAATCTTTGAAGTCATTCTTTATCACTGGCATTTTAATCTTTATACAGAAGATAAAAATGGAATTATTGCTACCCAGTGTAGACAGATTTGTGCTAAGCAATGCTGCATACCCTTTGCTGTCGCCCCGCCCACATAGGCATCTGTGATTGGCAGTAACGTATTTTCTCAGTGCGACTCCCTACTCCACTCAGTACAACACTTCAGATCACTGCTACCTGCTTCTCAGTGCTGAAGATTCCAGGTGTGGCTCTTCCTGTTCACTTACGTTACCAGAAATACCCATCTTTGTAGGTATTCCTTAGGGTTTGTCTATAGTTATTTTCATTCCTTTCATGTGCTATTACCTGACTCCCTACTTAAACACACCCCATTTGGTTTTTCAAGACAGGGTTTCTCTGTGTAGCCCTGGCTGTCCTAGAACTTACTTTGTAGACCACCTGGCCTCAAACTCAGAGATCCATCTGCCTCTCCTGAGTGCTGGGGTTAAAGGTGTGTGCTACCATGCTTGACCAACATGTTATCCTTTGCGTTGCCTAATGATGATAGCATCAGTTACTTAGTGACTGATTATTGTGTTGCAGGCAGAGTATATTCTTTTTTTTTTTTTTTTTTTTTTTTTTTTTTTGAGACAAGGTTTCTCTGTGTAGTCCTGGCTGTCCTGGAACTCACTCTGTAGACCAGGCTGGCCTCAAACTCAGAAATCCGCCTGCCTCTGCCTCCCAAGTGCTGGGATTTAAGGTGTGCTCCACCACCGCCCGGCTGGCAGAGTATATTCTTGAGTTCTTGTAATAATACTAAAGTTTAGGCCCATTGCTATTCATATTTTATACCTGGAAAAACCAAGATGAGGCTAAGAAATAAATGGTAGGACTTAGATAAGATTCAGTTTACTTTCCTCTGACCTCAAATTCATTCTTTCTTTCTTCCTCTCTTCCTCTCTTCCTCTCTTTCTTTCTTTCTTTCTTTCTTTCTTTCTTTCTTTCTTTCTTTCTTT
>JANHMN010000014.1:15254333-15282811 GCA_030674055.1 Rhabdomys pumilio | reverse complement strand
TTTCTTTCTTTCTTTCTTTCTTTCTTTCTTTCTTTCTTTCTTTCTTTTATAAAATACATTTCAGATTTTATCCCCTCACCCCATTCCCCCTACCACCCAGGAACCTATCCCGTTCCCCCTCCTACCTCCACACGGGTGTGCCCCTACCTACCCCCTACCTCCCCCTTCCCACCCTGTAATTCCTCCCCTCTCGGTGTTCAGCCTGAATGGGACCAGGGATCTCCTCTCCCACCTCTGCCAGACAAGGCCATTCTCCCCTAAGTATACAGCTGAAGTCATGGGTGCCTCCCTTTGTGCTCCCAGGCTGTTGGTTTAGACCCTGGGGAGCTCTGGTTGGCTGGCACTGTTGCTCTCCTCTTGGGGCCACCAACCCTTTCAGCTCCATCAGTCCTCTAACTTCTTCACTGGGAACCCTTGATCTGATCAATGGGTAGCTGCGAGCATCTGCCTCTGGATATGTCAGACTCTGGCAGACCTTTGAGGAGACAGCTGCGTCAGGATCCTTTCAGCATGAACTTCCTGACATCCATATTGGCATCTATCTTTGGTGACTGCACATGGGATGGATACCAAGGTAGAGTGGTCTCCCGATGGCCCCTCCTTGACTTTCTGTCCCACACTTTGTCACCTTATTTGCTCTCTTGAGCATTGTGTCACTCCTTCCAAGAAGGACCGAGGCATCCACACTTGGTCTTCCTTCTTCATGAGCTTCATGTGGTCAGTTAGTTGAATCTTGGCTATTTCAAGCTTTTGGGCTAACATCCGCTTATCAGTGAGTAAATACCATGTATGTTCTTTTGTGATTGGGTTTCCTCACTCAGGATGATACTTTCTAGTTCCATCCATTTACCTAAGAATTTCTCAAATTCATTATTTTTAACAGCTGAGTAATATTCCATTGTGTAAATGTACCACATTATATGTATCCATTCCTCTGTTGAAGGACATCTGGGTTCTTTCCAGCTTCTGGCTATTATAAATAAGGCTGCTATGAACATAGTGGAGCATACGTCCTTGTTATATGTTGGAACATCTTCTGGGTATATGCCCAGGAGTGGTATATCTAGGTCCTCAGGTAGTGCTATGTCCAATTTTCTGAGGAACCGCCAGACTGATTTCCAGAGTGGTTGTACCAGCTTGCATTCCCACCAACAATGGAGGACTGTTCCTCTTTCTCCACATGCTCGCCAGCATCTACCATCACTTGAATTTTTTATCTTAGCCATTCTGACTGGTATGAGATGGTATCTCAGGGTTGTTTTGATTTGCATTTCCCTGATGACTAAGGATGTTGAGCATTTCTTAAGGTGCTTCTCAGCCCTTTGAATTCCCTCTGTTGAGAATTCTTTGTTTAGCTCTGTACCCCATTTTTTAATAGGGTTATTTGGTTGTCTGGAGTATAATTTCTTGAGTTCTTTGTATATATTGGCAATTAGCCTTCTATCAGATCTAGTATTGGTAATGATCTTTTCTCAATCTGTTGGTTGCTGTTTTGTCTTATTGACAGCGTCTTTTGCCTTACAGAAGCTTTGCAATTTTATGAGGTCCCATTTGTCAATTCTTGATTTTAGAGCAGAAGCCTTTGATGTTCTGTTCAGAAACATTTCCCCTGTGCCTAAGTATTCGAGGTTCTTCTCCACCTTCTCTTCTATTAGTTTCAGTGTATCTGGTTTTATGCGAAGGTCCTTTATCCACTTGGACTTGAGCTTTGTACAAGGGGATAAGAATGGATTGATTTGTATTCTTCTACATGCTGACCTCCAGTTGATCCAGCACCATTTGTTGAAAATGCTGCCCTCTTTCCACTGGATGGTTTTAGCTCCTTTGTCAGAGATCTAGTGACATAGGTGTGTGGGTTCATTTCTGGGTCTTCAAATCTATTCCATTGATCTTCCTGCCTGTCTCTGTAACAATACCATGCAGTTTTTATCACTACTGCTCTGTAGTACAGTTTGAAGTCAGGAATAGTGAGTGATTCCCTGAGAAGTTCTTTTATTGTTAAGAATGGTTCTTGCTATCCTGGGTTTTTTGTTATTCCAAATGAATTTGCAACTTGCTCTATCTCTATGAAGAATTGATTTGGAATTTTGATGGGGATTGCATTGAATCTTTAGATTGCTATTGGCAAGATGGCCATTTTTACAAAGTTAATCCTGCCAATCCGGGAGCATGGGAGATCTTTCCATCTTCTGAGATCTTTGATTTCTTTCTTCAGAGACTTGAAATTCTTGTCATACAGATCTTTTACTTGCTTGGTTAGATTCACTCCAAGATATTTTATATTATTTGTGACTATTGTGAAGAATGTCATTTCCCTAATTTCTTTTTCAGCCTGTTTATCTTTTGAGTAGAGGAAGGCTACTGATTTGTTTGAGTTGATTTTATATCCAGCCATTTTGCTGAAGTTATTTGTCATGTTTAGGAGTTCTCTGGTGGAACTTTTAGGGTCACTTAAGTTATACTATCATATCATGTGCAGATAGTGAAATTTTGACTTCTTCTTTTCTTATTTGTATCCCTTTGACTTCCTTTTGTTGTCTAATTGCTCTGGCTAGGACTTCCAGTACTATATTGAATAGGTAGGGTGAGAGTGGGCAGCCTTGTCTAGTGCCTGATCTTTGTAATTGCTTCAAGTTTCTCTCCATTTAGTTTGATGTTGGCTACTGGTTTGCTGTATATTGCTTTTACTATGTTTAGGTATGGGCCTTGAATTCCTGCTCTTTCCAGGTGTTTTAACATGAAGAGATGTTGAATTTTGTTGAATGCTTTATCGGCATCTAGTGAGATGATCATGTGGTTTTTTTCTTTGAGTTTATTTATGTAGTGGATTACATTGATGGATTTTCAAATATTGAGCCATCCCTGTGTTCCTGGGATAAAGCCTACTTGATCATGATGGATGATTGTTTTGATGTGTTCTTGGATTTGGTTTGCCAGAATTTTATTGAGTATTTTTGCATCAGTATTCATAAGAGTTCTCTCTCTTTGTTGGGTCTTTGTGAGGTTTAGGTATAAGCGTAATTGTAGCTTCATAGAATGAATTGGATAGTGTTCCTTCTGTTTCTATTCTGTGGAATAGTTTGAAGAGAATTGATATTAGGTCTTCCTTGAAGGTCTGATAGAATTCTGCACTAAAACCATCCGGTCCTGGACTTTTTTGGTGGGGAGACTTTTAATGACTGCTTCTATTTCTTTAGGAGTTATGGGACTGTTTAGATGGTTTATCTGCTCCTCATTTAACTTTGGTACCTGGTATCTGTCTAGAAAATTGTCCATTTCATCCAGATTTTCCAATTTTGTTGAGTATAGGCCTTTGTAGTAGGATCTGATGATTTTTTTAATTTCCTTAGTTTCTGTTGTTATGTCTCCCTTTCCAGTTCTGATTTTATTAACTTAGATACTGTCACTGTGCCCTTTGATTAGTCTGGCTAAGGATTTATCTATCTTGTTGATTTTATCAAAAAGAACCAGCTCTTGGTTTTGTTGATATTTTGTATAGTTCTTTCTGTTTCTACTTGGTTGATTTCAGCTCTGAGTTTGATTACTTACTACCATCTACTCCTCTGGGGAATATTAGCTTCTTTTTGTTCTAAAGCTTTCAGATGTACCGTCAAGTTGTTAGTGTATGCTCTCTCCATTTTTTTTTTTTGTAAGCACTTAGAGCTATGAGTTTTCCTCTTAGTACTGCTTTCATGGAGTCCCACAAGTTTTGGTATGATATGTCCTCCTTTTTATTAAATTCTAAAATGTCTTTAATTTCTTTCTTTACTTCTTCCTTGACCAAGTCATCATTGAGTATAGCGTTGTTCAGTTTCTACGTGTATGTGGGCTTTTCGTTGTTTTTGTTGTTATTAAAGACCAGCCTTAGTCCATGCTGGTCTGATAGTGTACATGGGATTATTTCGATCTTTTTGTATCTGTTGACGCCTGTTTTGTGACCCATTATATGGTCTATTTTGGAGAACGTACCATGAGGTTCTGAGAAAAAGGTATATTCTTTTGTTTTAGAATGAAATTTTCTATAGATATCAGTTAAATCCATTTGGTTCATAACTTCTGTTAGTTTCATTGTGTCTTGGTTTAGTTTTTGTTTCCATGATCTGTTTGTTGCTGAGAGTGAGGTGTTGAAATCCCCCACTATTATTGTATGAGATGCAATGTATGCTTTGAGCTTTATTAAAGTTTCTTTTATGTATGTGGGTGCCCTTGCATTTGGGGAATAGAAGTTTAGAATTGAGAGTTCTTCTTGGTGCATTTTTCCTTTGATGAGTATGTAGTGTCCTTTCTTATCTTTTTTGATTACTTCTGGTTGAAAATCAGTTTTATTTGATATTAGAATCGCTACTCCCGCTTGTTTCTTGGACCATTTGCTTAGAAGATTGTTTTCCATCCTTTTACTTTGAGGTAATGTCTGTCTTTGTCACAGAGGTGCGTTTTCTGTATGTAGCAAAATTCTGGGTCCTGTTTATGTATCTAGTCTGATAGTCTACGTCTTTTTATTGGAGAATTGAGTCCATTGATATTAAGAGATATTAAGGAAAAATGATTGTTGTTTCCTGTTATTTTTGTTATTAGAGGTCGAATTATGTTTGTGTAACTATCTTCTTTTAGGGTTGTTAGAAGACTACTTTCTTGCTTTTTCTTGGTTGTAGTTTCCCTCCTTGTATTGGAGTTTTTCATCCATTATCCTTTAAAGAGCTGGATTTGTGGGAAGATATTGTGTAAATTTGGTTTTGTCATGGAATATCTTGGTTTCTCCATCAATCGTGATTGAGAGTTTTGCTGGGTATAGTAGTCTGGGCTGGCACTTGTGATCTCTTCGGGTCTGTATAATATTAGTCCAGGATCTTCTGGCTTTTATAGTCTCTGGTGAGAAGTCTGGTGTAATTCTTATAGGTCTGCTTTTATATGTTACTTTGCTCTTTTCCTTTTCTGCTTTTATTATCTTTTGATTGTTTTGTATATTTGATGTTTTGATTATTATGTGACAGGAGGTATTTCTTTTTTGGTCTAGTCTATTTGGGGTTCTGTAGGCTTCTTGTATATTTAAGGACATCTCTTTCTTTAGGTCAGGGAACTTTTCCTCTATAATTTTGTTGAAGATATTTACTGGCCCTTTAAGTTGGGAGTCTTCATCCCCATCTATACCTATTATCCTTAGGTTTGGTCTTCTCATTGTGTCCTGGATTTCCTGGATGTTTTGTGTTAGGAGCTTTTTGCATTTTGCATTTTCTTTGACCGTTGTGTCTATGTTTTCAATGGTATCTTCTACACATGAGATCCTCTCTTTTGTCTCTAGTATTCTGTTGGTGATGCGTCTATGACTTCTGCTCTTTTTCCTAGGTTTTCTACCTCCAGTGTAGTCTCCCTTTGAGATTTCTTTATTGTTTCTACTTCTATTTTTAGATCCTGGATGGTTTTGTGTAATTCCTTCACCTGTTTGGTTGTGTTTACTTGCATTTCTTTAAGGGCTTCTACTTGTTTACCTGTGTTATCCTCAAATTCTTTGAGAGTGTTGTTTATGTCCTTTTCAAAGTCCCCTATCATCATCATGAGAAGTGATTTTAATTCTGAATCCTGCTTTTCCGGTGTGATGTGGTGTTCACGACTTGCTATGGTTGGAGAACTGGCTTCTGGTTATGCCAAGAAACTTTGGTTTCTGTTGTTTACATTCTTACGCTCGCCTTTCGCCATTTTGTTAGCTCTAGTGCTACCTGCACTTACTGGTTCTGACTGGAGCTTGCCTTTCCAGTTATCTTGGTTGTGTTAGAAGTCCTCGGGGTCCGAGTGTCTCTATGATCCTGAGCTCCAGCTGTTCTGGGTACAGTGGCTCTTCTAGGATATCTCAGGATATGGTGTCTCCATGGTAGTAGACCAGTTAGGTGTTTGCTGTTCTGAGTGTAGTTGCTCCTCTAGGATGCCTCAGGATATGGTGTCCACTGCTTTGAGGGCAGTGGCCTCTCTAGGATGTCTGCAGGTCTGAGGGCAGTATCTGCTCTAGGATGCCCCTGGGAGCAGTTTCCACAGGGGAATAGATCAGCTGCGTATCTGCTCCAGCCCATGACCTCAAATTCTTAAGCTGTGAGCTCAGACAGGCTGCCTTAATATCAAAATGATTCACAGTAAGCATCATGCTTTGGCCTGCGATGACACCAGGCTAGACCAAACGCTGCTTGCTTTGTGGTTTTCAGGTTGAAACCAACATAGTGTAATATTTCTAATCTCTTAAGGAATTTATGGTCTTATGTCTATTAAATTTTTTTGATAAAATTCATAAAGTTGACTTAGGTTTTTATTTGAGTCATTTGCTATTATCTTTATATATTCAAAAAACCCTTTAATTTCGAGATAGTAGCTATCTGTGTGCATGTCATATACAGTCACAGATGGCATTTTTTTAAAAAAGTCTGTCCTCAGCCGTCTGTTGATGGTCTCAAGCACCAACCTCATCTGATCCAGTTGGTGTCATCTTTCATTTTTGCAGGGACAAGTTATTGAAGTAGAGCTTCATATTTATGTAGCATTTAGGTAAATGTTAGAGTAAACATGGATTTACTGTATCACAACAGTCCTATGGAATGTTAGAGGAAAACATTGATTTATTTTATCACAACAGTCCTATGGAAAACAGCTTTCTTTTTTTTTTTCAGCTCATTTTGATTTATTTCATATGTACCCTTGGGAAGCAAATTGAATTGAAATAACTGTTTATTGAACATCCTGTGATCTATTGTGATCCTGGAGTTTTGGGGTGTTTAGTCTAGTGTCACTGCACCTCGGAAAGGCATGGCTTTACAGGGTGGGCTGGAGGATAATGAAGTAATGCACTTCACCAACTGTAAACCACAGACTCCTTCAGGCAGGATTGTGTGTCCGTGTGCTGTTCACATCACTGTGTGGGAGAGCAGCATAGACCAACCTGTTTACTTAGTATTGCCATTAGATTTATTTTATTTTGTGTGTGTGTGTGTGTGTGTGTATATCATGTGAGCCTGGTGCCTGTGAAGATCAAAGGGAAGCACCAGATCCTTTAGGACTGTATGGGGTACAGAGGTCCTTGTGCTCACAGACAGGCACTAGGGAGACCAGGAATGTTAAATGTGCAGGGCTGTCTCTTTAAAGGAAGACATGTATAACCTGTTTTCCGCCCAGAAGGCTGGGAGTAGGTGTGACTGCTCCTGTGCTATCTGTATGGCAAGGCCACATCTGGCTGCCCCAGACTCTTACGTTTATCCTGGTCATCCTCTCCAGACCCTTATCTTGAGCAGTTTTTTCTCTGTCAATATAAAGAGTCCATCTTTATGGGAAATGTCACATGTACTTTACAAACAGGAGCAGAGATGGTTTGTAGCCTGGTGACATTTGTCCTATCTGTATGACTGAGACCACACCAGATCCCTCCCCAGACCCTTAAGATGTCACTTGTAGTCAGTCTGTAGAACCCATCTTCATGAAAGAGGACACGTGCACTTTACAAAGAGTTTTGATGTAGTCACTCCTTAAACTTAATTGTACACATGAGTTGAGTTAATCATCACCAGGAATTTTTTTTTCCACATTGTGCTGTTCTTAAATATACCTAAAATAAACTGTCTGGTGTCAGATTCTTGAAGTGTGAGCTAACACTGGCTATTGAGTTATAGTGAACTGGACTTGCTTCTGGCCTCATGTGGACCGATACTCTACTGGTCTTGATGGTCATAGACACCTTCACCCGAGACAGAAGTTAGGAATGCTTCTGAACCAGCATATGGGTGTTGGGAAGAGAACCAGATCTTCTGCATGACCAAGAACTGCTCTTAAACACTGAACCATTGTTTCTAGTCACCCACTTTGTTTATTTAATGTCTGATGCCTCTGTTTCTACTAAAACATTTTATTCTTTTCTCCACTGGTTTAT
The DNA here is from genome assembly GCA_030674055.1 of Rhabdomys pumilio. Classification (NCBI taxonomy): domain Eukaryota; kingdom Metazoa; phylum Chordata; class Mammalia; order Rodentia; family Muridae; genus Rhabdomys; species Rhabdomys pumilio. The sequence goes on along the minus strand of JANHMN010000014.1, from coordinate 15,274,911 downwards.
TCATTTAAATTGTACTGAGGGCCTGTGTCCACCAGATATGTGCATTTGCCAGTGTCTTCAGGATCACCATGGTCTTTATATATAGCCAGTGTAGGCCTTTGGTCTATAGGGAGTTGGTAGGCCACAGTTCACTGAGGGTACATTTAGTCAGTCAGGTCTCCATTTTATGTTGACAAGGCCTTCACACATCTTCCCAAGTGACTTAATCACTCAGGGTATGTCACCATTGATAAGAGCCTGCAACCCTGGTTTCCTGTCTCTTCTGACATCAGTCTCCACATGTTCTATTGCTACTCCGTTATCTTTGATTAGGCTCTATTTCTGCCAGCACATGCTCCATTCAACAGGGCTACCACCATAACCTCATCATCTTCCTGCTCGAGGTAGGCCTATGAGCCATGGTAGCCAAGCTGTCATAGCAAACACATCCCAAGTCTCAGTGGTTTAACTACTTGAAGAGCTCCATTTGGTAGCAGATGTGGAATTGAAGGATATTCTCCGCTAGTCCTGAGCCCAGGCAGATGGAATCATCATGTGGCTTACAGCAGTGCTTTAAGCAAAGGCAGTAGACTAGTGTGAAAGGTTGCACAGGAAGTTCTTCATCAGCCAGGACACTGAGATAACAGGCACTATTCCTGTCCTCACTTCACCGAGTAAGTAGAACTTGAGTACACGGTCATGCCAAATCTCAGAGGAGACTTGCTGGGGTTGCAGAGGTCCTTGCACTCACAGAGAAGCACCAAGAGAGGACCAGGAATGTTAAGAAGATGCAGAGGTGTCTCCCCAGTGGAGAAGATGAAACCAAATACTTGCATTCCATCCAGAAAGCTGAGTCGATTTTGTTAACAACCTGGTAACCTTGTTGCTGTCTGTGGAGGCAGCTCTCTTGACTTTTTATTATAGAGACAAACCTCACCCAAATTCCCCAGGATGATTATCCCAGACTCTTCTCTCAGGTACTTCATGGCCTGCTGACCTCTGTGTTGTTAGTCAGACACCACACTAGATTCTAGGCCTTTTAGCTATAGAACTCACCATCATGGTCACATATACTTCGTGACCGTGTATACGTTCATATGTAATCACACCTCCAGCTCTGTTGTGCACCTGCAATTGAATTGGTCAGACTCATTGTTACCTGGAAATCTCTTCCCAAATTGTACTGGGTTTTAAGTATGCTGTCAATGCTGACATTAGACTCCCTGAAGTCTGATCCAGATTGACAAAAGTTGCTCTGCACTGGGTTTTCATTCTTATCTCTTTGCAGGATTCAGTTCTCTGTCTGACACCTGCAGGGACCCCCTCAAAGACAGGGAAATATACTCAGTGTATTTGCCTCATGAGCTATTCTCCATCCTGCTTTGCTAGTGACTTCCCTTGTATGGTACCTGTGTGTTGAGCCAAATGATAGAGGAGGAGGCAGGGAAGAATGGGATGAAAGCATCTTCCTTGGCCTAAGCGTGGCATAGTCCTAGGCATTAAAGTTGACAGTGTCCATACTCTGAGTTACTAATGTCTGCACACTGCTGTTACTCTGTTCTTGCAGGGACATAAATGCCCGACTTGATGCGATATCTGATGTTCTTCATTCTGAATCCAGTGTGTTTGAGCAGATAGAACACCTTCTTCGTAAATTACCGGATGTCGAGAGAGGATTATGTAGCATCTATCACAAGAAGGTAAGTAAGTGGTGAAAATCAAACTCCTGAGACTCAGTGTCCCTTAGATAAGAACTCGAGGTCCTGAAGGGGAACCACATGGTTCTTACTACTGCTTATGACTTAGGGTTTTAATTCCTGCACAAACATCATGGCCAAGAAACAAGTTGGGGAGGAAAGGGTTTATTCAGCCTACACTTCCACATTTCTGTTCATCACAAAAGGAATTAATGACTGGAACCCAAGCAGGTCAGTATACAGGAGCTGATGCAGAGGCCATGGAGGGATGCTGCTTACTGGCTTGCTTCTCCTGGCTTGCTCAGCTTGCTTTCTTATAGAACCCAGGATTACCAGCCCAAGGATGGCACCACCCACAATGGGCCCTCCTTCTTTGATCACTAACTGAGAAAGTGCCTTACAGCTGGATCTCATGGAGGCATTTCCTCAAGGGAGGCTCCTTTCTCTGTGATAACTCCAGCTTGTGTCAAGTTGGCACAACACCAGCCAGTCCAGCTGGTTATGAACTGGTGTGTTGTTCCCTTTTCATTTCACTGTACTGTTTGTGTTTTCACAGATCTCTTCAGTGGATTTGTTCGCTTCTTTCTTTAGGACCTCTTATATCCTCAGGCTGCTTTGAAGTCTTCACCTTATATTTCAGCTGCATTGCATTTCTCAGGGCCTACTGTAGTAGGGTGCTGTGCTTTAGTCAAACTTTGTCCTGACTGTTACTGTGTTTTGATTCTTCCACCCATCTGGGTTTGGGATCATTGTAATTCTAGGTGTTGATATCTGGTTGTCTTTGTTGGCTGGGTGTTTTGTTCCTTAGTTCTGTTGCCCTCTCTGGTTCTTAGGAGAGTGTGTCAGCAGTGGGTTGCCTTGTCGGGAATGCTTTTGAGATTCTGCCAAGGGTGAACACTAGGATCTAGGTATTGGGAGTGACACTTAGGAGTGACAATAGGGTGGAAGGGGGCACTAAGGGTGTCCACTGGAAGCAGGGTGTGCCATCAGGATCTACTTAGTCCTCTGAGTATGGGGGCCATTTTCATTCAAACCATCACAGAGAACTAGTAACTTATTAACATATGACAGAATTTGTGCCTAAATCCAGCATCCTTGAGTATGTGTCTTTTGAATACTCTCATGTTTGATGTGGATTTTCAAATGCCATTATGATTTTTCTTCCGTTTCACTCTTCACAAGCAAACTTTATTTATATTTTACTTTTTGCCAAATGGAAATCTATTACATACTAATTCACGGTAGAACAGTTTTTAGATGCCCACGTTTTAATGTGACTAATTTTCATTAGTGTTTACTTTTTTAATACTTTTCTTCCCTGCGAATTTTATCAGAATGTTAAGTACTGCCTTTGAGGATATCTGTGGTACCCAAGAGGAATTACATAATTGTTCCCTGTGCTTAGGTTAAATTAGAAACAAAATACAAAGCAGATTTGGCAATGGCAGTCCTGAGGAAGAAGGCACATGAGTTGATTGTGTCAGTAGAGTCAATTGTAGCATGTGTGCTGTGCCGTGACTTTGCTGGCAGTGACAGAAGTCGTGTTGACATTGGACAAGTCTGTGCTTGGCTCTTCTGTGCTGCAGAGGTACAGAACCACGTGCTATTTTGTATACGTGACCAGTGCCTGGCAGTCAGTACTATTACCCTTCCCCAATCAGCTGATCTCAGGCACCTTGCTTTCACTATTTGAAAAGATTCATTGACAGATGTGAGAGGTCTTTTTTTTAATTTAATTTTATTTTTTCTTTCCTTTTCTGATCTTTCTTTTTCTCAAGAAAATAAGAGCATTGCAGATTTTGTTTGAGCTGTTAATCGGAAGAGCAGGGTCAGAGTGTCCATGGCATGGAGGTAGCATTATCTTGCCAAGCTGTGGTAATTCCAGATGGCATTGTCTTGCCAAGCTGTGGTAATTCCAGGCTGCTTCACTGCCTCTCTTTAAAGTTAACTTTGATGTTTGGCTCGCTCAGGTTTATGCATCTCTTACAGTTTCCAGCCTCCTGAAAAAAGTTACGGTTGCACTCATTTGAGAAGTGGTCCATGTGCAGTGCTTCTAATTTGGAATTTCTGATTGTATTTTACTAAAAGAACCTGTGACTCCCTTGGAATGTGGTCCTTGGTCCCACTTCAGTGTTCCACTGTAGGTGGCTGGAGATTGGCTGCAGAAGTGAGGAGCTGAAACAAGCTGTTGACAAACCACTTCTGAAGCCTGAGTGCTTTAAACCACAAGTGTTGCCGTTGCCTCTTGATCACATAATCTGCATGCCAGTTATCACTTAGTCTATTTTTTGTTCTTTTAAAGCAGTAGTTTCCTGGGCTTTGTTTGTGGCCTGTTTACTTTAGCTTTTACTTCTTGCTGCTTTACCCCAAGCTTGTGCCGTTTGCACCAATGGTGAGTGGCATCTGGGTACAGACCTTACCAGCTCTGTGGGGCTCACAAATGGGAGCGGGCAGCCTAGGCCTGTGGCTGTAGAATTCTCATGGAGGTGCTTTCAAGGTGATAATGGTGGAAGAGCTCAAGGGGGCTTAATGTGGAAAGATAAATGTCGTCTTATATTAAAACTTCGAATTCAAATCTGAGAAAATTGTGTCCTAGGTACCCATATTAGATGTTAAATTTGGTAAATACATTTAAGGACAAGGATGTCCCACCAATGTTGAGCAAAGCAAGTTTCGAAGTCCTGTGTGTGAATAGTTTCCTAGCCAGGCTGGACTGAGCTTACACCACGTGTTGCTCATGGGCCTTAGCCTCTGACATGTCCAGTGCTGGGTCTTGTGCTCGTGGCCTGTTGTTTGAAGCATAATTGCCTTAATCAAAAGACACGCTCTTTCTGCTGGCTCTTTCTCTAGTTTATTTCTTCTTGTACTCACATGCTCCCATGCTCTGACACAAGTGACTTTTTCACTTAGTAGGTTTTGTTTGGTTATTAGACTGGTCTATTTTATTCCTACTTTTCTGCAGAATAGGCTGGTAATGACTGAGGCACGTACTTCACAAATGACCTGTCCTTTGTATATCTCAGGAGAAAGAAAATAATTTCTTTCCTGTTAAGAAGTTCATCCTGGAAGCCTGGCCTCCCTAGCATATATCTCCAGTCTCTAAGAACCTTATTAATAGCTCTGAGGACACACCCATTTGCTGTCAGAAAGGTTGTGCTTCTCCTGATAGCATAGAAAGGTGTCTGTTTTACATCTTGGGTGACATGTGTATTAAAAAGCTTGTCTTTGACATTTGACCAAATGGCGAACACTGCCCTGTAGTTTAGTTTGTTTTATTGCTATCAAACATGGTGTGTGTGTTACAATTGTTAGGTTGGCCCAAAGATGGAGTCACTTGAGACACCAGTACGGACAGTCCAACCCCTCAGGGGAAATGGGAGCTGGATGTTCTGTATTTCTCAGAAGCCAGCTGTCCCCCTGTCCAAGCAGAACAGCCTGACGGAAGCCTTTGGCCATCCTAACAGCCAGAGGCTCCCCTTGTAAACTGCTTTCCTTCTGCTTGTAAGGGTTCCTTTTCCTTAACACTCTGTCCAATTGAAACCACCCTAAGACACTCAGACTCCCCACTTTGATAGAGCTTTTCTCCCCTTTACTAGAGTGCCTTTTGTGATTGGGTTCTCTCCTTAAGCCACACAACCAACCGTCTGTGCCCCAAAGTCAGGTCTGACCATCTGTCCTCAGTGAGTCAATTAAAAGAGCCAGATTAAAGTGGAGCGCAGAAAAAGGAATTCCCCCTCTGGACTCATTTAGATGCTTCTGGATGTTCCCTATATCTCACCTATAACCTTCCCTCATTTGAACATTTGAACATTTCATGAAGTCAGAGCAGCTATTTCAGTGGTTCTTTACTGCACCCTGGTTTGCAGGCCTGAACTCTGTTGGTTCACAGTGACCTTGAACTTACAGAGACCCTCCCACGCCAGCCTCCTGACTGTTAGGATCACAGGTTCCAGCCACCATATCTAGCTCCTGTTGCTATTTAGATAAAAAAATATTTTTGTTTCTAGTGCTCTACCCAAGAGTTCTTCTTGATCGTCAAAAGCCTGTGTCAACTGAAGTCAGAGCTTCAAGCATTAATGCCTGCTGTTAATTCCCACGTTCAATCAGATCTACTCCGAGCACTCATCTTAGAGGTTCCTGAGCTGCTCAGTCCAGTGGAACATTACTTAATGGTTCTCAATGAACACGCTGCCAAGTAAGTGCAGACTTCCACTTCCTCCCACCAGTGACCAGTGGCCAGTGCTGCTTGCCGTTTGCTGTGTGAAGTTGCATGAGTGTATTTGTAATTGGAAGCATTTATAGTTGTATAGATGTGTAGATGAAGTACTTCCCCAGGTATCAGATGATAAAAGGATAAAGTTCTTCTAAAGTCAGGTCGTACCAGTTTATTAACTCAAAAGCAGGTGTCTAGTGGCCCTTGTCCTCATTTTTTTGACACCCAGGAGTGATTGTTCTTGTATTTAGAAGCTGCAGTAGCTCTTTTAAGAGAGTAGTTTTATGGTGTGTCTCACAGGAAACTGGGTTCACATTTGTTGTTATTTTTTGACTAGACAAATGAAACGACGGTTTTATTTCTTGGCTTCACCATGTGGATTGTGAATAAAATAAAAATGATTTTGTCAATTCTCAGAAGTTAAGGAATGCTTCCATAAATATTCAGTGGCAGAGTTGGAATCAGAACCACATTTTCTGAGTTCCAGTCTGTTGATATTTCATCATGTTACAAAATTGGTAGCTGGTCTAATTAATATGCTATAATGTATGTATCTGCACTTTTCATATTCTAGAGTTGGTGATAAAACTGAATTATTCAAAGACCTCTCTGACTTCCCTTTAATAAAAAGGAGGAAAAATGAAATTCAAGAAGTCATTCACAACATCCAAATGCATTTACAAGAATTGCGAAAAATATTAAAACTTCCTTCTTTACAATATGTGACTGTATCAGGACAAGAGGTAATGCCAAACAAACTTTCACTTTATATCAGTTTTCCTGGAGTAGAAAAGCCATTTATAATTTAAACAAGACCTGTGGATAGGCTGGTAGAAGTGATGGTGCAGAGAGACTACTGAACTAGACTGTCCATGGGCAGAAAGAAAGACTTAGTGGTGGTCAAGCTGCCAAGGTCATTTCTCGGAGCAGAGAAAACAAAGTGGTAGAAAAGCAAGCAGATTTTATATGACAGTCCCCATGGCGGGGGTCTGAGCTGATGGGGGATGTCCATGTTGACCCAGTGCTATGTGCCTTTGCTGAGGTAGTTGACCTTTGGGGGAAGGTTAAAAAAATTCCCAGAGGATTAAGGGCTGTTCCTGGTAAGCAGAATGAACAGATGAATGTGCCAGACTACCAAGCTAGTGTTCTGGTAACATTCTTTTTCCTCTTCTGGGTTTTACATATTTGTTAGCCTGCTAAGCCTCATTATATGTTGTCTCCTTCAGTACCGGTCTGCAATAAAGTCATGAAAGATGAACATTATGTAACTTTACATAGCTTACTGCTGTGGTGGTCATTTTTATGACAGCAATGGTACTGCAATAAAGTCATGAAAGATGAACGTTATGTAACTTTACATAGCTTACTGCTATGGTGGTCATTTTTATGACAGCAATGAACTATCTATCTCTTAACCTTAACTAAATATGGATATGGGTGATAATTAGATTTGATGTAGCATTGATAGTATTATTCTTAAAGGAAAAGGCATCAAAGACTGAGAATAATCTTAATGAAAAAATTTGTTCATTCACAGCATATAGCTTATCCAAATAAATATTTTGTATTTGTTAGGTGCAAAGGGAAAAACCTCTCAAGCGTCCCCAAAAAGCAGGCCTCTGACTTGACTATAGTGGCAGTCTTGGCTCAGCTCAGCTGGCAGAGAGATCAAAGTTCTCTTTCATCATTCCACAGGAACCTATGAAATGCATTTCTGTCTGCCAAGAAGAGCCACTTCCCTTATAGACACCTATGCTGTATACCACCCCACCCCACCCCAACCCTAAACTTCCAGGCTGGCCCAGTTCACAGGATCCCCTCCTCAACCCTGCAGCTACCTGCTTTTCTTTATTACCCAGGGGGTTTTCTCTGCTCCTGCTCTTCTCTCTGCACTGGCCCTGGCCAGTGTGCCCTCTCCTGTCTGCTCCAGAAAGGTAGCCATGGCTGCTTTGTGTCTCCCCAAAGGCCTCTGGCTGTTCATTCTCCCATATCTATAATAAAAGCCTTCCTTCCACCCGTGAGCCTGTCAGATTGAGGAGTTCTCTGTGCCTTTCTCAAGAGAGAGATGTCTATCTCTCTTTTAAGTTTTCTAAATGAGACACATCTAAAATAATTAAGAGGAATAAGAAGAAAGGTAGGGAGAGGGAAATGTGTGGTGCTGGAGTAAAGGGATACAGGTGCTGAGGAGGTCTGCAGTCGGCCTGGCAGTGAGGAGTGACTGAAATCTAGCACTTGGGAGGTGGGGCAGAGACTCAAATGTCCGTGTTACTCTTGGCTGGTCCAAGAGTTTGAGACCAGCCTGGACTGTATCTATCTAAGATGAAAACAAACAAACGGTGGAAGATTATAGCAAACCCGACAATGGTGTTAGCCGAGGCTGACTATAGCACACTTTGAGTAAGAGTGTCTGACGTTTAACCGAGACAGAGGTAGGTCCTGGGAGAGTAACATGAGAGTTTACTAGAATGACTCAGGGCAGAATTCTTGTGTTACCATCTGGGTGGTGGAGTCAGCAGAGAAGGGGATTGCTGTGAGGACTTGCAGAGCTTTCTAGAACATGCATTATTTTTTCCAGTGGTTTTTCTTTACCAGTAAAACTCATAAACAAAGGGTCTGCCGGCTCATTCTTAGGCTGTTTGAAAAGGGAATAACTGGAAAGAAAGTTTCCAATCCTGCAGCAGAGCACAGTAAGAGCCGTGCTGAGGAACATAGACTAAAGCCTGAGGGCAGGCGTGTGAGCACAGCTGCTCTCCTGACTCTCACTGGGAACGCACTGACTTGATGGGGCTGTGGCAGTCCCTGCAGTGGGCGTTTGAGCACTGCACAGTGGTTCTCATGCCACACCTTGTTTTTATGGGCTTTTCAAAAGCTTCAGCATCCCTTCACCACCAACTCCCTTGAAATTTGATATCTGCCTTTGACTTAGCTGCTTTCAGGATTATCTCATAATATGCCACTGTGCCACCTTCACTGAGCATTCTTAAACCCAAGAGTTATTTAGTATAGTTAGTAATTTTATTTTTTCATCAATAATATCTAAACTTTGGCTTGTCTTCACTTAATTTTTATAACTACAGGGACATTTTTGAACTGTTAATTCTTTTTTTAAAAGATACATTTTATTTTTAAATAACTTTATTTTTCTTTTATATGTGTTGGTGCTTTGACTGCATGTGTGTCAGTGTGAGGTTGTCGGGTCCCCTGGAACTGGAGTTACAGACAATTGTGAGCTGCCATGTGGGTGCTTGGAATTTAACTCAGGTAGTCTGGAAGAGCAGCCAGTACTCTTAACCACTGAGCCATCTTTTCAGCCCTAGACAGTTAATTCTTAACTGTAGAATTGAGTATGGCAGACTTGAAACTGTATTAATCAACTTTTATATATGAAATATTAATAGTTTCAAAATCTTTGCTTGGTATGGAAATTAATAAATACAGACTATTAATTTGTGTGTGTATGTGTATGTGTGTGTATGTGTGTGTGTTTGTGTGTGTGCGCGCGCATGTGTGTGTGTGTGATAGTATGAGTATATGAGCACACTGAGAGGACACATCTCTGATTCATGCTACAAATGAGGTATGGTAGAAGTTGGCTTCCTTTACTTCTGGTTCATGTCCGAGAAGCTCGCTCATGGAGGGAGCACGGTTGGGTATATGAAGGTAGTACTCCCTGTAAGGCTCAGGGAGTATTGCAGAAGAGTGAGTGGAAAGAATATAAGAGCCTGAAAATGAGAAGGTTGCAGTGCCATCTTCTGGGCTTGCATCGTGGATGGAAGTGGAGCTCTTAAGGCCTCAACCCTCCTTACTGGACAATTGGCAGCTTCTGGGGGAGGGACCAAACAGCAAGCCCATATGCTTCAAAGGGCAGTTCCAAACATGAGGCCAAACAGATGGTCTTGGTTAAAACCATTGGTCACAAAGGATATGAATATGGGAAGGGGACCTGTAAAGAGGATTGGGAGATGAAAGGGGTGTGGGGTAAACAGAGTGTACTAAATATATGTGTGAAATTGTCAAAGAACAAATCTAATCAAGCAAAAAAGTGATTTTGAAAAGGTAAATTCCTGTAAATGAGAAGATATGTTCTTGTAAGGGAAGAAATGTCTTTGTGTTGCAAAGCTACCTTTCTGAGGATACGTGCAGGCTTCTTATGTGAGAACTGTTCTGAAAGTCCTATTCTGCTCAGGTTGGGGACCACCGTCTCAAACTAGTAGAGCAGAATAATTGGACATTTTATAGTCTTACATGTGTCGAGTTGGGAGATGACTTGGTGTGTGAAAGACCTTGCTGCACAAGCATGAGCGCCTCCATTCTGATCCCCAGAGCCCATGCAAAAAAAATAAAAAATAAAAAAGGATGGCTGCCTTTATGTGTGCCTGTAACTTCAGCCCTGAAGTAGACTGAGGGGGAAGACAGCAGGACCTCAGGATTGCTGGGCACGCAGGCCAGCTGAGACAGTCCCAGGTTCAGTGAGACACCCTGACTCAGGGAAGAAGGGCAACGAGAGTGACAGGGCAGAACACCGAACCAGTGACCTCTGTCTCCATGCAGTATACACACACACACACACACACACACACACACACACACACACACACGCATGTACACGTACACAAACACACTTTAAACTTAATCCTACTGAGTAACAATTCTCAAGATGCATGGATAGTAATGAATGAAAGAAATTATTAGAAAATACTGAAACTCCCCCCAAGAATAATACTGGACTTATTTTGAACATTTACTGCTAATAATGTTTACTAAGTAATGCTTACTAAAGTGTCACAGGAGATTCGAAGAAGCCCTGTGATATACCGTGGTTGCATGACCATTTAAATATCTCACTGTTCATTTGCATTTATTTTAGTTTATGATTGAAATAAAGAACTCAGCTGTATCTTGCATCCCACCTGATTGGGTGAAGGTTGGAAGGTAAGTTTAAGGCCTCTTACTTCTAGCATGAATTATGGCATGTGTATCTGAGCTGACCGACCGGCCAGCCACCTTCTTGAAGCAAGAGTACTTTTCCTCCTCTGATTTTCTGATGAACTTTGAATCAAAGGTGGTTTTCTTTGTCATTCATTTAGAAATATTTTGAAGAACATATTTGAATACATTTCCCCTGTGTCAGTTGCTTTTGCCCCATGTCTGTGAGTTCTGTGCATTACAGGGAGAAGTTGAGGAACCTTCATCTGTAGATGACTGCGGATGTTTGAGCTTTTTGATGAATGCTGGACCTGACATTTTTTTTAAGAAGCTGAAATTTCATTTTCTACTTCATGGAGCTTCGTGTTTCTTTACTCTCGGTGTTTTCCTTGGCACATAGTTACAGTGGTTTTTTCTTTTTGTAACTTACGTCTTGAACTGATGAGAATAAATGAAAACAGTATTGGGAGCGTTTTGTTCTTGGTTAGCATCAGTTCCTTGGAGGGGACTCATTCAGGAGAAATGTGTGCTCTCGAGTAGTGTGCTGGCTGGAATCTCGGTTGCTGCTCCTCTTCCTATGTTTGCCCAAGATAATTGGAGAGACTTCTGGCTGGTGGTGAAATGACAGAATTCTTATGTTAAGGATGAAGGGAAAATATGACATGGTGATATAATGGTGATTAGTTTATGTTAAATAATGTAACTGTTATCCGTTTCCATGGCAACAGCTACTTTAAGCACACACATGGGTTTCTTGAACTCAAATACCTTGTTTTTCCCTATGCCACTGAAGCTATAGATGTGAGTAGTGTTGACTTGGGGGATGTTTTTATCCTCAGAGCATCCTTCCCTGTATTGACTTTTGTTTTATAGGACAGATAATGAATGAAAATGTGCTTTATAAAGAGACACTACTACTAATCCCCTTATTAGTCTGTAGGCTAGTAACTCGCTAAGCATCTGGAGAAGAAAACTCTGTGGTAAGCTGTTTTCTTAGAACTCTAGCTCATGTAATTGAGGAGCAGCAAGTAAGGCAGCGGTTGATGCTGGCCTCTTCTGAGCTTGCAGTCCCACAGTATAATGCACCGTGAGGTGTGTTGGTGAGGGCTTGTTACTGTTTACTCTGTTGTTTGGCTGCCAGAACCTTGCTGTCAGGGTAGGTTTCAGTGTCCTCAGTTACACTTGCAGTATCCAACAGCTAAGATCACTGTGGTGATGTGACGTAGGAGCTGGGCATCAGAGCCTTGAAGAGCCTTCTGAAGCGTATTTCCCTTGGTTGGCTGTCAGCAGGAGTAGCATCCACTCCTTGAATCCCATACCTAGGCACCCTACTAAACACTCTGATGTCAGGGCGCCTGTGAGGGGGACCTCATAGTCCTTGCTGTGCTGCAGATTATACCAAGTCTGTTCCATTTGGGCAAGCTATCAGTTCTGGTCAAGGCCTTGGCCAAGCATCTCTAACTGTGGACACTAGCTCCCACATACTGTCTACCCCTTCTTGATGGAGAAAGTGGCTTATTCTCAAGCCCAGAGGTGCTTGTGGGAGCTCTTCTCATCCAGGGCCAGTGGGCCTGAAGAGCTGCTGGTTTTTACATTCTAGATTCATGCACTCACTGTCTTCGTGATGTATTATTTCCTTTTTGCACTGAATTATGCCAAGTAGAAAAGTATAAAGCCTCAAGAGCTACACGGCCTTCACCAGTGTGTCTGCCCTTCCTTGTCACGAATCTCTTTTGTTGCAATTGCTTCTGCTGTTTTTTCTTTAGCATAATGGAGAGAAAAAGACTTTGCCCATGAAGAAAGTTTCAACTCTGACTTTGTCATATGGATATAATTTTAAGAACATTTTAAAAGCTTCCTGAACATACTCATATTGTTTAAGAGTCAAAATCAGGACTGTAATTAAAGAATGCTCTCTGTTTACAGCTGTTAATGTTCAAGGTTCCCTGGTGAATGTAACTGCTTTAATGTTCTGAAATGATGGTCTTATTGATTGTCATAACCTTGATTTCCTTTCTCTCTGCTTCCTCTCGTAGCACAAAAGCTGTGAGCCGCTTCCACCCTCCTTTCATTGTGGAGAACTACAGACGTCTGAGTCAGCTCCGGGAACAGCTGGTCCTTGACTGCAATGCTGAATGGCTTGGCTTTCTACAGTGAGTTCGCAGTGAACAAAAAGCTCCGAATCTGTGCCCTGAGAAATCAGTTGGAAAGTGTTCACACACCTTCCCCCTAAAAAGCAAGAGACTGCTTTTGTGACCTACTGGAGGACAGGAGGGCACTTGTCTTCCTGGACTTTATGTTCAGTCCCCTGCCAATGAATTTTAATCCCATTATTACATACAGGAAAGTTTAAGAATGTATTTGATGCATATATATGGTATACATACATACACACAAATAGACATACATATAAAGTAAAAATAAACAAATATTTTTGAAGAGTAAATATATTTGAGTTTCCTCAGTGCCCCTACCCAATTTTTAAAGGAAGGATCTAATTAACTCTCACATATGGCATTTAGTCATGCTTCTTTACTCTGTTTTAATTTAGAATAATCTGCCATGTTTTTGTCTTTGTGATACAGGATTTCTTTTGGAAGAGTTTTTGCCCTTGTCTTAAAGAATGGCTCACATTCTGGCTTGATTGACACTCAGCTGTTCATACTCACAGTGTTAGACACTGGTGTGCTGCTGCGTGTCTGCTATTGGGCAAGCAAGTGTTTGTAGTTTGCTGTTTCCTGCCTTGTAAACACTTGCAGGCTAGCTCATTTCCACTGACTGCTCTGAAGTTGGGAAGAGGTGTGTACCATTGATTGACTTCTGTGGAACTGTGGGACTTCATATGTAGTCACTTCATAATTCACAAGAGCCCAGTGAGATGCACAAGCAAGAAGTCAGTCTTCCACAGCAAGAGGGATGGTGGGCAGATGGGAGTGGACCCATCATCTACTCAAGCATGTGCCATCGGGCTGTCGATGAGCCCACAGGCATGCCTGTGACCGGAGAGCTATTAGTCTGTCTGAAGCCTTAAGTGATAAAGGGTCAGTGAGGGCAGCAGGGAGCCTGTTAAAGTGACAAAAGACAAAAAGGTTGGGGCATTTGGAGGATAGCAAGGAGATACCAGTCTCCTCTGGTTCAGGATACTGGGTTATAAGAACAGGAGTAGAGACCCAGCTTTCCCCTTATTTACCCCAAGTCTTTTGAGATGACTCAGTCTTGTGTGCAGAGATACCAGTTTGTCTATTCATATTTTTCCCCTGAGTTAACTTATACTCTCCCATTTTAGGGAGCTCTTGAATCCTTTAGGTTTTCCTTTTCCCCATAGTGGAATTACTGAGAGCATGAAAACTAAAGTAAACTTATGCATTTCAACCTTTGAGGACTACATTCTGAAGGATCTGACAGCTTGTGCTTTTGAGTATGGACTAAGAACAGTAGCTAGTTCTGAATGGAGGTGTTGGTTTTCATCCCTTCATCTTGCAAACAAATGATTTCAGATGTTTTTATGATGTGTGTGCTTATACATTTATTTCTTATCTTATATGTGGGCAAGAGAGACAGTCCAGCAGTTCAAAACATAAAAGAAAGTGAAAAGAAAACATGTGCATCAGGCATCAGGCTTCTGCTCCCAGAGTGGGGGAGCTGAGCCCACAGAGTGAGATCCTGTTCTGAATTAAAGAAGACATGAAAGATGAGCTAAGGAGCATCTCGAACTTCCAAGTTTAAACGTTGACTGAATTGTATCTAGAGCGTTTGTGGTTAGAGCTCCGCTGACCACAGCTCTCATTGTTTTACACACTCCTTACTGAGACGGCAGATGCTGTGAATACCGTGTCATAAAGAGATGGTTAACCTCACTGAGCCTGACATCAGAGGATTCAGTACCACCCGCTCCAGCATACTTATTTCTTATTGAGGTTCTGTTGTGTTAGTCATAAAATCAAGGCCATGATCACTGCTGGGAATAAAACCTTTTCTCAAAATGTGTCTCTTGCATTTTAGAATATGGGCTGTAGACTTTGCTCACTTCTAAATTCTTTAAAAATTGAATTATATTATCTCTTATATAATAGTTGATCAGAATATATGAGAAATGCATTTTCAAATAAGATAAACTATTTTCCATTCTTATTAATCACCAGAATGTCCTTAATTTAGAAGAGCCTCTGTTTCTCTCAGATGAGAACTTACTGAAGTTTAAGCTCAGTCACATAGTACCTCTTTACTTAAAGGATATCCCATCCTGAGCATTGGGAATTGTCTTGGGCTCTTTTGTAGCATATATATTAAGATAGGGCTTTGGATGCCTGTGAGTTGAGTGTGACCTTGAACTTGTGTCCTCTCAGGTCATCTCCTGAGTGCTGGGATTGTTATGCATCATGTCTGGCCAGTTACATTCATTTTCAACACCCACATTTTTTTTTTTTCTGCTTTCGAATTGCTTTATTTTTGTAGGAGAACACAGTACGGCATTACCTTCCTGTATTTTCACAGAAACATTTCACAGAACACAGGACAATTCCTTATAGCTGAAAGAAAGAAAAAAAGAAAAGAGATGCTATACAAAAGACAGTAAAATTAACTCAAACACATCAGTAGCCTTCCTCTACTGAAAGGATAAACAGGCTGAGAACGAAATTAGGGAAGCAATACCCTTCACAGTAGTCACAAATAATATTAAATACCTTGGTGTGACTCTAACCAAGCAAGTTAAAGATCTGTATGACAAGAACTTCAAGTCTCTGAAGAAAGAAATCAAAGAAGATCTCAGAAGATGGAAAGATCTCCCATGCTCATGGATTGGCAGGATTAATATAGTAAAAATGCCTATCTTGCTGAAAGCAATCCACAGATACAATGCAATCCCCATCAAAATTCCAACTTAATTCTTCATAGAGTTAAAAAGAGCAATTTGCTAATTCATTTGGAATAACAAAAAACCCAGGATAGCAAAATCCATTCTCAACAATAAAAGAACTTCTGGGGGAATCACCATCCCTGACCTCAAACTGTGTTACAGAGCAATAGTGATAAAAACTGCATGGTATTGGTGCAGAGACAGGCAGATAGATCAATGGAATAGAATTGAAGACCCAAAAATGAACCCACACACCTATGGTCACTTGATCTTTGATAAAAGAGATAAAACCATCCAGTGGAAAAAAGACAGCATTTTCAACAACACCCGCAAATTTATCATTATATTTAGATGTCCAGAGTTTATACAGTATTATACATACTGGAATAAAATACTATGATATGAAATAATAGAACAATACAGGTAAAAACATTTAAAAAACCCAACTCTATAAACATTTCTATTCATTTTTTGAATAAATCTCTTAATGAAAGTCCTGATATTTTTTATTACTAGGTATTAAGCTAGCTGAAGACGTTCTTATTCCTGTCTTGTCTTAACAACTTTTTACTGCAGTTTCTGTTAGGTGCTGGCAGTGTGGACTAGATATCAGGGCTGCAAAGTTAAGTCAGACAGACAGACAGACAGGCAGTCAGACAGACAGACAGACAGACAGGATTCTGCCAGTTCTGTTACTCCAAGGTTGGGTGTTGCTGTAAGGAAGAGTGCTGGGGAAGCCGACATACCTGAGTAGTTCTGGAAGCTGTGGCAGGAGACAGTGTGAACTGATGGTTACACTGAAATTTCTATCCTGAGGTAAAATGTCACAGTCAGATGAAATGTGTTCCTCTGTGACAGTTTACATCTATATGTATACACATTACATATATATATATTTTTCAACATCATTGTGCAGAAGCTGTTTTAGGTTTATACAGCTGTCCCAAACAAAGTGAAGACTCAGTAGCCAGTTATTTTATCAGAAAAGATAGTACAGTACACTCTCCTCCTTGACCTAGTAGATATATCTGCTTATTTCCCTTGTGTTTATGTTACAAGTAGGTGGATTGTTTGTTGCACAGTTGTCACGGGTCAAGAAATCAGCCTGCTTGTCTTGTCGTTGCTATAGGAATTTTGGTGAACATTACCACACTTTGTGTAAGGGCGTAGATCACCTAGCAACTATTGACTGCATTTTCTCCCTGGCCAAGGTCGCTAAGCAAGGAAATTACTGCAGGTAATACGTTTTTCCTTTCTCTTATTTATCGTGGTTTCAGATTAAATGGGAGTATCCAATTAGTTTTACTATTGCTATTATAAAATGTTGCAGTTGTTCAGGTGTGTTATGCTCTTGGTAAAGCTACGTATCACATGTATGGCTTACTTTGAAAAAGAAACTCCTTTCTTCCTAGTTTTATGACTGACAGATGCAGATGCCTGGCGTTAACTCTGGAGTGAATGTTCCAATTGAACTTTTAGGTTTATGTCAAGTTTTTAATCGAAGCTCGAGGGCTCCTTTTGCTGTTAGCTTTGTCTTGGAAACTTAATAACATGTTTCACTTCCATTTTAAAAACTACAGTTATAAAGGCTTGCACATGAATGAGGGACTGGGAAGATGGGGGTTCTGTTGGAGGGGGTGGGGTCTGTGAGCTTTCCTGAGCCTCCTGGTGAGCTGTTGGGAGCTAGACTTATGTTGCTCTTCTTTATTGGCCTCTGAGTATCCCAGTACCCCCATTCTCCTCTTCATAAAGAATACTAGAATTCCATAGAGCTAGCTTTAAGTAATAATTCTGTCTTTTCAATACGTTCTCTTTAAAGGGAATTTTCATTGAAGCTGCACATTTCAGAAAAGTCCCGAGACTGTTTAGCTTCTGTGGGGACTAAAAGGAAAGCCTGGGAAGGTGCTGCCTGGCCGAGCCTGAGCCCGAGCTCCTAGCAGACAACTTGATGATCTTACTTCTTTCCTATTGGTTTCTTCTTTGTAGTGTGTCAATTTTTTAAAAAATACTATTCAAGTGTCCCATAATCTCCAGTATGTAGAGGGTATTAAAGCAAGGTTGTTATTGTACAATGTTTCTTCTTTGTGAGAGAGTTGGAGGACATGGTATATACACTGCATTCTCTAAATGCACTGTATTATTTTATTCTATTGCCCATTTGTGATGAACATATTTACATGATTGGTTGTAACAGTCATGCTTAAGATAGATTGTTGGCATCGCAGTTGCTTCCTAGCTCTTTACCATAGCAAAGGGATTTCAAGCATGCACAGTGTTGACACCTTACAGTGTTGCCTGATCACTTGTCTACAGACACCTTATAGCTGAACAAGGGAGATGTATGTCCTATTTATCATGGATCACTATGAGAACTTAGCATCTCCAGTCAGTTGATGTGACTTCTCTCTTACCCTTTGTGGTGTTAGTAGGTGTTCTTTTATTCTAGATTTGTGGAGTGAGATTTCCCTGATGGAGTCTGTTTCTGAATTAAGCAGAGGCATTTAGTGTGATTGACATAAGCCGCTCCCAGTTGAATGTGTGTATGCCCTCCTTTCTTCTCATTCCTCCTTACGGCACCTTACAGAAGTTGTTTGCTGCTGCTGGAACTGCCATCATGAAAACCGCCATCTAGTGCTGATGCAGTTGGATCCATTGCACCAAATTGAAATTTTCACCAGTGTGTAAGATAGACAGACTGTTTTTCTTCCGGCACTTCTCAGCCTTCCCCCCTTCTGTATACACAAGTAAGCATGGCTAACTTAAAGTCTTGTCAGGTCAGGGACCTGAAGCTCCTGAAGTTGCTTGTCATTTCTGCTCGGTGTTTGTTTGTTCGTTTGTTTGTTTGTTTTATCAGACTTGTTGACTCTGTGGTGAGCTCAGCCATCGCCTGTAGAAGTGATTTATGTTGTGCCCTTTCTGGAGTGAGTGCATCTAGTAAGCATCGTGGACACTGTCAGTCTAGTGTCAGCTATTCCAGATCAGTAAGGTGACAGGAGGTGGCTGCAGCTCCTCCCAGCTCCTCTTATACCTGGGCCAGTCCTTCCCAGCTCTTTCTCCAGGTCACAGCTGTCCCAGGTCAGCGTCCTTGTGCCTTCAGATCCCTCTCAGCAACCCTGGTGCTGCTTCCCTGAGCCTCTGTTCTGTCAGATCCTGTCTGCTGCCGGCATGGTAGTTTCCAGGTGCCTCTGGACAGCCATCTGTGCACCTCAACCGACTTTTCTGTTTGTCGTTAATTCAAAGAATGTTCTAGATTATCAAGTAAGTTATCGTTAAGCATTTCAGAGGACATTTCAAATGCTAAACATTTTCCAAATTGCATATTGTGTATTTTATATTAGGAAAAATCCAGTGGGGTCTGTAGAAGCTACATAAATAATCTTATATACTTTCTACAGTGTATTGCATCAGGCTCTTCAGAAAAGAAAATTAAAGTGGATGTGAATAGTCATGAAATAGGAAGCTTGCATTTAAAGTACATTTTAAGTTGTATTAGAGGCAAACACATTTTCCTTAAATTTTCAGCGTTTTACAATGTTAGTGCATTTCACAATTGCATTTTTTTTTTCCTAATGCTGTTAAGATGATCCTGTTAACTGTCTTGTAACCTTTAGGTTACTGCATGTCACCTTTACTTTAGGCCTTTCTGTCAAATTTGTATTATGTTTACTTGTCTCACTAACATCGTTTATGTTGTTTCTTTGTGACAGTTACAGGAGAAAGCTGCAATGAAAAATATATAAAGTATAGTAGCTGCAACTGTTCATATTCAGATGGTCCATTCTTTCCAGAAAACTTGTAGATTTCCTCTGTCTGTCCCCTCACCACCATGTGACATCAGCGTGCCCTGCCTGTCTTCCCTGTGTAACTATTCTGTCCTGGAATAGCATCTTAGGGCTGTGAGTTTTTCTGTGCTTCTTCCTCTCCCGAGAAGCTCTGTCGTTATATAACATAGGTAGTAACAGAATAAGTCATTGCTGATTAGAGTCACACTGTGACTCTGCAACAGCGTGCCTAGGATTTGATTTTAAAACTTATACCTCTTACATGTTCTCTCTTCTTTTTCTCTTATAATAAACCTATAAGCTGACCTCCTAATAACCTTGTCTTTAGTATTACATATACTCTCAACTTACTAAACTATTTTTTTCTTGTCATTTCATGTGTGCCTTTATTCTAATATTTTTTCTGTTGCTGTGATAATACACTGATTAAAAGCAGCTTGGGGAGGAAAGGGTTATTTGGCTTACACTTTCAGGTTACAGTGTATCTCTGAGGGAAGTCAGGGCAGGAACTGAAACAGAACCCATGAGGGAACACTGCTTACCTGCGCTCTCTGGTGCATTCTCAGCTAAGCTTTCTTACACAGCTCAGAACCCTGGCCTAGGAATGGTGCTGCCCACATGGGCTGGGCCCTCCCACCTCAAACATCAGTGAAAACAGTCTCACAGACATGACCATAGGCTACTCTGATGGAGGCAATTCTTCAGTTGAGATTCTTCTTCCTAGGTAACTCTAGATGTTGACAATAAAGTAACCAAGATGCCCTCCCTTCATGGGTGACCTCAGCTTACTTAAGACACTGGGGTTACTGTTTGAAAAATAGTCAGTTTAGAATATTGATAGCACACAGTCAAAACAATGAGATAACTGCTTTCACTCACTGCATTGTCAAAAACTAGAAAATATGAGTAAACCAATTTCAGTTGAGGGTCTGAGGAAAACCAGTGAGCTTCATATTGTGTTGGTGGGAAGGCATGTTAATAGCGACTTCTGTCTTCTAAGATGAAGAGTGTGCGTACCCAGTGACTTGCAGATTCTATTTCAGGAGTTAAATCTAGCTTAGTGAAAACCCTTGAAAACACACACACACACACACACACACACACACACACACACACACACACA
>JANHMN010000014.1:15238693-15254323 GCA_030674055.1 Rhabdomys pumilio | reverse complement strand
ACACACACACACACACACACACACACACACACACACACACACACACAGACAGAGACAGAGAGACAGAGACTGAGAGAAAAGGGAGAGAAAGAGAGAGAGAGAGAGAGAGAGAGATAGACAGACAGACAGACAGACTGAGTGTTTAGTGTAGCACTGTCAGGACACAGTCCAGATGTCTACCATCAGAGATCAGTTTACGTATACCTGGGGAGTTCCCTCAAAGAATACTGAGATTCTGATGAGAAGTGGTCTGGTGTCCTCAGGATGCATTCATAACCATTAATTCCAAATTTTTTAATGTCTTCCAGAGGATAATGAAAAGTTTTACTCTTTTTTTTTGTTGTTGTTGGTTAAAAAAAAATAAATTCTGCCTTATTTTAGCACAGAGACCCACTGGACAGTCTTACAGGTCTGAGAGACTTGAGGATCTTTAGTGATCTGACTTATGTGCAGCACTTACTGTTTTATCTCACTGGGAACTGTCGCAGCATCCTTCACCTTCCTCCAGTGCAGGACAAACATCCCAGCAAGGGACCCATCAGTCTGTTTTCTTGTTTTTAATTGTCTTTCCCAAACTGCTAAAACATCTTTCCAGAGGCCTGAAAAGAACACAGATAGCACTGCTATAGTCTGCTTCTGATTTCACTGGTATGTTGAGAGCCTGTCCTGTCTACCCACAGCAGCAAGGGGCTGTAGTCCACAGAGGAAGTTCGCAGCCGCTCACTCAATTCAGATAATGTGCTGAGGAAGACAGAGCCAGCCCTTGGTTCTGCAAGGAGGCTCTGGTAGAAACAGCTGGGGATGATGAGGCTTAGGTTAGTGTTGATGTGTACAGTCGCTAATGTTGTGTTACAGGTATTGATGTGTCAAGAATTGATTGTAAATAATTGGAGAAAATGAAATGTGTTCTTCTGGACTGGTTGTCACGTACAAAGACCATCCATCATTTAATGTTTGCTGATGAGAACCTTCCATTTTGCTAAGAGATATGGTTTTCTGTGTTTCTTTTCTTTCTTTTTTGTTTTTTTCTGTGTTTCTATATTCAACAAAATTTACTTACTCTAGATTATAGGTGGGCATGCAGGAAATTGAAAGGAAACATGACATTTAGTGAGAGGATTCATTTGATTGATTATTCTAATAGCTATTTATGAATCTAAAAATGAAAGTGATTTGTGTTATGAATGAAGGTAGCTGTGTCTCCTTAAGAAAATTATGAGCTTTGAGCAGGTTCAAGAATTATCCAACTATTCCATTTTTGTTGATGCACATATAAGAACCATAACTATAGACTACAACCTCCTAGAAATAAATTAAAATTTATAATTTAGAATTCATAAATGAATATGTTACATTCAGCATGGTAGCCATCTGGGTATGTATACCTTGAAGACCAAGAAAAAAAAATGAATAAAATCTGATTTGCCATTTCAGTTAATCTATATAGCAGTGATAGAAAACTTGCCTGACATGAATGAGGCCATGACCTCATTGTATAATAAAATAATAATAATAATAATAGCTATTATTATACAAATAATATTAAATATTAAGATTTAATAATATTTAAGATAATAATAATTATTTGTTCTGAGATTGATATTTTAAAATTATTTTATTAGTCTCACTTCTATAAAGTTATCATTAAAATAGATTTAAAAAAATTAAAAACAAGGATCCATTAGACTCAGGTAGTAGATAGTGAAATATATTTTTATGTGTAATGATTATTTCAGGTAGTAGATAGTGAAATATATTTTTATGTGTAATGATTATTAACTGAGCTATTGAGCTAAAGTGTTTGTGGGGCGGTGTATTGAAATATTTCAAATAGAATACAACCAGTGCCATGCGTGTATGAGCGTGATTGTGCAGATGAAGACTAGGAGGGAGACCTGAAACTGACTTAACTGTCTCATCTAAGGAAGTGCTCTGACCTATGTGGCTTTGATAGGTAGAATAAAGCTGTATTTAGACATGGAAAAGACGTGCTGGTGGGATTGCTCAGTGGTTGGGAGCAGCAGGTGCTCTTACAGAGGACTGGGGCTCACTTGCCAGCACCCACATGGCTGCTTGTAATCATCCACAATCCCAGGCCCTCCCTCACGTGCACATATTCATACACATAAATAAATCTAAAAAAAAAGATTGAAAACTGATAAGATATAAAGACTTAAAACCAAAGAATAACGTGGCAGCAATTTATGTTTTGTAACAAAAGTAAAATGTACTATGGAAGTACGTTTGTAAAAACATTGGAATTTTCAGTCTCTTAACCCAAATCCAGTGCCATTTGTGTTAAGATAATTTAATCTGGAAATGGCTTTACATGAGTATGGAGTGATGTGCCAGTGATCAGATAACGATAGACAAATGAAAACTGAAATCGCATGCAGATAGACTTCACAAGGCTTGCTGAGGCTTGTCCTTCAGTGTGCTGCTGCTCCCTGGTTTCTGACTAGTTGATGATAAGTTTAACTCTTAGTCTCAGTCCTTATTCGGATTATGTGCTCTTGAGATTTAAGGTTTTGTTGTCCGTCTTCCCTATTGGGTACTGAAGGTTTTCATGCTGTGTCAGTATATCCAGGGTGGCTTCAGCTCACAGAAGTCTTCCTGCCTCTGCCTACCTTGTGCTGAGACTTACGGTGTATCACTATGTCACACTAGTCAGTGGTTCTTTTAAAAATCTCCTTTCGTGTCTACAAGCTGATGAAACTTATTTTTTCAGGCCAACTCTCCAAGAAGAAAAGAAAATCATCATAAAAAATGGAAGGCACCCTATGATCGACGTGTTGCTGGGCGAACATGATCAGTTTGTGCCCAACAGTACGAGTTTATCAGTAAGTACCACGTGACTCCCAAACCCGTGAGTGGTAAGGACATTGATTTCAACCTCGAATCAAATATTTTCATGTCTGCTTTTATCCTTCAGCTTTAAGTGGACCAATCCCAGACATAGTTTTATATTCACCAGTTGTGGAGTTGGTATAATTCCCAATGTAAAATCTCCGTAGATACAAAGAATTAGGAACTTCTTGTATGTAACCCAATAAAAATACTTCATATGTTGGAATTATACAATGCCTTTTCAAATTTCCATTAGCATACAGCATTAGCATGTTCTATAAAGCAGAGTGCTATTTTAAAATTCTCTGAAAGCATTTAGGTGTTCAGCTGATCTAGGCTGGGCTTCTCTTACAGGGAACTGATGTTCCTACATTAGCCTCCGTAGTAAAGCAAGATCTCAGAGCTGTTGGTGTTGATAGTGACAGCAAGATTTAGGAAGTAGAGAGCAGGGCTTTGGGAAGGAGAGCATGAAACAAGGTTGGGTAAGAAAAGTTAGAGTCGTCCACAGGATTATTGAGATTGTCTAAAATATCAGTTGGGTTTCTTGTGGAGGATGACTTCAAGGATGGTACTTGAGATCCGTGAATGCCTGCAATGAAGGCAGCTACAGGAGGGCCCTAAAGTAACAAAAACTTGTGGACCCTGAATGGAAAAGGACAGCAAAATAGCAGCCTGTGCAGGACAGAAGTGTCACACAGAGTGGTTAGGTACAGAGTATTAGAGAGCAACCCATGCATGATAGAAGTGTCACGCAGAATGGTTAGATATCAGAGAGCAGCCCATGCATGATAGAAGTGTGTCACACAGAGTGGTTAGGTACAAATATTAGAGAGGTTTTTAAGTCAGTGGGAGAACTGAGATGTAGGAGAGCAGTCAGAGACAAGTTAACCTGGTGCTGAGACAGTAGCAACATTCCATTTGGGCCTGGAGCAGGGACCTCTGACATGGTCAGTTTGACCAGCCATACGAGTGTGGAGTAAGATGATAAGCTTTTAAGTGTTGTGTACTGTCATGTTCCCTATCATGTCATACATGGTTTGTTAGTAGTTGCTGATCTGTGTTGGGCCTTTCAGACTGTTTCATTGAAGTGCCACAGATGGAGTGGTTACAGACAGCAGAAGTTATCTCACATGACTCTGGAGATGGAATTTAAGACAGGGTGTTCGTACCAAGTGGGAGCTGGTTTTGTGCTTTTGTGTGGCACCTTTTGTTGTGTCCTCACTGGGTGGGAGAAGTGGAGGCCTCTCTCTGTCCCTGTATGTTAGTCACATCCTAAAGACCCCTTGACACTGTCATTGTGGAGTTAGAGTTCCTTCCATGAGTTCTGGGGAGAAGCATAGGCATTCAGACTGTAGCAGCTAGAAACACAACGTCTGTAAATTTGCTCACTTTCAGCAGAAGTGTGTGTATCAATTGTCATATACGTTAACTAATACTAATCTTAATTTAATTGTCGTTAAGGAGAAGCCAATATGAGAGTAAGACCTGTGTTTTTATTTTCCATAGCAATAGAGTGTATCTTCTCTAGAGAGAGTGATATAGTTGTAATATTCAATGGCTTGGCTTGTAGTTAGTGCATAGATGTCCATGAGGCATGGTCTGTTTCTGCTCATGCCCGTCCACTTGACCCAAGGATGCTGTCCTTGGCATTGCTATTTTATTTCTCTCTCTCTCTTTATGTTTGTGTTTTCCTCTTAAAAATAATCTATTATATTCTTAATAAGTCAAATTTGAAGAATTAAAGAAGCCATTTAATCAAAAACTCATGTATTTAGATCTTTACACTATAAATGGAGTATTTTTTCCTAGTTAGGCAGCTTAGAATGTTCCAGAATATTCGTTTCTTTTACATATGCTTTTCCTAACTCGAGTAGGAGTTGATGTAGACCGTTGCTATGGTGAAGTGCATTCTGTTTCTCAGGGTATAAATTTATATACAGGGATAGTGTAGAGAAAGAACTTACTGTATAAAATTCTGTCTAAAATGCATCCTGACAGAAAAGTCCTCAAAGTTAGGTAGCATTGTTACTTCCGATAATTACATTTTGAAAATTCATCTTTCTTACTTCTAAATTATGCTAGCTTTCCTGGGCTCTGTGTTAATGAAATCATTTATGTTCTCATGAGGGAAGTAACTCCTTCTCACTTTCCCTCTCTCAGTTGTAGGAATCTTTTCTGTCCGCACTTTGTCCTTTCATCTGTCTCCTCTAGCCTAACTGCCTGCATTCACCGTCTCCTGTAGCCTCTGCTAACCTGCCACGCCTTGCTCCTGCTAGCACTCCTGTGTGTCCCAGCTGTCTGGGACTCTTACAGTCCTCCTGGAACTGCCTTTCCGTGGCAGATGGCATTCCCTCTGCAGAGAGTGTCCTCCTTCCCATCTCACCCCTCCTGCCTCCCACACGCCCACAGCCCGCTTCGCCATTTCAAGCTCTGCTGTGTCTCCCTTTTAGATGCCTCCTGGCTTGAAGCCGTCCCTCCAAATGCTCTGATGGTGGGTCCTGCACCTCACACCTACCGCCCTGGGTGTCTTCCCCGCTTTGTACTTATCCTAGTAAGCCACAGTTGTTCTTTTTGGTGTGCTTTCCAAAGGGTTTCTGTTTGACAAGGACAGGGAGTATCCACGTCCGTCCATCCTGTGTAGGTGTCACCCTAGTGTCCACAGCATGCTGCTGATGCACAGCTGGCTCCTACTCAGGTGTTACTGAGGATTAACTGAGACGCCCTCAGCAGTCTCCATATCTCACTTTAAATTTCTCTCCCTTTCCTTCCAGAAGATGTTAGGTTTTCAGGATTGGGGATTTCTTAGTTTACAGAGTATTGCACTGAAGGAATAGAAGAAAAATGAGATACGACAGTATAACACCTCTTCATACTTGTGATAAACTAATTCTCAGAATAGGAAAGCCATGGCAAGGCTATCTAAGTTGAGTCTTAGACAATTTCTGGAAACATGGGCATATTCTAGGGCAAGTGGTGCCTTTTAGCCATGTTCATTGCCTGGAAAACATAGGAAATGATACCAGTTTAATCCCACACTGGAGTAAAACAGAGAAGGCAGAGTTAGCTCTGGCCTGGCGGGTGTTGGCCCCAAGGGCTGTGGCTGTCCCTTAAAGGTTAAGGAGTTGGTTTTTTATATCCCCATGACCCTGTGAAAAACCAGGACACATTGCTTGGGGCAGTCATATTATTATGGACTGTCCTGTAACTATTTGCTTATTGACCCAAATGGCTATCTGGTGGGTGGGCTTTGAAAGCAACACAAGTTGTTCTTGTATTTTGGTTTAGAGATAAGTGATATAAACTCAACTGTGTTGCTTTAGGAAGTACACGTTGGGTAGGAGAGAAAATGAGTTTAGTGTGCAAAGAGGATCTCCAGGAAGCTCCTGAACTGTGGGTCTCTCTAGGTTGTGGGACATCCACTGCCCAGGTGCCCTAGAGGCAAGTACTAGGGTCCAGGTCAAGAAGTAACCTGAGACTCTTCAGTCCTCAGTACTGTCTATGGTGTGTAGTGACACACACTTCTTTGTACATAAGAATGTTTGAAGCTGGCAAGGATGAGGGCCAACTTACCAATTTCCTCTTCCCTCCCAGTACAAGTCATTTTAGATGCCTAGCAGTGCTTGCTTTGACTACATACAGATTAAATGTAACATCAGTTGAATCAACTGTAGTCATTGACTTTATCCCTAATTACCATATACAATAATGCCTAACCTAAAATGTCCGAGTTTTAAGCTTAACTTCGTTTCCTGGTTAGATTACCACTGTGTGAGTGTGTTTTTTATACAGAATGGTGATTAGATAAATGAACCGAAGAATGAAAGTGAAGGACATTTAGAGATGCATTTTTAATTGTATGTATGCACATATGTGTATGTATGAGTACGTGCACATGAGTGTAAGTGCTTGTAGAGACCAGAAGATCTCTTCAGCTCCTCTAGAGCTGGAATGGTACACTAGCCACTGGGCCATCTCTTAGCCCAAAGGGACGTATGCATGGTACTCACCTTGTTTTCTGGGACTTTTATTCTGTGTTGTTCTCCTTTCCTGTTCCTGAAACAGTGAGAGGACAGTTGTTTGATACTGACTTGAAAAAGATGTATTTATTAACTTTCATGTATATGCATGAGTTTCTGTGTGAGTGCAGCTGTGTGTATGGGTGCTCCCAGGGGACAAAAGAGAACATCAGATCCCTTGGAGCAGAGTCTTAGGTGGCTGTGCACCATCTGATGTGGGTGCTGGAACTGAACTTAGGTCCCCTGAAAGAACAGCAAACCTCTTAACCACACAGCCATCTCTAACTGATGTTGATTTTCTCTTCTTCATATCACCTGTGCTGCTTGCAGTCTGCCCTGAGTGCTTCTTTCTCTTCCTGTCTCTAACATACAACCATCAATTGAACTCTTGTTCACTCTTCAAGACGCTAAATGTTATTTCCTATTTCATGGAGCCTTCATCATTACTTTAGCCAGAAGCAGGTTGTCTGTGGTAGTATGTCTTTCCATCCTAAAATTCCTCCCACGTATCCTGTTTTCTTATGTAGGCATAGAGGGCCTGTGCAGTGATAGCAGATAAAAAAAATCCAAATTCAGTTCTACCATTATTTTACCGTCTCCTGAGATAGGCTGCCCATCACTGGGCCTTGGCTCTCTTATCTGTAAGTGAAGAGCTGGGTACCACCAGCCTTGCATCCACTACCCCACTGAGTGGGAGATGGGTGGAATCCAGGATCAGACAGGTTTAGACCACTTCCCTGGCATCTCCGCAGTGAGCCTCACTGCCCCCTCTCCACATTCACCTGAGCAGAGTGCAGAGACTTGACTGAGACCTTGTGCAGAGCAAGTCTTTGTCTGTAACTTGCCATGGATTGACATTTTCAGGGAACAAAGCACTTTAAAACTGACATTTTCCCTGCTGGCCCTTAGCTACTATAAAAATAGTTCTACCACGTTCTTTAAAGATGGATTTTAGTATCTGTGCCTGTCAAGGACGGAATCGTGGTTTACAGAGAATTAGCTCTTACCTGGGTCTTAGAAATGAGCATGTGACAGTTCTGGATTCTTTTCCACTGCTGACTTTGGGACTGCTATGAGTTCCTTCTTCTAGTGTATCCAGTGGCAGTCAAGGACCCCAGGCTAAAGCCTCTGCCCTGATTTTACAGTGCCTGACCTGCCATTGAGCAGAAGACCCTTGTGAGATAGCTATCAGCAGTTTTACTGCTAGCTCTGAGCTACTGGGCAAGCTTCTTAGCTCCCCAAACCTTTGTACTTTCACCTGTAACACAGGAGCATAGGGGTCATGCCACACACCTGTCATGCTTGCATCAAAAGATGGAGGCAGGAGGACTGCAGAGTTGAGGCCAGGATTGGCTATACAATAAGACCCTCCCTCCATGAAACTATCATGAGAACTAAATGAGATGATGCATATGAACTTGTGTGTGGTATGTGTGTGTGTACACACATGTTAGATACACATGCACATGTGTGTGTGTGGGTTAGGTGTGGAAGGCAGAGCGTTGACATCGAGTGACTTCCTCAGTCATTCTCTACCTTATTTTGTTAGACAGGCTCTCTCGATGAATCTGGAGCTTGCTGATTGAGCTTGGCCGCCTTCTCTGGAGTTACAGGCGTGTTTCTCTTTGCCTGGTGTTATATGTGAGTTGTAGGGAGCCACACTCAGGCCCTTTCGCTGACACAGTACTCACTAACTAAGCTGTCTCCCAGTCCTTTGTGACTCTCATGCTGTGGGTTGTTTGTCTTTCCCAGAGAAGATAGTGTTTAATGTTGTGGGTACTTGGGTATTTCAGGTTCTAGTCTACAGTATGAGTCTTGAATTCTGAACTTTGTTCAGATAAATGCCATTCATGGTGAAGCCAGACTCTTGAGAGAGGTGCCTCTCCTGCAAAGGAATCTCACAGTCTTTCCATCTCTGTGCAAGTGTGGGTGAAGCCTTGGTTTCCAATGGCCTCTACCATCTACCATGTTTGGTAGCACTCTGTCCACCAATAGCTCAGGCCTCCTGGTATATCACTTACATATTTTGTTTGCCTCTGTTCATTCTTTAATTCATTCCTTAATCTCTCTATAATAGTTTCTTGAGACTTTCTCAGGACCTGACATCATGCTGAGTGTCTGACAGTCCAGTCATGTATACTCCCATTCACTTTAGTCAGCTTCCATGGGTACAGGCAGAGTTCTCACCATCATATACACCCATTCACCTCAGTCAGCTTCCATGGGTACAGGCAGAGTTCTCACCATCATGTACACCTCCATTTACTATAGTCAGCTTCCTTGGGTACAGACAGAGTTCTTGCCAAGTTTTGGCTTTTTTCTATCCTGTTAGGATGTTTGCTTATGCTAACAGTGGCTACTGCCTGTTCTCTTAGGGAATGCTCACTCATCCTTCTGCTCTTCTTGACAGATTTAAGGTGTGTTATGAATGTAACTGGAAGCCTGTGATGTGCGCTATCTCAGATACCAATCCTAACCAGAAGGTAGATGAACACATTAAATGGGTGCTGTAGTCCTTAGTCCTTATCTTCTTTACTCTGTCGTCTTGGTATGGGAGAAAAGGACTCATGTCTTCCCAATTTTTATAAGTAATACAGACATTACTTTTAAAATGTAAATGTGGTAGATATCTCCTTTGTAACACATTTGACTATCAAACATCTATCATGGGAACTTTCTAGCAGTGAGATGATAATAACAAGCAATCAAGATAAGGTAATTTCAGAGAGGAAACGAAAATGTGACCATGAATGACAAGAGGGGTTCTAAACACAGCCTGGTTAAGGAAGGTCTGCCCTGCTCAGACCTGTGGAAAGGCTTTAAGGCAGGAGTAATCTTACAGTCAACCTCCTGGCTGGTCACTGAAGAGCAAGGGAAGATCCTCCTGGATAGAGTTAGTGCCCTTAAGAAAGGGCCCAAGAGGGTTCATGTATTCCTTTAGCCTTGTGAGCACCCAGCCAGAAGTTGGCTATGTGCACATACACAGAGACCCTCACTAGATCTCACCTGTGCCAGAACCCTGATCCTGGGCTTCTCTGCATCCAGAATGGGGAAATAAATGTTTGTTATTTATAAGCTAAGAGAGTACAGTGGGGCACAGAGTGAAAGGAAGAAGAAAAATGAAGGGGGAGAGGAAGAAAAAGAAAGGCAGGTCAGACTTAATTGTGACACTGAGACACATTTTCAGTGCTCTGAGAGTGTGGAAGTGACAGCTTTTTGTGGAGAAAAAAAAACAAGTCCTGTCTTAGTTGTCAAGACCATCACTTTGTCTGTGGAGAATGGACTGTGGTAAAGGAACACCATTTCCGGCTTGCCAAGAGCCACTGCAGCTGCCTACAGAGCAGCAGCAGGTGGACACAGGAAGTATTTATGTGTCAGGGCAGTGATGAGTCACGGCCGTGCTTCCTGCTGGCGACTATAATGCCTCTTATTCCATAGCCTTTAGGCTTGATTAAGAAAGTGCCATTTGGGTCTGGAGAGATGACTCAGCTATTAAGAACACTTCCTGCACTTGCAGAAGACCTGGGTTTAGTTCCCAGAACCCACCTGGTGGCTCACAGCCATCCAGAACTCCAGTTGTGGGGAATCTATTATTCTGTTCTGACCTCCACAGCCACAAGGCATATAAGTGGTAAGCATATATGCATGCAAGCAAAACACTCATATACATAAAATAAATCTTAAAAATATTTTTTTTAAAAAAAAAAATGAAAATATGCTATTGGTCACCTCTAAGTAGTTGAGTTTAGTGAGTTGAAAAGCTAGATTTTATCTGAGCTCCTCAAATACAGGGGTGTCCAGGAACATTCTCTTCCATAGTAAGTGCCGCAGTGTATCCAGGCTCCCTGGTGCCTCTCTACCCAAAGAACTGGTATAAATGGCTTGCCCAGCCTCTCTCTCCCAGCTATGCAGGTGAATCTTTGGGTACAGTATAGAACCTCTGCTCTGGTTCCAATTATCTATGTCCTATGACTGAATTTAGGTTGAAAGCATTTAATTTACCTGTCTTTAATTTAAGGGGAGAAAACTGGGGCCTAGAAAACATATCAGCTTGTGCAAACTCTCTTGCAGAAACCACCTTTGCTGGCACATGGGCCTATGCTTGATTCGTATTTATTCTTTTAAAAAATAGTTTGAAGTGTTGTTACCTTCTTCTCAGCCTCTAATTGCAATTGATTTGCAAGACTGTTTTTTTTTTTTTTTTTTTTTTTTTTTTTTTTTTTTACCATTCCTGTTCATCCCAATGATAGGAAATGTTCTGCTCTTTTGATACCTTGTGTAGATAATAGCTGAACCAAAGATACGTTCTTTGAATGGAAGGTACTCCAATGAGCAATGATGAATTCCCCTTCTGTATGTCAGATTTATGTAGATAAGGCTTTGCGTCCTACTAGACAGCTTTATCCTCATCTGTGTAGTTCTCATTATATGCATGATACTCTTTTTGCAGGACCTAACATGGTAGAATTAGGAAATGTTTTGCACATTTTGGCCTTTTATTTACCTTTTAATATTTTTGTCCTATTTATTTATTCATTTTGGTTTTTCGAGTCAGGGTTTCTCTGTGTAGCCCTGTCTGCTCTGGAACTCTCTCTGTAGACCACTTGGATGTGCCACCACTGCAGGCTTTATTTATCTTTCTAAAACATAGCTGTGACCGTCTCATACTTTATAGCCTGAATTTTAAATTTAATGATACATGCAATTCCTTACATTTTCAAAAAAAAATCATAGAATAATTTTTAGTCATGCTGTTGTATTATATTAAACAGTATGAATGGACCCTAGCTGTCCCTAAAAAAAAAATGTTTCTAGCATGCTGTTATAAATGATTATGCAGCCCTGCTTCAGAATCCTGGGAAGCTGCAAAGAAGGGGCATCTGGGAAACGACTCAGGTTCCCCTTCCCTTTTACTCACCACGTGTCAAGGTCCTCAATGAGGAAATAGTTTCTTTTGAAACCATTTACTGTGTTAATAAATCTAACCCTGCAGGTAAGGCAGATGGCAGCAGATTCTGTGGGTTGAGACTGTGTGTGATCTGATCCTCAAATCAGTTGTAAACATTGTTTCAGCTCTCAGTTTCCTTCTCCTCTCTTGTTGGCAGGTGATCAAATCTAGGACTTTGTACTTGCTGACCACATATTCTACTAATCCAGGCCTGGATGTCAGGTTCCTTACCTGACTGACGGTGGAGACTCTGCATGTAGAATGGCATCCTGTATTGGGTGAAGACTGTAGATTAGGGGCTTTGAGCTTTTAGTTAAATAACTAAAAACAAGCTGATGTTAGGCGATGGAAGGCAGCTTCCAGTAATTTTCTAATGAGAATGGGAAGGAAGCCTGCCTCCCAGGCACTCTGTCCATCCCATCTCTCTGGTGGCCCAGCCAGGCTCAGCTGGTACGTATGCCTGACCACTGCTTGGGTGCCCAGTGCTGTGGAGGGATACTAAGAAGCAATAACAGCCACCATGACTTTGCAAGGTTGATGGCACTAAGACACACTGGCCACTACCTGGATAACCAGCTCTCATTCCACCTAGGGAGCCCTGTGGGAGTCTTGTGGTGCCTACCTGTGACTAGAAGTACACATAGGGGCACACAGGCCAACCCTCCAAGGGGACCACTGGTGGTTCTACACGTTGGTATTTGGGACAGGGCTGACTCTTACAGTCGCAGTCAGCCAGAACTCATGCTTGGCTCTAGACTGGGATCTAGCAAACCCCCACTGGCTTACTGGACTTTGTGATATCCTAGAATTAGGTTACCAGATTGAGCAAGTAAAAGTATAGGATAGCAGATAAGTTTGAATTTCAGATAGACAATTCTCTTTAGAATTGTCTGTGTGTGATTTGTTTTTATGCTAAAATGTCATTTGCTATTTATCAGAAATACAGATTTTATTAACGTCCTCTATTTGACCTGGCAACCCTATTATATCCAAGGAAAACTTGTAGAGGTCCAGGAGACCACAAAAAGAGACCTTGTTTGGTCAATAGTAATTTAACAGTTGTTTTAAAATTTAACAACTAGTTTGGCTTATACATGCATAAATAATCCCTTATTCACTTAGTGTCTTAGTTAGGGTTTCCATTGCTGTGAAGAGACACCATGACCAAGGCAACTCTTACAAATGATAACATTTAATTGGGGCTGGCTTACAGGTTCTGAGGTTCATTCCATTATCAACATGGTGGGAAGCATGGCAACATCCAGGCAGGTGTGGCGCTAGAGGAGATGAGAATTCTCATCTTGTTTCAAAGGCAAACAGGAGAAGACTGTCATCCTCAGGCAGCTAGGAGGAAGCTCCCTATGCCCATTCCCACAGTGACACATTTCCTCCAAAATAGGCCACACCCACTCCAACAAGGCCACACCTCCTTAAAGTGCCATTTCCTGAACCAAGGGTATTCAAACTACCACACTTAGGATCATGCCTTAGTGAAAATGATTGAAGAGTTTAAAATTTTCAAGTGTGTTAAAGAATTGCTCCCCTGTAAACTGCTAGTTCACAGCTATATTGAATGGGATTCCGAGGGAGGTTACTGATGTGATCTTGATGATAATATGTATATGACCACACAGCCTGTTCTTGGTTAGTCTTCTACATGGGTACTTGGGAGCACTGTGCCAGAAATGTTAGATCGCTAACCTTGAAGGATTGTTTTCTGGAACTTTGGGTTGGAAGACCCCCAGGAATCCACCCGCTCTCTCCATGGAGTGAAGTTTTCATTTTCTTTTCTGTCCAGTGCTGTTCATTACACTCAGATCAGACATTAAAGCAAAGCACTGTCTGTCTGTCCTCTAGCTGTGTCCTTTTGTCCCTTCAGCTCCGTCTCAAGATAGAAGACTACAGCTCGACCTCAAACCAAAACAGCCAAATGCCGTCTGAAACTGGTTGTTAGGATCAGGAAATAAGTGAGATGGTCAGAAAGCCAGGTACGAGGCTGGTTGCAAATCAGCTTCCACACACTTCAGTCCTTCTTGCTATTTTTGACTTTGCAAGTATCAAAATGTTCCCTGGTGCACACAAATACTGGAACTAGATGTTAGAATTTAGAAGAGCAGATACTGACACAGTAAGTGCATTCTGCCTTTCTAGCTTCTGGAAACACACAGAGCACATCCGTTTCTGTGGTCATCCTGCTGTGCGGCAGCACCAAACAACTACACTACAGTGTAGAGCCCACGCATGGCTTCCCCACTCCATTATCCCTGCTCCTTCAGCTCCTGGTTCCATACCCTCCTGAGGGAGAGCAAGAGTATTATATTTCATATGAACTAGATCTTGTGCCTGGCTCATTAGTATAGTGGTCTTTAGTTTTATTTATTTGGCCACAGATAACAGAATTTATCACCTTTTTTTTTTTTTTTTTTTTTTTTTTGGTTTTTCAAGACAGGGTTTCTCTGTGTAGCCCTGGCTGTCCTGGAACTCACTCAGTAGACCAGGCTGGCCTCGAACTCAGAAATCCGCCTGCCTCTGCCTCCCAAGTGCTGGGATTAAAGGCGTGCGCCACCACCGCCAGGCTTTATCACCTATTTTATGACTGAATAATATTCCATTGTATGTAGGTATCATATTTCCTTTGCCTTTTTGTCTGTTGACAGGCCCTCTGATATTGACATACTGTTTCCATTTCTTGGATGTTTTGAATCTTGCTGCAGTAAACACAGGAACACAGCTGTCTCTGAACCATACAGATTTCATTCTGTTCGGCTGTTTAACCAGCTAGTATTTCAGATAAATGTTAGGAATAGCTTGTAGATCTCCTGCATAATGCTTCTGATTACACCTTCCTGCTAGTATGCTTTTAGATCTTGTGTTTTCTTTTGCTACAAATAGGATATTTATATCCGTTTCCTGTCCCCCACTACCGCGGTGCTGTTCAGAGGTAGGAGTTATATAATATGACTGCTTTTTCATGTTTAGTTTGGTGATTTAACAGCTTCCCTCTGACGATTTGCATCTTTGTCTTCTCCCTTGTCATAGCTGTCTCTGAGCAGCTGTGTCATACTTTATCTGTTGATAAACATTTGAGCAGTTTCCAGTTTAAGGCAGTTGTGAGCAGTCTCTTACTTATGTTTCGGTACACACCACACAATTACATCTGACCTGGGCAGACTTGTTTTATGCTTCCACAAAGGAGTGCATTCTCCACCTTCCTCCTACGTTTTGTTCTAAAAGTAGCTGGCTTGCTTTTCACGCTTCATTCTTTCATCCACCCAGATTTCCTTTCCTGAGATTTGGGGTCACGCCTGTTTTCATACAGGTAACCGCTCTCCTGCGCTTGTTTAAGGACAACTGTCTCTGCGGCTCACCTGTAACGCCTCCATGGCTCCCAGGTCTCATGTCTGGCCTTCTCCTACAGCTGCACACATTCCTGTTTGATGTGTCCTCTGCTTAACATGTTCTTGGACGAGTAAACATGTACTCCAACTCAAGACTGTCTTAAGAGGCAAGGCAGTGCTGCCAATACTTCTCTGTGTCTTTTGTTGTATGTCGTCCTCATTTCCATTTAGCATGTGAACATGGGAGGAGACTTGATTGGCTATGTCTGTTTTCAGCTTTAGCAGATACCATCCAAGTTTTTCAAAATGGTATGCAGTGTTTTTCTTTCAGAATAAAAATTCCAGCCCTTCTCTCATCTTTGGCATAATTTGACATTGACAAGCATGGCCGGCTTTCTTTCTTCACTGTCTTGTTTGTTTGATGTTTGTTTATTTGTGTGTGTGTGTGTGTGTGTGTGTGTGTGTGTGTGTGTGTGTGTGT
>JANHMN010000014.1:15183939-15232536 GCA_030674055.1 Rhabdomys pumilio | reverse complement strand
AGCCTCTGTGACCTCTATTCCTTACACACCCAGCCTCTGTGACCCCCCACCCCATTCCTCACACACTCCAGCCTCTCACTGAACCTGGAAGTCCCAGATCCGTGTTCCTGTGACTCGGGTTTCTGCCTGGTGCTGGCATCTGAGCTC
The DNA here is from genome assembly GCA_030674055.1 of Rhabdomys pumilio. Taxonomy (NCBI): domain Eukaryota; kingdom Metazoa; phylum Chordata; class Mammalia; order Rodentia; family Muridae; genus Rhabdomys; species Rhabdomys pumilio. The sequence continues at coordinate 15,232,389 of JANHMN010000014.1, read as the reverse complement.
AGCCTCTCTGGTTTGTGCAGTGAGCACCGTACTGACAGAGTCGTTCCTGCCATGGCTCTTGTCTTCTTTTATAACAGTGCTTCTCTCAAGCCTTACAGTGGTGATCCTTCTGCCTCAGTTCTGGGATTATAGATGTGTACCACAGTACCCAGCTTTAGGTATCATAGGTGTTTGTAATTTCATTCCATTATGAGGTAATGAATGCTTCTGTCTAACTAAAGGCACTATCAGTGGACAGGTGGGTGGAGGGATGGAGATGCTATATCTAGCCTCTATGACCCCCATTCCTTACACACTCAGCCTCCATGACCCCCATTTCTTACACACCCAACCTCTGTGACCTCTATTCCTTACACACCCAGCCTCTGTGGCCTCTATTCCTTACACAGCCAGCCTTTGTGACCCCCATTCTATCCATATCTACCTCTATGACCCTCATTCCTTACACACCCAGCCTCTGTGACCCCCATTTCTTACACACCCAGCCTCTGTGACCTCTATTCCTTACACACCCAGCCTCTGTGACCCCCCACCCCATTCCTCACACACTCCAGCCTCTCACTGAACCTGGAAGTCCCAGATCCGTGTTCCTGTGACTCGGGTTTCTGCCTGGTGCTGGCATCTGAGCTCAGCCTCTCTGGTTTGTGCAGTGAGCACCGTACTGACAGAGTCGTTCCTGCCATGGCTCTTGTCTTCTTTTATAACAGTGCTTCTCTCAAGCCTTACAGTGGTGATCCTTCTGCCTCAGTTCTGGGATTATAGATGTGTACCACAGTACCCAGCTTTAGGTATCATAGGTGTTTGTAATTTCATTCCATTATGAGGTAATGAATGCTTCTGTCTAACTAAAGGCACTATCAGTGGACAGGTGGGTGGAGGGATGGAGATGCTTGTTACATTTCATGTCCTCTGAGTACTATTTGTGCCTTCACATAGTTTAGTATTGCAGCTTTTTCTCTTCTTAGACTTTTATGATTTTAGATTCTTTTCAGTCCTCATTGTGTGTTTGTTTTTGTTTTTTGTTTTTGTTTTTTTTTTAAATTAAAGTATGGGCCAAGTGTGGTGATACACACTTTTAATCCAAGCACTCAGGAGGTAGGAGCAGATGGATCTCTGTGATTGCAAGGCAGGCCTGGTCTGCCTAAGATTTGCAGGATAGTCAATGCTAGTGAGACTCTGCCTCAAAATAAACAAAAATTTACAGAGTATTTTATTACTGAGTAGGTTCATCCAGAAAACCATATGGGTTCTGTGCCCATACTGGACAGAACTCTGGAAATATTTCAGCAATGTGGAATAAATGGGAAAGAATGCAAAATACTTAAACATCTTGAAAGACCTTCTAATAAAGGATACAGTGGATGATTGCTTTCTAATTCTCTTATCTGAGATGCTGAAAATAAGCAAACGCATGGTCAGAAAATAGAATATAGCTCATGTAACTGGGAGGGCTGAGCAGGACTTGTCACTGGGAACAGTGTGAGCCTGTGTGAGAGCGAGGGCCTAGAGCAGGGCAGTGGAAACACTGCCCACCATTGCTGACTTGCCTCCTACTGAAGAACCAGAGCCCGTCCACACATAAGACGGTACATTTTGTTATTCGCTTTATCAGTACCTTTTTAAAGTGCTTGATGTCAAAGAATCTCATTATAGCACCAATAACTAATGTTTCATTTGATGGCATAATAGTTAAGCTCTGACTGAGCATAGTCTCCCTCACACAAGCATGTCCTTGCAAAGGCCAGCCCTGTGATCTGAAGGGAGAGGGGCTGGATTATTTTCTATAACTGAGAAACATGTAGTATGCTAAATTAAATATCATTAAAAATAGTCTGTCAGAATTTCTTGAAAGTATTCTTGATGTTTAGAAACTGATTCAAAGAAGTAACCATTGCCTTCTCCAGTTATGTTTTATGAAGCTTTGTTGACCTATATACGGGTTATGGGATAGGAGGCAGGAGGGGGATTAGAAAGATTAGTCAGCTGCCACTCCTAAAAATACCGATTGATTTTGTCTTCTTAATCACATAACTGTAACCTTCTGTCTGTTCAGAGTGGACTGACTCCAAGTAGAATGCTGAAGAATGAATCTTCCATTTTTACTACAGTTGAGCATAAACAAAGCTTGCTTCCCTGTGTCCTAGGACTCCCTAAATCTCTAGCACATCTTAACACCTGAAAAACTTCAGAATTGTCATCCAGCAATATGTCTTGTGATTGTTGATTTAACATGAAGTTATAAACTTTCAATTATTTTTATACACCTTATTTTGCTGCAAAAAGTTACTTTAGACTAAAAGAGTGACTGAGAAATGAGATAGTAAGAGAGCATGGTTGACTGAGGTCCGGATCAAAGAGAAAGATAGAGAAACAAGATAACATCAGGTCTGCTGATCGTAAACAACCAAACCCAAGTACACAGACAGACACAGTAATGTATTTTACGTTAAGGAGGGCTAACAGTAAGTCCCTTTGTCAATAAACAGTTCCCATGTAGCAGACGATCCCCAGGTAACAGCTGGTTCCCTGTGACTTGCAGGTCAGTGACTGGTTAATGAGCTGTCATCTCTGCAGTGTCTGGTCAGCAGCATTAGGTTCTCTAGAAAGGGAGGCTTATGACGGAAATTGTGCTGTCTCCTAGGGCAGAGGCTTTTAGACCATTCTTTGGGGAGCAGAGTGACTTTGCTTATAAGAAAGGACTTAATCATAACTAAAAAGCTATTTGCAACCACTAACCAGCCTAATAGGAGAAGCATAGTAAAATTCCATCCAAGTATCCCTGGCACCATGTCTGGATTTCTGGACAGAAACCTTACAAGATTCTGGGCTTTGGCTGGGATTTCCAGAAGCATCTACTGCCATGATGGTCCTTAATGACACACTCGTACACAGGGTTAAGGGGTAATGAGGTCTGTTATTCTCCTCAGGGAGGAAAGCTTTGAAGAGAGCAGTCGGAGACTTTAGGTAAGCAGAAATTAAAAGAATAGTAATAGAATTTTACAAATTATGCTTCATTGGCACAGATTTAATTATGCCACCTATGAGTTAGTATAGGAAGGGCATTTCTTACATTAACTGGGTCACTGTAAGAAAATAAAATTTAAAATGTAGTTTTTAGCTGAATGGAGAATACGAATATTGTTGAAGCCAAGTGTCAAACTTTAATTAACAACTTTCATATTATTATAAGCTTTCCATGGGAGCTTTAAAATTACTTCTGATATCCATCAAAAGTACTTAATTTTTCATGTTTCTTACAGTTAACATATAATTTTATTTTGAATAAACTTGACATGTATAAGAACCTTAATTTTTGTGGTCTCATATAGAGACTGTAACTTTGAAGCCTTTTATTTCTTGTAATGTTTCCCACAAACATTGGTCATTTCGCATGCAGTGCAGTGACTTATCCACACTGAAGCAGCAGGGCTCTGGAGTTTAGGTTTGGGACTAGTTATGGGCTGTGTGCTGTATTTGTGTGTAACCCATATTCATAAAACCATGGATTTGAGACATGGTCGTTAGAGAGTTCTGTTTGCTTTGTCTGGTTTTATGGAGTGGTTCTCTTGCTTACAGATGGATGTGCTGCTCTCACACAGAAGGTAGCCAACTTGTGTAAGGTGGCTCTGTTCTCAGTCTTTTTTCTATTTTGAGTGTGTGTGTGTGTGTGTGTGTGTGTGTGTGTGTGTGTCTTTGTGCTAGGGATGGAACTCTGGGCCATAAACAAACAAAGCAAGCACTCTCCCACTGCCCTATAATCTCAGTTGTTTTCATTTTGAGATAAGGTCTTGCTGAGTTGCTTGGGCTGATAGTGAACTCATTCTGTTTCCCAGGCATCTTGACTGGAAGTCATTCTCCTGATGTTTCTGCCTCCCACAGAGGTGGGGATACAGACCTACACTGCACGCCTACCTGCAGAATTTGTTAATAACAGAAGTTAAAATGTTTTACTACATTTGAAGCTCCTTAGTAGATGACAGCTGATTTTTTTTTTTTAAGTCAAGAAATAGAGCGAAGCTCAGCGGCTTTAGTCTCAAAAAAAAGGTTCAAAACCTGGAGGTGTGGCGTGGTGGCTGAGCATCTGGGAGGCAGGCCATGGCAGATGCACAGAACTAGAGGAGAAGTATTCGGTGGGAGGGCAAGGGAAGAGGAAGAACATTGGAAATGCCTTCTCACAAGCTCAGTCTTCCATAGAACTCCCCATTAGTGCTTTAGAGTTAACAGTAAGCTAAGCTGGCCACTCTCTGTGTGCACATAACATACATTTGCTTTAAGTATTTTATTTCTGTGGTCCCTGAAGGCATCCCAGTCCGATCCCCAATGATAGTAATGGGGAGAATGCTTAGAATACTTTTAGCCACCATGCTGTAGCAGGATTTCTTCAGTGTTTCAGTCCACTGGAGTTAGGAAAGAAGGCTTTAACTATGTGGCCTTTATTTAACAGACACATCCATCTTTATCTTTGTACCAGATGCGTAAAAGAGAAGAAAATGTCATCAAGTAACCGATAATGCTCCCATCAGAGATGGCTTCCACACACTCTGATGACCTGGGCTCAGCACAAGTCTGTTTTAATAAGAGTGTCACACAGTGCAGTGCTGTTTACACACTATAGTCACAGAAGCAGTGTGTCCTGACAGCAGTGACTGACAGCATGGGGAGGCTTCTTGAACCTGTCCACCTCCAGCCCCACCCCTGATCCCTAGACACTGCCTTGGAGCCTTCCTGGGCTGATTCTTCTGATACTGAGCCTTGTAACTTCTTAGAAAGAGTTATACCTGTAAGTTTAAATCTATCAGCTGGTTCTAATGGTGTCTGACCTCTTGCTACAAAATCTGATGGGATCCTTCATTAATTTTTGAACTTCTCTCCTTCGAGATTGATTTCTATGTTGATATGTTGAGAGCTCTCTGGCATTTCTATTGCTAATGATCTCTGTGTGGGGCTGGGTTTTGGGTAGTGGAGGAAATTGAGATAAGGTTTCACTAAGTAGCCCAGGCCTACCACTTGCCACGAGCCTCCTGCATGATGCCCAGTTGCTGTGTTGCTTCTTGGACCATTTCATAGGCTAGTTTTAAAATATAAAGATGTTTATGTTATTATAGTACAGTAATGTACATTCATGTTAAAATAACAAATTATGCACGCATATAGTGCATAAATAAATGTGAGTAGGTATGTGAAATTCTAAGATGCAAACTTTGTGGACTGAAGGAATCTTCTGGCAATCTAAAGTGCCTCTTATTTCTTTCTGACTGTTTTCATTTCCTCTCAGTTGCTACAATTTCTTATTCTTTTTCTTCTCAAGTATTAATTTTCTCTTTCCTTGTCTGTCTCAAGTACTTTTTCATCCAGACAACAGAATGGCTAATTTTCTGAGGTCTAGAATGTCTTAAATAGCCTGCTTTGTCTTCATATTCTTTTTGCAAGCTTAGATAAAATAAATATCCAGATTTTAAATCTCAAGGCATTTTTTTCTGCTCTTCCAGCATGGCTTTCATTGTAGATGACATTTGGGTCACAGTCTAAGTCTCCTCCCTTTGTTCCCAGTGAGAGTTATCTTTGAATAACTAGCATTTTCTTAAAATTCTATCATAAAACTGTACCAAAATGTAACCTAATCATAGCGTGCATTTGTGGGACTCCCTGCTTGAAGCAAGCTTTCTCTTGCCTTAGGAAGCTTCCTTCACCTTCTGGCTTAGTGCACTAAGTCTGTCGGCTGTGCTTGTCTACAGCCCTACCTCAGGCTCAGGCCATTTGTATGTACTTTCCACTCCTTGTCTTGTCTGTCTACACCCTCAGAGCTTTCTCTGGCTGCATCTTCCAGGTCAGTCGTCATGGTCGTCCACAGCATCTGATTGTTAAAGTGATCTTGCTTTTATTTTTAGTTTCCAGGGCTTTTGTGTTTTGCTCTTATGTCTTTTTTCCTATGGTGTCTGTCGGCCCTTTTCCTTCTTACTCTATTTGTTTTCAGTGTAGACTCAGCCCATGAAAGTCTCACTGTTTCCTAGTAGTAGCATGGGCTAGTGATCAATCCCTCAACAGGTTGCCTTTGGGGGGCATATAAAATCCATGTTGTGACAGTAATCACTGTACAACTAAGGTAAGTATTAGCATATGGACTTTGAAAATGTGGCTGGACTGTTGCTACCTTAACAGCACTTAAAACAGGACATGTTTTCTGTTTATTGGTTTTAAAATGGATGAAATCGACAGCACTTTGAAGCTGCACCCACCTGTGGGCATCAGTCTTCATCTCCTTTACAGTGGCTCCATCATGCTGCCATGACTCAGGGTGCCCATGAATGTCTGCAGAATGCCCGAGTGCTGCAGGTCAGGTGTGAAGAGTGCCTGGCATGGGGACTAAGCAGAACTAAGTTGATAAGGGCATTTCCCAGAGGAAGCAGTTGTTAGCATTCCGAGAAGCCAACTGTGAGCTAAAAGCCTGAACTCTAGATTTTGCAATTAGTTGCATGGCCTTACTCTATTACCTACTTGCTCCTTTTCATTTTCCTGGGTTCCCTTTAAACTAAATAAATGTTTTCACAGATAAATGTGACATAGAACATTACTGTCACCAGTGTTATGGAAGAAATTTCAGGGACCATTGTTACATGAGTTAGGATATACCTATGCTAGAGCCTTCTATGAGACATGTACAGTGCATAGCTTATATTCAAGGCTCAGGATATTCTTTCTGAAGGGATAGTCTTCAGACTTTTAAACTGTGATGTGTAGGAGCTATGTTACACGGGAACCTCTGTGAGCTGCTGTCCAAGACCACTAAACACCTGTAAGTTAGTTCTAGAACAAAAGTCTTATTGTGTGAAAATAAATTATTTTTTATTGGATATTTTATTTACATTTCAGATGCCACCCCCTTTTCCCCATTTCCCCTCCCTAGAAAACCCCTATCCTGTGCCCCCTTTTCCTTTTTGCTTTTATACATTTTTTTAAAAATGTTAATCAAAGGCTTTATAAGTTTGGTAATGCTCAATCAGAAGTGTAACCCAATACCCAAACCTAGATATATCAACTATCTTTGACTGGTGGAGACACGTGAACATCAGCCTCCATGTCACCCCCCCCTTTCTCTCTCTCATCACCTAGCTTCTCCTCTCCTCCTTCTCCTCCTCTCCTTACCTTCTCTTCCTCTCTGTACTCCTCCCACCTTAGCTCCTCCTACATATCACCCTTCCTGTTAAAATAAAACTTTTCTCTCAAAATACAATTAGAGCATAATTATTCCTATTTGTACCAGTGAGGTACAAGATAGACCTAATACCCAGTCCATCATTTTGTTGACTAACCAGAACCTCTGTCATCTCTCCTAACTAAAACACTTAGTTCTGAACCTGGATTTTTTCTTGGCTTTAGAATGAATGTCAGCTGAAAACCATCCACTCAGATCTTTTCTCTCAAAGTAAATAGCCAGGATTGGCTATGAGACTATAAGTTCTCAACCCCATCAGAAATTCAGAATGACTGAATTAACTGAAATTATGGGAAGCACAAAGCATATATGTAGTAATTTACTTTTTTAATTACTCTGGGGTTTTCATATGAAATGCTGAAAAACCTTCCTAATTGTACAAGTCAGTCCTACCACTAACAGATATTTAAATGTAACAACACAGAGAAGTATTACTTTGTCCTGGGAACACCAAAATGTTGGTTTGGAATTTGAAGTCAAACTGTCCATTACTCTGGTAGACATTCTTTATATCCAACATATGTTTATTTAATTTAATTTCAATTACTGTTCACACACATGCATTAAATGTACTGTTCATAAAACAATATTTGGCCTCCTAGGAAGGAAACTTGGAAATCAAATGTTTCATCTTGCTTATAGGATGGGTGCTGCAGACAATATATACAAAGGCCGGAGTACTTTTATGGAAGAACTGACAGACACAGCGGAAATAATCAGGAAAGCAACACCACAGTCCTTGGTTATCCTGGACGAGCTGGGAAGAGGAACCAGCACCCATGATGGAATCGCCATTGCCTATGCGACTCTAGAGTATTTTATCAGAGATGTAAGCATCCATCACAACTTTAAGATTTTATTAACTCATATTGTTTGAAGCTGGCATATTATAATAGCATACGTTTAAATAGGAGATAATTGAATTAAGATGATTAACAAGTCTGTCATCTCACTTTTGTGGTGAGACATGAAATCTGTTCTCAGTTATTATATAACTTTGGTCATAAGGCCTTCATGTAATGCCTGCATGCCCCTTTCCCTCTTTGTATGTGTATATGCAAGGAAGGTGCATGTTTGTGGAGGTGTATGTGGGCAGTGAGCCCCATAGATCCTCCTGTCCCCAAATCCCTAGGAAAGAGAATACAAACTCACACCACCACACCCAGCTTTGTACAGGTGTGACAAGCACTTCACTGTCTCTGTCAGTGAACCAGATAGCCAGAAGAATTCTGGGTCTGTTCAAACATTTATTAGGATGACATAGATAATGATAACATGCCCCTTCCCCTTTAAAATACTTTAAAAAAAATATCTTTATTTGAAAATAGGTATCTCACTACATAAGGTAAAGGTTTGGTAAAATCCCCTTTTTACAGCCAACACATTTTAACATCTGCTTAACCTTCAGGAGGAAGTTACAGAGGTACCAAGTTTGCCACCCCGAGATCTAGTTCATCATCTCTGCTGTGCTATACTGTGTCTGTGGTGTGACTGCTTAGTGAATCAATGTCATTGTTGACCTGGATTTGGTAGGAGCAACACTAGGTAGTGTGTAATTCCATCTGTGCTGTAGCTGTGATCTGAAGGCTGGACAAGGGCTACAGGACCCCCTGCTAGTGTGACTTACACATAAGCTGGAAAGCTTGGTGCTGGCAGTTAACTGGGCCTTCTGTTTCCTTCTCTGGCATCCGCAATAAAACGAGGCCAGGCTTCCTCAAAGGAAAGCATCTCAAGTGACCAGAGAGAACAGGAGTGCTATTACCTCACCTCGAGGTTGCACACTGTCAGTGCAGCATGTCTCATCCACCATCTAGCAAGTTCCAGCCACCGTTTGACAACAGTGACCCTTCCTGAGCACCGGCGTGGGCTAGCTTCTCTGTGTTTAGCTCATCTTTGATGTCTTTTCTCAGAGTTACAGAGGTTTTGTTGAGTGTGTTTTTAAATATTTTTGTTTTTTTCAAAAAGATTTATTTATATATTTTATGTATGTGAGTACACTATAGCTGTCTTCAAACATACCAGAAGAGGGCACCAGATTCCGTTGCAGATAGTTGTGAGCCACCATGTGGTTGCTGGGAATTGGACCCAAGACCTTTGGAAGAGCAGCCAGTGCTATATTTTTGTTGTGTTTATGCCCAAGTATTTAATTGTAATGTTGCTTGTATAGATGATATTTAGTTTTTAATTTCAAATTCTCCTTTTTAAATTCTGGTAATAGAAAAGTAGTTAAATGTGTGTGTTAATCACAGTGTGTATGTCATAAAAGACTTAAAAAATAGGAAAAAAAAATTTTTGATACTTAAGAAAACATATGATTCATATTCTATGATAGTAAGTTTCTTACATAGAAACCTTATTCTGGTTATATAGGACACTAATTTTGTTCTTAGAAGATAGAATCTTAAATGTTGGGTGATGTTATTTGCAACTTATTGTCAGATGATTGAGCCCGAGGATGTGGCTCAGCAGCAGAGCCCTTGCCAACTGTGTGAAAGCCCTGGGTTCAGTCGTCAGTCCTGGAGGAGGGAGAGGTGATTCAGGAAAACACATCTGTGCTTGCATGCGTGCATGTATGCCTGCGGATGTGCATGTGCATGCATGTGTCTGTTTATTCGTCTGCCTTTATATGCTAGAGAAAGGAAAAAAATGTGGAAAAACATTAATTGGTTGTCTAAACCAAGAGTATATGGTATTTTTTGTTCTTGTAGCTTTTATGAAGATTTGAAGTTTTAAAGTTGAAATGTTTTCATTAAAGCAACACTGTGTGTCTTACCGTTTTAGGTGAAATCCTTAACCCTGTTCGTCACCCACTACCCACCAGTCTGTGAACTAGAAAACTGTTACCCCGAGCAGGTGGGGAATTACCACATGGGATTCTTGGTAACTGAGGATGAAAGCAAGCAGGAGTCAGGTACGAGCGCCCTTGCATAGCACAGGCAGATGGGTAGTCGTGTCTTTCGGTCGCTAACTCAAAGCTTATGGGAATTCAAGCTTATTGCTATTAGGAGTGTAAGTGAGTGTCCATTATGAAGCACATTGCCAGCATTCATTGACTAAGCTTCGAATCCCGTAGAGTGTACATCTGTTTGTTTGTAAGCTCAGTCCTTCCTTGTTTAAGAGGCAGCCCTTGTTCCGGAAGGAGGGCTTCCCTTAGTCCCCACAGTTTTCCTTGGTTTTTTATCCTAGGACAAGACAGTCAAGTGCAGAGGATCTTTGTTCACCACCTTCCCCAATATCATTTTACACCGATGGCTGACTACCGGCCATATCCTGTAGTGGAGGTGTGTGCTGTCTTACTATAATAAAAGTGAATGTCAGATAGATAAAGTGGCTTGCCCTTGTCAGGCCCTTGTGCAGAAGAGCGACACATTCTCCTTCTAGGTCCTGTTTTCCTAGCTTCTCCAGTACTGCTGCCATCAGAGGATGAGGTGTTTCTCTGAAAAGACACCGTTAGCCAACAGGAATAAATTCAAGTGCCATAAATAACCTAGTAAGATGCAGACTATCCCCTGCTCAGTAGTAGTTTCTTTAAACTACCGGCCTGTGGTAGTTTGCACAGTTGGTATGCTGTAATGGAAAATCCATTATCCAAGGCACTCTAGAGACCAAATTTAATTTTAAAAAAAGAAAAAAAAAACTGGTAAGGACAGACTTAAAAAGAAACCAGGCAGATGGCCCAAAATAAACAAAGTATTGGACCCAAGATAAACGTAACGTTAAGCAATCACTGCCTTCCCACTCTGCGCCCTGGGAAACACATCATCAATTCTCTCATCAAGTTTGGCTTCTTAATCTTCATCCAGTGTGATGGCAAATGGCTTGCAAGTGAAACACAACACAGACTCCTGCAGCAGGGAGGGCCTGAAGAGGCCCTGAGGCATTGCTGCTCAGAGCTTACAACCCCTGCCAACCTAAAGCAGAACCCCATCCCCTAGAGTGTCTGGGTTTTTATTATATTGATTTGAACTTTATCCGTGAACATGATTTTTTTTTATTTTTTTAATTGGATATTATATTTACATTTCAGATGTATCCCCTTACCCCATTCCCACCCCACCCAGGGACCACCTATCCCATCCTCCCTCCTCCTGCTTCCATAAGGATGTGCTCCCTCCTATCCCCCCCCCACCTCCCCACCCTCAAATTCCCCCACACTCAACATCCAGCCTTCATGGGACCAAGGATCTCCTCTCCCACCTATGCCCGACAAGGCCATCCTCCCCAACGTGCACAGCTGGAATCATGGATTCCTCCCTATGTGATCCCAGGCTGATGGTTTAGACCCTGGGGAGCTCTGGTTGGTTGGAATTGTTGCTCTCCTCATGGGGCCTGAAACCCTTTCAGCTCTTTCAGTCTTCTCTCTAACTCCTCCATTGGGAACCCCTTGATCAGTTCAATGGTTAGCTATGAGCATCCACCTCTGAATATATCAGACTCTGGTAGACCTTTAAGGAGACAGCTATATCAGGCTCTTGTCAGCATGTACTTCCTGACATCCACATCAGCATCTACCTTTGGTGACTGCACATGGGATGGATACCCAAGTGGAATGGTCTCTAGATGGCCCCTCCTTCAGTTTCTGTCCCACACTTTGTCTCCATACATGCTCCCTTGAGTATTTTGTTACTCCTTCTAAGTAGGACTGAGGCACCCAAACTTGGTCTGTTTTCTTCATAAGCTTCCTGTAGTCTGTGAGTTGAATCTTGGCTATTTCAAGATTTTGGGCTAATATCCACTTATCAGTGAGTAAATACCATGTGTATTCTTTTCTAATTGGGTTTCCTCACTCAGGATGATATTTTCTAGTTCCATCCATTTACCTAAGAATTTCTTGAATTCATTATTTTTAATAGCTGAGTAATACTCCATTGTGTAAATATACCACATTTTTTGTATCCATTCCTCTGATGAAGGACATCTGAGTTCTTTCCAGCTTCTGGCTATTATAAATAAGGTTGCTATGAACATAGTGGAGCATATGTTCTTGTTATATGTTGGAGCATCTTTTGAGTATATGCCCAGGAATGGTATAGCTGGGTCCTCAGGTAATGCTATGTCCAGTTTTCTGAGGAACCACCAGACTGATTTTCAGAGTGGTTGTACCATCTTGCAATTGCACCAAACAATGGAGGAGTGTTCTTCTTTCTCCACATCCTCGCCAGCATCTGTTATCACCTGAGTTTTTGATGTTAGCCATTCTGACTGGTGGGAGGTGTTATCTCAGGGTTGTTTTGATTTGCATTTCCCTGATGACTAAGGATGTTGAACATTTCTTAAGGTGCTTCTAGGCCATTCAAGTTTCCTCAGTTGAGAATTCTTTGTTTAGCTCTGTACCCTATTTTTTAATAGGGTTATTTGGTTGTCTGGAGTCTTAATTTCTTGAGGTTTTTTTTTTTTTATATATTGGATATTAGCTTTCTATCAGATGTAGCATTAGTAATGATCTTTTCCCAATCTGTTGGTTGCTGTTTTGTTCTATTGACAGTGTCCTTTGCCTTACAGAAGCTTTGCAATTTTATGAGGTCCAGTTTGTCAATTCTTGATCTTAGAACATAAGCCATTGGTGTTTTGTTCAGGAACATTTCCTCTGTGCCTAGGTATTCAAGGGTCTTCCCCACCTTCTCTTCTATTAGTTTCAGTGTATCTGGTTTTATGTGAAGGTCCTTTATCTACTTGGACTTGAGCTTTGTACAAGGGGATAAGAATGGATTGATTTGCATTCTTCTATATGCTGACCTCCAGTTGAACCAGCACCATTTGTTGAAAATGCTGTCCTTTTTCCACTGGATGGTTTTAGCTCCTTTGTCAGAGATCTAGTGACCATAGGTATGTGGGTTCATTTCTGGGTCTTCAATTCTATTCCATAAGATCTTCCTGCCTGTCTCTGTACCAGTGCCATGCAGTTTTTATCACTATTGCTCTGTAGTACAGCTTGTGGTCAGGGATGGTGATTCCCCCAGAAGTTCTTTTATTGTTGAGAGTAGTTCTCGCTATCCTGGTTTTTTTGTTATTCCAAATGAATTTGCAAATTGCTCTTTCTATCTTTATGAAGAATTGATTTGGAATTTTGATGGGGATTGCATTGAATCTTCAGATTGCTATTGGCAAGATGTCCATTTTTACTAAATTAATCCTGCCAATCCAGGAACATGGGAGATCTTTCCATCTTCTGAAGTCTTCTTGATTTCTTTCTTCAGAGACTTGAAATTCTTGTCATACAGATCTTTCACTTGCTTGATTAGATTCACTCCAAGATATTTTATATTGTTTGTGACTATTGTGAAGGGTGTCATTTCCCAAATTTTTTTCTCAGCCTGTTTATCCTTTGAGTAGAGAAAGGCTACTGATTTGTTTGAGTTAATTTTATATCCAGCCACTTTGCTGAAGTTGTTTATCAGGTTTAGGAGTTCTCTGGTGGAAGTTTTAGGGTCACTTAAGTATACTATTTTATCATCTGCAAATAGTGATATTTTGACTTCTTCCTTTCCTATTTGTATCCCTTTGACTTCCTTTTGTTGTCTAATCGCTCTGGCTAGGACTTCCAGTACTATATTGAATAGGTAGGGTGAGAGTGGACAGCCTTGTCTAGTCCCTGATCTTAGTGGGATTGCTTCAAGGTTCTCTCCATTTAGTTTGATGTTGGCTACTGGCTTGCTGTATATTGCTTTTACTATGTTTAGGTATAGGCCTTGAATTCGTGCTCTTTCCAGGACTTTTAACATGCAAGGATGTTGAATTTTGTCAAATGCATCTAGTGAGATGATTATGTGGGTTTTTTCTTTGAGTTTATTTATGTAGTGGATTACATTGATGGATTTTTGAATATTGAACCATCCCTGCATTCCTGGGATAAAGCCTACTTGATCATGATGATTGATTGTTTTGATGTGTTCTTGGATTTGGTTTGCGAGAATTTTGTTGAGTATTTTTGCATCAATATTCATAAGAGAGATTGGTCTGTAGTTCTCTCTCTTTGTTGGGTCTTTGTGAGGTTTAGGTATGAGTGTGACTGTAGCTTCATAGAATGATTTGAGTAATGTTCCTTCTATTTCTATTTTGTGGAATAGTTTGAAGAGAATTGGTATTAGGTCTTCCTTTAAGGTCTGATAGAATTCTGCACTAAAATCATCTGGTCCCAGACTTTTTTTGGTGGGGAGACTTTAAATGATTGCTTCTATTTCTTTAGGGGTTATGGGACTGTTTAGATAGTTTATCTGATTTAATTTTGGTACCTGGTATCTGTCTAGAAAATTGTCCATTTCATCCAGATTTTCCAATTTTATTGAATATAGGCATTTGTAGTAGGATCTGATGATTTTTTAAATTTCCTCAGTTTCTGTTGTTGTGTCTCCCTTTTCAATTCTGATTGTATTAATTTGGATACTGTCTCTGTGCCCTTTGGTTAGTCTGGCTAAGGGTTTTTCTATCTTGTTGATTTTCTCAAATAACCAGCTCCTGGTTTTGTTGATATCTTGTATAGTTTTTTCTGTTTCTACTTGGTTGATTTCAGCCCTGAGTTTGATTATTTCCTGTCATCTACTCCTCTTGGGTGTATTTGCTTCTTTTTGTTCTAAGGCTTTCAAATGTGCTGTCAAGTTGTTAGTGTATGCTGTTTCCAGTTTCTTTTTCTAGGCACTTAAAGCTGTGAGTTTTCCTCTTATTACTGCTTACATGGAGTCCCACAAGTTTTGGTATGATGTGTCCTCATTTTCATTAAATTCTAAAAAGTATTTAATTTCTTTCTTTCTTTTTCTTCCTTGACGAAATCATCATTGAGTAGAGTGTTGTTCAGTTTCCATGTGTATGTGGGCTTTCCATTGTTTTTGTCATTATTAAAGACCAGCATTAGTCCATGGTGATCTGAAAGGGTGCAAGGGATTATTTCAATATTTTTGTATCTGCTGAGCCCTGTTTTTTGACCAGTTATATGGTCTATTTTGGAGAATGTACCATGAGGTGCTGAGAAAAAGGTATATTCTTTTGTTTTAGGATGAAATGTTCTATAGATATCAGTTAAATTCATTTGGTTCATAACTTCTGTTAGTTTCATTGTGTCTCAGTTTAGTTTCTGTTTCCATGATCTGTGCATTGCTGAGAGTGGGGTGTTGAAATCTCCCACTATGATTGTGTGAGGTGCAATGTGTGCTTTGAGCTTTAGTAAAGTTTCTTTTATGTATGTGGGTGCCCTTGCATTTGGGGCATAGATATTCAGAATTTAGAGTTTATCTTAGTAGACTTTTCCTTTGATCAGTATGAAGTGTTCTTCCTTTTCTTTCTCTATTACTTTTGGTTGAAAGTTGATTTTATTTGATACTAGAATTGCTATTCCAGCTTGTTTCTTGGGACCATTTGCTTAGAAGATTGTTTTCCATCCTTTTACTCTGAGGTAGTGTCTGTCTTTTCCACTGAGGTGCGTTTCCTGTATGCAGCAAAATTCTGGGTCCTGTTTATGTATCCAGTCTGATAGTCTATGTCTTTTTATTGGAGAATTGAGTCCATTGATATTAAGAGATATTAAGGAAAAATGATTGTTGCTTCCTGTTATTTTTGTTATTAGAGGTGGAATTATGTTTCTGTAACTCTCTTCTTTTGGAGTTGTTGGAAAGTTACTTCCTTGCTTTTTTTAAGTTGTAGTTTCCCTTTTTGTTTTCTGAGTTTTCCATCAATTATCCTTTGAAGTGCTGGATTTGTGGGAAGATACTGTGTAAATTTGGTTTTGTCATGGAATATCTTGGTTTCTCCATCAGTATTGATTGAACGTTTTGTTTGGTATAGTAGTCTGGGCTGGCATTTTTATTCTCTTAGGGTCTGTATGATATAAGTCCAGGATCCTCTGCCTTTTATAGTCTCTGGTGAGAAATCTGGTGTAATTCTTATAGGTCTGCCTTTATATGTTACTTTACCTTTTTTCCCTTACTGCTTTTAGTATTTTTTCTTTGTTTTGCACCTTTGATGTTTTGATTATTATGTACAGGATGTATTTCTTTTCTGGTCTAGTCTATTTGGAGTTCTGTAGGCTTCTTGTATATTCATGGACATCTCTTTCTTTAGGTTAGGGAAGTTTTCCTCTATAATTTTGTTGAAGATATTTACTAGCCCTTTAAGTTGGGAATCTTCACCTCATCTATACCTATTATCCTCAGGTTTGGCCTTCTCGTTGTGTCCTTGATTTCCTGGATGTTTTGTGTTAAGAACTTTTTGCATTTTGCATTTTCTTTGATAGTTGTGTCAATGTTTTCCATGGTATCTTCTGTACCTGAGATTCTCTCTTCTATCTCTTGTATTCTGTTGGTGATGCTTGCATCTATGACTCCTGATCTTTTTTTTAGGTTTTCTATCTCCAAGGTAGTCTCCCTTTGAGATTTCTTTATTGTTTCTACTTCCATTTTTAGATTCTGTATGGTTTTGTTTAATTCCTTCACCTGTTTGTTTGTGTTTTCTTGCAATTGTTTAAGAGATTTTTATGTTTCCTCTTTAAGGGCTTCTACCTGTTTACCTGTGTTCTCCTGTACTTCTTTAAGGCAGTTATTTATGTTCTTCTTAAAGTCTTCTATCATCATCATGAGTGGTGATTTTAATTCTGAATCTTGCTTTTCCCATGTGATGGGTGTCCAGGTCTTGTTATGGTGGGAGAACTGGGTTCTTATGATGCCAAGTAACTTTGGTTTCTGTTGCTTACATTCTTGTGCTTGCCTTTCACCATCTGGTTAAATCTAGTGCTACCTGCACTCACTGTCTCTGACTGGAGCCTGTCTTTCCAGTTATCTTGCTTATGTCAGAATTCCTCAAGGTCCAGATATCTCTGTGACCCTGTGATCCTGTGATCCTGTGATCCTATGATCCTGAGATCCTGAGCTCCCGCTCTTCTGAGTGCAGTGGTTCCTCTAGGATGCCTCAGGATATGGTGTCTCTATGGTAGCAGATCAGCTAGGTGTCCACTGCTCTTTGTGCAGTGTTTCCTCTAGGATGTCTCAGGATATGGTGTCTTCATGGGAGCAGACCAGATAGGTGTCTGCTCCTCTGGGTGCAGTGTCTCCGCTAGGATGTCTCAGGATATGGTGTCTTCACAGGAGCAGACCAGCTAGGCGTCCACTGCTCTGAGTGCAGTGGCTCCTCTAGGATGTCTCAGGTTATGGTGTTTGCTGCTCTGAGTGCAGTGGCTCCTCTAGGATGTCTCAGGATATGGTGTCTTCACGGGAGCAGACCAGCTACGTGTCTTTCCCAGCCACAAGGACAACCATGAACATAATTCTAAGACTTGAATGATGCTAAAGGTCCTTGCTGACAAGCTTCTATCCCTTCCCAGGCTCCAGGCAGAATAGGTATTCCTTCCTCTACCTTTCCCATGCTTCTGAACAATGTGCACCATTACCATCTTGTGGCACCATATATCAGCGATCTCCTTGTGTTAATTGGAATCTCAACCTTTCCTCCCTCTGTCCTCCATCACCACTCACCTTGTTGTCCCCTCAGGCATGCTCTCTTTAGCTACCATGCAGTGACAGCAGCATCCATTCCTCAGACAAGCACATAACTACTTCTGGGTTCCGAGAACCAAGACTGCCTAGGTTTATTTTTGTATTCTTTCATTTGCTTTGAGTCTGTAGTAGAATCCTCCTTTGCTTCCTGATAGCTTTGAAAACAGCATCTGTACGGGATGAAACGTTACTGAACCTGTTAGTCCCTCTGGAGTCTACCTGCTAGGGCCCTTGGTGGCTCTTCTGTTGGGAACTGGTTGGTGCCGGAGCCTGCTGCACACCTGCAGTGATGAGGCTGCCTTTGGGGTCCCCTGGGGATTTTTTTACTTTCTCAGATTCTAAGTGTTTGAGTTCCCATAACAGCTGGAGTGCAGTGGATCCACAGTCAGGCTACACAGTATGTATAGCATCTAAGCACAGTCCCCAGCTCCTTGTCTTTGCAGTTGCCCTTGCTCTGTCTTCCTGCCTTGCTTGCTCCCTCCACAGGCCAGCGGGAAGACGCTCACAGCTCTTTGAGATACTGCACACTAGATGTCTGAAAGTGTTCACAGGTAGAACTGGGGCTAGCATTTTCTGTTTTCCACTGTTTTCTTACTTTACTTTTGGCACTGGGTATTGAACTCAGACCTTGGTTTATGCCGAGCATGCACTCTACCATCGAGCAATATCTTTGTTTCTTCCTGTAACTTTCTTAGGAGCAAGGGAACTTTTTTTCAAGTGCCTTCTAGCAGCTTAGGATCACTCCCATCTCATTTTCAGATGGAAATGCATCTAAATGAGAATGGTAGAAATGACTGTTTCTCAGAATCAGGACTCACTTTTGGAGCTAGATGTGAGGAATTGCACTGATTATGTGGACAGCTGTTAATTTCTCATAGTACAAAAGTCTTCTAAGACATGGACTGAATTTTGGGTAGGCCATTACTAAAATCAGTGAAACAAGGTAAATGTTCTAGGTCCATGTTTCAGGGGTGCGTGATTGTCAGAACAATGGATCAGCAGCCAGAAAACCAACTGTAAAATCTTAGACCAAACGTGGTATTGGAAGGAATGCCTCTACCCTGGTTTGTGGGAGGCGAAGGCATGAAGATCATTTTGAGACATTCCTTAGCTACTTGGCCAGTTCAAGGCCATTGTAGGCTACATATGACCCTGTCAAGGGGGTGAAATAGACATGTCATCTAATTTTTATCCATCTCTAAACATCTATAAATCTATAAAACCAAACAACTCAATAGCAGCCTCAGAAAGAACCTGATCAGGGCTGGTGAGAGAACTTAGTGGAGAAGGACGCTTGCTGCCGAGCCTGATGCTGAGGTCAGTCCTGAGACTGACTTCCCAAAGTTGTCCTCTGACCACCACACAGCCTCCGTGCCATGCATGCCGTGTCCCCCACAGCAAAATCAAAATGTGTAAAAGATTGCAACTTGTTTGATCAGATCTCTTTAATAACATTCTTGAGAAATTTGGCCTTAAAATAGATTTTGCTAATTTTATTTATAATAGAAACATGAAATATTATATTCATAGACTAACAGTGATTAGCTTTTAAAATATCCCCCAAGAAAGGGGTGTAGCTTGTAAGATGAGAACTGACTAGTGAGAATGTAGAGCACTGGTTGGTGTTTACTCATCTCTCTTCTGCTTGTATCATCTGCCCTCCATATTTCCGTCATCACATATACAAGTGCATATAGTCCACCAGGAAGGTGCAGGCTTGAGACAAAATGTAACAACAGAAAGAGACCCCTAGGTAACTGTAGAGGGTGACCATGCTCTTTAACTTAAAGTCATGAGAACAATCATAATGCTAAAGGAGAGACCAGCATTTGCTGTCAGACTCCAACTGTCTATACTAACGTATGATAATGATGTGTTCAAGGTTCAGGGTAGTATAATATATCATGCAATTAAACCATAGTTTATAGCTATAGTATGCTTTTAAAAGCACAGTAGAATATGTGCAGCAAGAAGATCTGGTCTATAGTCCCAGCTCCTGAGGAGGCCAAGGTACAGGATCACTTGAGCCAGAAGTTTGTGGTGACCTGGGCAACACAGTGAGGCCTGTCTTAAAACCATAAAGACTTCAGAACCATTATTACAGCTATTTCTATTGTTTATATATAGCATGTATATCTATATATCATGTGTATCTCAACATATGGTACAAATTATATGTAAAGGGAAAAATAACAACTCTTGGAAAATGTGTCAGCAGATCCATTTCTGAGGAAGGAGCCTTGCTTCTTACCAGGCTGCCAGCACATGCTGGCCAACAGCGTGCTTGGACAGATGGGTGCACAAACAGATGAATGAGTTTTGCCTTCCTTAAGAAAGACCAGCTTGGGAGCTAGATTAGCCTGGAATGAGCCAGGGCTATTTTAGTCTGAAGATAAGAGGTTTGCATATTTGATGGCTACTGGTGTGCACTTGCCTCTTTGGCTTGCGTGCACCGAAGAGTAACAGAAAGCCATTAGGGTTCACAGATTCCCGACTTCCCTCAGCTGTGCTCACCCACTCCTCACCTGTTTGTTCTCTGTGCTTCCCCTCTCGTGTGGGGGTAGGAGGTATTCTCAGTGCTTGGTATAGACGCCTGAGACTGGACCATTCTTCTCACCTCCTACTTCTTGCAAACACCCTGAGAAAGCTATTATCTGTCTGCTTCTGAGTTCTTAGAGGAGGTAAATTCCATTGTCCCCTTCCACTGCTATGTTCAGTGTCTTGGCATTTATTATCAGTAACTGATTATCAAAGCATGCACACTTGACAAATAAGGGAATGTGGGAGGGAAGCCCTTGGTGAATCTAGAGCTTTTGTGAGGGTCCCAGAAACGATCTCAGAGCTGACTCATCTGTAACCAGATGGGACGACGTGATAGTTTTGTTTTAGAGCTTCCTGAGCCTGTGGTACTTTAGGGTCTAAAAAATGGACTTGTATGTAGCTCTGTCTTTGCACTGTACCTGAGGATTTCCCAGTTCTTAAAAGGTTCAGATTTATTGGGGTGTGTGTGTCAGTCAAAGCTTAGAGGCTAGAGGCTAGGATGGTCCTTCAGAGTTATTTCAACTGGGAGTTAGAGGGAAAAGCTTCTATATTTTTATTTTTTATTACTATTAATTTACAGTACTTTGTAAGCAGTGGGCAACAGCTTACTATCTCAAAACATCAGTTTCAAACAAAAACTGTCCGTCATTTCTGTGAGTCAGACATCAAGGGGACCTTAGCTGAGCACCTCTGGGAGCTTTGCCTGGAAGGCAGTCAGTTCCTGGCTCAGCTTCCCCACCCTTCTCATAGCGTTGTATAGCCCTCAGGGGATAGCCTCAGCTTGGTGACAAGCCACAGACCTTCACTGACTATTGATGAGTGACAGGCCTCTACATGGGCCTTTTCACATGGCAGCCCACAGCATGGCAGCTGGCTTTCTTGGGAACAAGCAAGAAAGTAAGAATGCCCAAGGTGGAGGATGCAGTGGCTTCTGATCTACTCTTTAGTGTCATGTTTTGTCCATTAGAAGTGAGTCACTGGGTTCATCCCACACTCAAGGGGAGGAATGACATAGCTCATGAACACGGTCAGGCCAACAGCCTTCCTAACAGATGTGGACATGAACCCTTCATCCCAAGTGCCACCAGAGCAGCAGTGTCCCCTTCAGTGCTCAGCTCCTCTAACCAGAGCTTCCCTGCTGCTTGTACTGTGAGTCACAGAATGGTCCCTTCCCTGTTGAAAGCATCTCCTAAACCATTCTTCTTTAATACAGAAGCTCAGTTCAGATTTTACAGTTGTTCACTGTTCTAGACTATTTTAGGCGAGCCAAGCCTCCTGTAAGGAAAGCATTATCAAAACTTTATCTCTTTCTTAAATCAATAAAATTAATAAAGCGAGCTACAGGTAGAGAGAAAAGTGTGTTCAGACCGCGCTAACAGAGGCCGGGTGCAGTAGCTTCTGTCTTCTTCCTTCACCCCCTTGACTCGCCTTTCAGGCATTGTTTGATTTCCATTTCTCCCCTCTTGATTTTATAGGTGACGTGGAGCAGATGCCAGATTCTGTCACTTTCCTCTATCAGATAACCAGAGGAATTGCAGCGAGGAGTTACGGACTGAATGTGGCGAAGCTAGCAGACGTGCCCGCAGAAATCTTAACAAAAGCTGCCCTCAAGTCTAAAGAGCTGGAAGGCTTAGTCAATCACAGAAGGTCAGGACGTGTTCATTTTGTCCTTTGCTCTGGTTCCTAGTGGAAGCTTCTGAGCTGAGGGAGGGCCTGCAAATGAGCACCACCAGAGCCTCTTTGGAGTGCAGCTTCTGGGGGCTTCCTTGTGGCCAGAGGAAAGCCGCTGGAGTCAGCGCAGATGAATTCAGTCTGTGTCAGGTCTTCATTAGGTGGCAAGCAATATTTCTGGTCTTTTTTTTTTCCCCAAAAGAATGAAGTCCATGTGTGCCAACTGTGCTACTGAAGAAGCACAGTCAAAGGTTACTGAGCTCAGTACCAGCACTTAGGGCCTGCACAGGGCTTCTCCTACACACCGCCTCAGCAGTAATAAATAGCTTTCAAAATGAAGAATTCTGTCAGGGTCAGGGACCAATAAAAAATGCCTCCGTGGGTAAAGGAGACCCACCAGACCTGACTGATCCCTGGGACCCACGTGGTGGAAGGAGAACCAGCTCCTACAAGCTGTCCTCTGTGTTCACTGTGACATATTCCCTGCCCCTAAACAATAAATGTAATGACCAGAACAGAAATCCCAAAGCCTTACAGAGTTCTGTCCGGACAATGGGGCTGCAGACGTGGCTCAGCAGTTAAGATTGCTTGCTGCTCTTCCAGGGGACTCAAGTTCATTTCCCAGCACCTACATCAGGTGCTCACAACCACCCGTAACTCCAGTGTTTCTGGTCTCAGCACCTTCACAGACATGGTGCACATAAACTCATGCAGACATAGGTTTATGCACAATAAATAAAAAGTAGTTAATCTTGGAGAAAATATGAATTCTGTCAGAATGTGAATAAGAACCATAGTGTGTAGCCATGCCCTCACGTTCTCCACTCTCCTGTATTTCCGAATTGTGTGTGACGGTTATAATCAGGGTGCTTTCTGCCTTCTCTCTGTCCTCTTCTCGCCCCCACTCTTTATGTGAATGCTTTTCACCCTTGACAGCTAGTCAGTATGTAGTCGGCTCATGAGCCAGCCTTAGTGTACTCCTGGAATATACCTAACAGGAGATGCCACCAGGAAAGTGTCCTGTGAGCAAGCAATAAGTTATGGCCTTTTCTTTTTGAACAGCTAGGAAATGGCCTGAGTTTCCTCCAAGGAACTATGATAACTCTGATATCTACTTAGAACTATGATATCTATTTAGTGAGCCAGGACTACATAGTGGGACCCTGCTTCAAACAAACAAACAAACAAACAAACAAACAAAATGTTAATGTCGGTGAGGCTGGAGAGATGGCGTGGTCATTTCCCAGCACCCATAGGTGACTCACAACTGCCTATAACTCCAGTTCCAGGAAATCTGATATTGTCTTCTGTCCTCTGAGGGCAGCTGTGATCATGTTGTATTAGGCACACACACAAACACATTAAATCAAAACCTTACTCTGTAAAGAGAAAAGTGAAGGAGCAGCTGCAGCTTGAGTGCTGTGTACAGCACATGCGCTTTCTGCCTCAGTTTCTTTCCACAGCAGCTGTGCTTGAGCACCAGCCATGCATGGGGTGGTGTTCAGAGACTGACTCAGTCCCCAGCACTGGGGTGCCACAGATGATGGTGGCTTCCTATGTCAGCGCTGTCACACCAGGATCAAGGCAGTGTAGTCAGTTTCAGGCTACTTCTGTTACAAGACAAATTAACATAAAACATTTCCAGAAAGATTGCTGACGGGAACTCGGAATCTAAACCTTACCTTTCTGTGTAGTCCAACAATACCAGCAATCTTCGTTGTCCTCCAGCTGTCTTTTCCTGAGGGAACAAACTGCTACCTCAGAGGATTCTGCTGCACCTGCTTAATCCCAGCACTCTGGCAGCAGAGACAGGGGAATGTCTACAAGTTAGTGGCTGACCTAGTCTACATAGTGAGTTCCAGGCCAGCCTGGGCTACATAGTGAAACTGTCTCAAAAAAAAAAAAACAAAACAAAAACCCAAACCTGGTAATAAAATAGTTTATACTTGTTACTACCGTAGTTCAGAAGCTAAACTCAGACATTTTAAAATCTGTAGGGTTATCTTGATAAAGTAGGGTATTACATTAGAGTGGAATGTTTTATATCTGTAGAGGTGGCTCAGTGATTAAGAGGACTGTTTGCTGTTTCAGAGGACCCATGTTCTAGTCCCAGCACCTACATGGCATCTCACAGCCATCTGTAAATCCAGTTGCAAGGGATCTGACCCTCTTTCTCTTCTGGCCTCTGTGGGCACTAGACATGCACATAATACAGAAACATGCATGACAGGAGACATACACATAAAATAAAAATCTCCTAATCTTTTTGAAGATGAAGTATTCCATAGTTTATCAGGACACTTTACATAGTTTCCCTATTCATTAAAAGTGTTTCTCACATCAGTTCTCTTGGTCAGATCAAAAAAAAAAAAAAAAAAAAAAAAAGCTAACTGGTTCTTGTATGGTATGTGTGGGTATGCTATAATAATAGTTAAGAATTAATTACACACTCAAACCTCTTACAGAAAGGATTACATACAGTCACCTGTCCAGCTTCCTGGACACAGGGACACCAGCAGCCTCTGGCAGAGTTAAGAAGTCATGTGACCTCCCTGCAGGCACCATTTACGAGGGCAGCAGGAAAAAAATCATGGTAGTCAGTAACTGGGTCTTTAATGCCCTGGAGGGGGCCACACCACCTCAGCTTCCTGTGACAGAGCCTGTGCCGTCCCACCTCAATAGGCTTTCCATTACTCCTGTGAGACATCCTCCACCATCAACCCCATTTCCAAAATAACTAATTGTTAGTTGTTCTAAAAGGTCCGACCGCAGCTCAGAACAGACCACTCCAGACCACACGGTTCCAAGGGGGAGGAGGTTTATTCAGGAGATAGGGCAAAGGTGGGGAGAAGAAGGTGGAAGAAGAGAGAAGAGAAGTAGAGATAGAGGCCGGCCATGACCACGTGGAGAGAGAGGAAGGGGGGAGGGGACAGAGAGGCAAAAGGGTAGGAGTGAGGGTAAGAGAGTAAGAGATTAAGAGATTAAGAGAGTGAGGAGGGGCAAGCAGCCCCTTTTATAGTGGGCCAGGCCTACCTGGCGGTTGCCAGGTAACTATGGGGAGGAGCATACCTGGCTGTTGCCAGGTAACTGTAGAGGTGGAGTTTAGACAGAATACTAACATTCCCCCATTTTGGTTTAATTAAAAAAAGAAAAATTAGAAAGAGGTGACAGCGAAGCAGGAATAGGGTCGTTGTGATGTCTGGCTACTTCCTGCTGACAGTGGGGGCGATGTGTCTCTAGGGGGAACGTAGAAGAATGGGTATGGGGTATGTTTGTCTGGTCTTAGGAGAGTTGGCTGCTTCCTGCTGTCCAGGGTCTATGGAGCCATCTGAGGATAGGTCAGAAGGAACAGGTCCAGTAGAAGCAGCTGTGTGTGTGACAGGAGATGGAGCATCTGGAGGTTGCTTCTCTGGAGCTGTTCTGGATGTGCCTGGACTTGACAAGATGGAGGGAATAAGATTAAGTACATTTGGGGGAAAGAAAATTTCTCTAAGTTGTACATTTGAAACCCAGAGGGATCCCACCCTTTGGAATAGGTAGTAAGTGGGAACTTTAGGCAGATGTACTTATCTGGATGGCATCTATTTGGTCCTCGAGAGGTAGATCTGAGTGGGTTTCCTGTAGCTTGTAAGTTTACAAAAGAGATAACAGCATGAGTTAACAACACGAGCAGATGAACCTTTGTTAGATGGTATAGTGGAATATTTTATCAGGTAGGCAAGTTTATAGGAACTCAGATTTTAGGACAGTGGTATAGGAAGAAGAAGAAATATGAAGCATTTAATTGATGGCAACTGAGTTTAGGTAATGAGGTAACAGATTACATCTGTGAAAGCTTAGCTGTCAATGTAGTCAGAAGTCTGAAAGAGTAGACAATAATCTATCAGTTATATCTTATTTTAAAAAAATGACATAGTCCACTAGCCAACAGTTCCTATGGTCTCCATAGTCTCTTGGGCGAAGTCAGTTTGGCTTCCAAGCGCAGAAGACGTAGGGCTTTTTCTCTGTGGAATGGATACACGTGACATGAGAAATGACTTACCTTGGTTTAGCCAAGTCATTTGACTCAGGGCATCCAGTTTAGTCCACTACATTAGTGACAATATCATTGCATACAATCCAGTCTGTATCTTCTAGGTGTCCAAGTCTTCTGAAACCATCTTGGGTCAACTGTTACCGGCTTTGGGAATTCTGTCGGCCATAAACTTAAATATATTATTAGCAGACTTCTGACAAGATTGAGAGCCATAAGGATTAATTGTAACTGTATAGAATTTAACAGTAGTACTAAAAATCTATTAAGACAGGATAGAAAAGAGTCTTAAGTAGCTTTGGCAGGTTACGTAGGTAGAGAAAAGCACATTTTAGTATTAGCAAGGAAACATTTGGCTAGGACCAGAATAAGAAAGCTGGCAATAGTGGCATACGATCAAATGGCTGGCAGGTTGGAGCTATGGGCCCTTAGCTGAGGGCATAGTTGCTGCAGGTCGGGTCCGCTGTGGCGGTAGGGCGGGGCTTCTCATTAGCAGCTGGAAGTCACTGCCCAGTGCCTTTGGCGGCTAGTCTGCAGTGGGCAAGGAAAAGCAATCACAAGTCCCGTATCACAGCATCGTTTGTGTTAGCTACTCTTGTGGCAGAGAGGGAGAGAGAATCTCCCTCAATTGTGCGGGCAGCCAAGAGGCAAGAGGGTAGGAGTGAGGGTAAGAGAGTAAGAGATTAAGAGATTAAGAGAGTGAGGAGGGGCAAGCAGCCCCTTTTATAGTGGGCCAGGCCTACCTGGCGGTTGCCAGGTAACTATGGGGAGGAGCATACCTGGCTGTTGCCAGGTAACTGTAGAGGTGGAGTTTAGACAGAATACTAACACTAATACTTTATTATTCTCTCCAGGAAAAGGCTCAAATATTTTACAGACTTATGGACAACACATGACGTAAAGGACCTGCACACATGGGCAGATGATCTAGAAATGGAAGAAATACAGACTTCTCTCCCACATTAAAATGAAAACTACAGTTTTGGAGCAAAATACGGAGAACTGAAGATGCAAACTGTACAAAGCAACTTTGTGGTAACAGCTGTCTGTGGTGTGAGCACGGAGGATGAGCGTGGTCTCCCTTTTGAGATGGTTTCTGCTCTGTGAAGGGAGAGCTTTTCAGGGTCTTACCCTCTGCCCTCAGAAGAAAAAGACTTTGAAATGTAAAGGCTTCACTGGGTAGTGAGGAATTTCCTAGGCAGTAAATTGCATACAAAAGCAAGTTCTTCTAAGTAAAACCTAAAATGGAGGCACTTGGTGCCTGCTTAGTCAAAGGACAGTGTTTATTCCAGTTCAGACAATTGACAACAAGGTAATCTGACAGGAATCTACTTTTGTGAAAACTAAAGAATTTTATAATGCCAGTGGTTTGCTCACCAAAGACATAAACATTTTTATGAGAAGTAAAATCATGAAGCTTCTAGCAACCAGAGCACAGGAAGGAAAAGGCCATATGAAATTTGAAGAGCTTAATGTTGTCATCATTTAAAACAGCTTTAATTTTATTTTAAACAAAATAAAATTATTTTGTCATTCACTTAAATAAAAATATGGAATGAATACTTGCTCAAAATTATGGCATGGCTTATTGAATTTTGTTATCCAGGTACCAGATAGTTGTCATGTTTTTCTGTTGATTGATTGATTTTTAAAACAAGGTCTCACTATGTAGCTCTGACTGACCTGGAATTCACCGTGTAGACCAGGCTGACCCTGAATTTATAGAGAGATCCACCTGCCTCTGCCTCCCAAGCTCTGGGATTAAAGACCTGTGCCACCACAGCCAGCTGTTTTTATTTTCAGCTGTGGAAGGTCCTCAGAGCTGACGTCAGTTGCCCTGACTGCTCTGTTAACCTGTCATTGTAGAGCTGAACTGGAGGCTTTCTGCATTCATACACAGCCTCCTCCCTTGCCAATTCCAAAGGACAGACACCCAAGTGTGTCCCTGGGTTTTTCAGCATGTACAATCTGGCTCTCTTACCCATGTGCTCTTTCTGTTTCTAAGTATGTCATCCTGCATAAGGGTTCCTCCTTTCCCACCCACGTATGATTCCTACTCAGTTACATTTTATTCCTATGGTTAATGGACAGAGTTTTAGTTCCTTTTTCTAGGTTATATCTACAGTGTCCCACTGTTGATGAAGAATGTGGTCTGTCGCTTTGTGCTACCCAGTGGCTCTGAAGAGTGCTTTTTGTGCACAGCACCATCTCGCCCCTTTAGAGTGTACAGCTCAGTGGATGCTTCTTTCCTCGTGACTTGTACAGCTGTCACTGTTGTCAGTTTTAGTGTTCATATCACCCTAAGTGGATGACAGTTGTTCTGTGCAGAACCCCAGCACAAGACAACCACTAACCCACGTTCTGCCTCTACAGATTTGCCTGTTCTCAGTCGGGACATCATCTAAATGGATGTACATAGCATGTGATCTCTGTGTCTGTTACTTTGTACTCAGCTTAATGTTTTCAAACTGTCCATGTCAGAGCACATACCAGTAAGTCATTCCTTTCCACGGATGGAACATTTATCCAGTTACAGACCTATGTTTTATTTAACCATTCACTAGGTAGTGTACATTTGGATTATTCCATTCTGGCTTCTGGATTAGTTCTAGGAGCAGCTTTGTATGTGACAAAACACAGTATATTTTAGAATCCCATGGCTTATGAACAATTAGTCTCAATGGTTACAAGTGACTTATAAATTTTCAATGATTTGTTCCATTTCTTCTCTGCCTTAAAGGTTAGGAGAAAACATGACATACTATAGTTTCCAATGAATATACTTAAAATAGAAAAGAATATAAAATAAAGTTTCAGGGCAGATACTGAATAAGAAGGCACCCTGTCATCAAGGTAACCACTCACTGATGACTTGATGTCCTTACAGAATTGAGTTGTCTTCTAAAAAAAGACAAAATCTTTTTATCTGACAGTCTGTCCAGTTTTGAACCAGTTGTGGAGGTGGGGGTCATGGGGCTGGTGAAACAGCGCCTGCTGTGTAAACTCCTGAGAAAGACTAGATCCAATCGAATATGGCCTACCAATTAATGGTAACCTTTAGTGAGTCCCAAGATCAACTGTAATTACTGCCGTGTTGTATAATTATAAAAATTGCTTCTTCTCACTGGGAATGTGGACTGTATTAGCACCATCTGCGGTTCCTAACTTTGTGAGTTAAGTCAGTTCCTTCAAGAGATATTGTCTCTCATGCTTATGAGGACTTTACTGACCCAGGTTTACCAGTAGGGACAGGGCTTTGTCAGGGAGATGATCATTCTGGCTTGCCTGGGACATTCTGACTCCCACCTGCTTGGCTGGCACATTTATTAAATGCCTCTGTAACTCAGAACTGCTCAGTTTGGAATCACAAATTGTAAGGCAACCCCAATTACAGTTGGTGCTTTGTGGCACAGCGGTTGACATGACAGGTTTCAAATGCCATCTTCAGAAATCCGTTTTCCCTTAGTGGGTAGGTCAGGTTCCTCACGAAGGCCTGCCCATTGCCTTGGCCCATTCTGAGTATGGTGGCCTTTAGAAACTCTAGGTTTGCTAATTGTGGTTAGGCTTTACCACCTAGTTCGTTTTTAAAACAAATCCCAAAGATAACTTGTCATCTGCCCTGTTTCCATGAAATCATGGTGAAGAATGTGCACCTACTTGACATTGTGAGACACATGCCTGTCTTCAGACGGAAATAGTTCAGCTTGGGAGAAGGAATTCTTTTCTCTGGTTATGTTTTCCTTTATTCAAATGGTCAGCTCCTTTCACTGCCTGTGGTGACTGCATCCTCCCTCCCTCCATCCCTCCCTGCCTGCCTCCTTCCTCTTCCCTCCCTCTTTTTATATTTACAAGATTCTTATTAATCATTTGTTCTTAGACAACTTCATATGTGTGTGTGGTGTTTTCCGATGTCTGTCACCTTCTCTTACCTTCCTCCCTCTCTTCCTCTCTCCTTCCCTCCCTTCTTCTTTCATTCTCTCACCTTCTCTTACCTCTCTCCCTTTCCAGGAAAACCCTTACAAATCTCTGCTGCATTAACGTTTAGTTTTGTGTTGTGAACCACTGAACTTTTTAAAAAATTCATATACTATGTTTTAATCACTTCCCTCCTCCATTCCTCCCAGATCCTCCTACCTACACAACTTCATATTTTTCTCTCATTATAATTAGGAAAAAGTTTAAAGACACTTGCAGTGTATTTGGCATAATTTAACACCTCTCTGGATGTTTTAACTTTGCATAGTGACATTATAAATTTAAAGAATGCAGCTCTGCTGAGCTTTGATGTGGTAGATACTGCAGATAAAATTACCCATGGCGTGAGGTCAGTATTTGTATTTTGGTCAAGCTTCAAGAATGGCATATATAGCTTGATCATGCTAGCCCTTTTTGTCCTGGGAATACTTTTATTCCTGCCTATGGTGTTAAGGCTTGTCTTTAACAACATCAACATGTTGGCAGCCAAAGTACATGACTTGAACCTGAAAATGGACCCCCAGACAGAGTTATTAAATTAATAGTCTGGCAAGCCAAGGACAGGTAAGATTCTGCACAGAGCCTTACCAACCTAAGACAGAATTGCATTGCTTTTGATAATGCATATTCCATGATGGTTAAGGAAGGCATTCTTGTCAGAACCACCTAAGACAGGCTCAGTCTGGTTTATGCAATTTAAAAAAAGGCGAGAGTTGTGGAGAGCTTTTGGGGCTGCCTGGCAAGAATCTGACATGGGCCAAGGACAAGGAAATGGGCTACTTGGTAGGAATATGACATTGGCCAAGGACAAGGAAGTGGGCTTCAGGTAGGAATCTGACATTTTTTCTCTTTAAAACAAACAAAACCAAAACAAAATAACAAGAATGACACACAAAAATAGAAATCAAAATAAGAAAAAAAAAAAAAAAGGAAAAAAAAAAAGCATGCTGCCACGGTCTTGGAGTTCTTGTGTGCATCACTCCTGTTGTATCCGGAAGACACTGTTTCCTTGGCATCATCCATCTCCTCTGGCTCTTCTCCTCTTTCACATAGCTCTCTGAGCCCTGAGGAAAGAATTTGATGAAGACATCCCATTTAGGACTAAGTGCTCTAAGGCCTGTCACTTTGCATGTTGTCCAATCATGCGTCTCTGTGTTTGTTCCTGTCTGCTACAAGAAGATACTTTTCTGATGATGGCTGAGCAAGCACTGATCTGCATTGGAGTTTGATGGGCTTACCAGTAGGGATACAACTGAGGACATGGATACATCAGTGACCATGCCTCTTCTGGCATCTATTGATAGCTGAAAGTCAACAGGGAGAGGTAGGACCTGAGGAGCCCTTACTGTACTCATGACTGATAGTTGGCAGGGCCAGTCTTATGTGAGGGCAGCTACCCTGGACTCATGATTGCAGTCACCACGTCACATCCAGAATACAGCATCTAACAAGCCTCCTGCCTCTCTTTAAGCTGTACATTCCTTCTGCTCATTTTCTTTGATGTTTTTGGAGAACATTGGAAGTACTGTACGTCATTGACCTTCTCAAGGCCCCTTTTCTGACTTGCTTTATGAAGCCCCATGTGGTATAGAGAGTTAACACCTTCTATCAGATTCAGATGACTTAAGGCCTAGACCCTCTCTGGCTCCAGATGCAAATGTTTGGTTAGGAGACAGACTATCATTCAACACTAATATCTATCATTTTTTGCTTTCTCTCTCCTTTCTTTTTCTCATGTCCATGATCTAGTCTGCAAGGAAACATGTGCATATGCTTTTCCTCAACCCCCTCCAAGACTCTGCAAGACTAAGGAGGTCTTTGTAGAACCCAAGGAATGTCATCTTTTTAAGAGATTGTTTCTTAGGGCAATTGTAGAATTAGAGAAAATCAAGTAGGAGCCAAGCTTCCGTATCCCTCCTCCCCCTAGCCTTCTCAGTGCTTACATGTGACAAATGCTTGCTTGCCCTTGTTACAGTTGAAGAACTGACCTTGACACCTCAGAGTCATGACTTCTGTTAGAGTATACCCTTGTACATTAACATTGGACAATAACATCTTCCCGCCGTGTAGTACCATACAAAACTGATCAATTGCCATAAAAGCTTACACTACCTGCTCAGCCCTCCCTGCCTCTCTTCAAACTTCTAGAAACCTCTGACTCTTTCATTGTCTCTATGGTCTTACCATTTCCAAAATGCCACATAGTTAGAATCAGAACCTGTAGCATGTTTAGACTGACCTTTTTCATTTAGTAATGTACATTTGGGATTCCTCTGTGTCTAGTGAATATATGCCAGCAAAAACATTGTTACAAAAATTTTCCCATTCTTTCCTTGGTCTGACAACCCATTTCTTCTGGTGCTGGGTGGTACTCCATTGTCTAGCTCTGTCACAGCTCATCCAGCTCTGAAAGAGATCTCAGTAGCAACTATGTTTATAATAACTGTGACTAAAGTTGTCATAAACATCCTTATACAGGTTTTTGTGTGTACACAACTTGGTATTTACTCAACTCAACTGAGTAAATACCAAGCAGTATCATTGCTGGATTGTGTGCTAAGAATATATTCAGTTTTACGTGAATTGCTAACCCGTCCTCCAAAATGGCTGAGCAATT
Organism: Rhabdomys pumilio; assembly: GCA_030674055.1. Lineage (NCBI taxonomy): Eukaryota > Metazoa > Chordata > Mammalia > Rodentia > Muridae > Rhabdomys > Rhabdomys pumilio. The sequence goes on along the minus strand of JANHMN010000014.1, from coordinate 15,199,861 downwards.
TTTCATGGGCAGGAGCAATAAACAAGAGTTCCTGTCCTTGATAGAATTAGGCATGTAAGTCTTCCAGACTCTAGCCATTCTAGTGCTGTGTATGACATCATGTAGTCTTTCCATGTCTTTCCTTATGATATCTGATAGGGAGAATCTTCCTGTGCTTACTCGAGAGTTTCCTGTTTCCGTTAAGGTGTGTGTCTTTTGCTTATTTTCTATATGATTATTACTGTGTTGTTGAGTTTTAAGCATTCTTTGTATATCTTTTTTTTTTTTTTGGATATTTTGTTTACATTTCAGATGCCATCCCCATTTCCCCTCCCTAGAAAACCCCCTATCCTATCCCCACTCCTCCTTTTTGCTTTTATACCATTTTAATTGCATGCACATATTAAGGTCAGTTCTAGGTTGAGGAACTATCAATACAATAGATACAAATAGTCAAGGAACAATCAAGACAATAAACATAAATAGTCAAAGAACAAGGAGACAATAAAGTTCTGTGAACACTCCCATGATCACTAAGGTCTGATATCAAAATATATAAGCCTAGTTCCTTGTCCTAGCCCAAAGTCATTTTCATGTCTGAAGTCTACTTCCTTGTTCTAGCCTAAAATTTAGATTCCTGCCTGAAATTACTTCTTTGTTCTTGCCTAATGTCAGCTTCCTGCCTAAAGCCCACTTCATTGTCCTTGGCCAATGTCATATTCCTGCCAAGCAGCCCCAAAAGCTCTCCTCCTCTCCCCCTTTTTTATTTCATTAAAAAAAGACTCGGCCTTGAGTATATCTTGGGTAACCATATCTTAGTGTTGTTTTGCTCTGAAAAGACACCATGACCATGGTAACTCTTATAAGATTTAGTCCATTTTCATCATGGTGGGGAGTTGGGCAGCATGCAGGCAGATATGATGCAGGAGAAGTAGCTTAGAGTTTTACATCTGGATTCATAGGTAGGGGGAAGAGAGACACTGGGCCTCGCTTGGACCCCATAGCCAACCCCAAGTGACACAGTTTCTCCAAAAGGCTACAACTATTCCAACAAGGCCACAACTCCTAAACCCTACCAAGGAGTACTTACTCCCTGATAACTAAGCATTCAAACATATGAGCCTATGGGGCCATTCTTATTCAAACTACCACACAATCCTTTGTCACACATGCTTTATGCAAACATTTCTTTCCCATCTGAGGCTGATTTCTCATTCTCTTGACAAAGCCTTTCAGAGAGCAGAAATTAATTTTAATAAAGTTCAGCACTGATTCCTTCATGGATCATGCCTTTGATATATCAGAAACATCAGTTCTGTGCCCAAGGCCATTCATGTTTTCTACTGTAGCTATATTTAAAGAATTTTATAGTGTGTATCCTTACACCAACTAATTTTGAGTTAGCTTTTCCACGAGGTTTAATCTAAATTCGTTGTTTTGCTCTTGTTAGATTGATTTTTTTATGTGTAGGAGTGTTGTGCCTGCCTGTGTGTTCATGTACTACATATGTGCCTGGTGTCCAGTGGTCAGGAGAGGGTGTCAGGTCCTCTGGAACTGAGGTTATGGATGTGTGTGAGTGAACATGTGGGTACTGGGAACTGAATCAAGATCCTTTGTGAGAACAACACCGGCTCTTAACTTCTAAGCCATCTCTCCAGCCTCAATGGATTTCATTTTTTTCAGAGCACTTTAGAGTTTCTGTGCCTTTGTAAATCCTCTGCAGATTAAGAGACAGATTGAGTGGGACCCTAATGTCTTCAGACTCTTATCTGTTACAAGCACCAGCTTCTGAGTCATATCTGAGTCACTCTTTTAACTTTTTAATGTTGGAAACTTTTTAGCAGAATATTAAGCAAAAGCAACATTTAAAAGCTCATTTTTTTTGTGAGTGTCCATGAAAAAAATATGTGTGATGTCCTAAATCACTCATAAGTTTTCTGATACTTCGTATTATGAATATTAGTAGAATTCAAATCTGTCAGGAGAGAAGATAAGAATATTCCCAAGCACTAACCCAAGATTGATGCTTTTGAGCATTTTGGTTTTCTATGGGTCAACAACTTTGTTATTTGCACACAAGCTAAGTTCCTGATGTCTTTCTTCACTGGAAGTACAAACACCCCATATACTTAAAGAGTTACTGGTGGGACCATGAATTAGCTCACCCTTTGTAATCAATAGGCAAACAAACCAATTCTGCATAAATGATTACCAGACAGCAATGGGTTAACCTACACTGTAATGTCAGATTCATCTAAAACAATTAATTGCTCCAGTGTCAGATGCAAACATCTTTACAAGAAGGAACAACTTGGAAATGCTGACTTGTTTGTAAGAGTAAGTACCCATGGACTTCAAGGTATCTGATTCAAATTTTAAAAATAGATTTATAAATGGCAGGCTGATGAGTATAGGTGGTCAGTCTCAAGACACATAATTATATTCAAGCAATCTGTGACCAGCTATGTGAATGTTATATAAATGTCTAACTGTAGCTCGGACCTTGTTAAACCAAAATGATCCCTTCAGTGGCAATTTGTTATAAGCTCACTGACCTGTGTGTAAGTGAGTAGTTGCAAACTTAGTTAATAGTGATAGATTTGGTTAAGTTGCAAGAACAGGCAGCCATTCATTGAGATGGAAAACAAAAGCAACAGTTTTGTCTGGGCTTATAGAACAAGAAAAAAGGGGCTGGGGAGGCGGGGGTTGGGGTGGGGAATCTTTTCAGCTTAGAGCCTAGCTCTGTTTCTTTCTCTTATCACCTTATGAGCAACAGACTTACAATCCCTTCTGCTTTTTTATAAATTCCCTATTAATGACTCTTTCCACATTGTAATGATATTTCTCTGATTTTTCTCTGATTTTTCTGTGTGTGGGGGAAGGGTGAAAATGTGTGTGCTGGTACATGTGCATAATTGCACATATGCACAAATGTGTACATGCATGTGAACGGCTGGATCCAGAAGGCCATGCTTGAATGTTATGTGGGTTCTGCAGATCCAAACTCGGCTTCGGTGCTAAGCCATTTCCCCAGGCCTTCCTGCCTTTTGCTTTGTCTCCCATTGGTTTTAAGTTGTGTTTTCAACTCTGTCCTCACACTTGCTTGTAACTCACTTCCTGCCTTCATGCTGAGTGTGTGCCATCACTACTGGATCTCTTGGCCTTTACCTTTGGAGAAGATAAACTTGGAGGTGGGTCAGGGCTGAAGCTATGGCAGTGGTTGAGCATATATTTAGTATATTTTATTCTCTCCTGTCCCCCTACCCCTACCTACAGTAGAATAATCATAGTTATTTCAACTTGTGCAGCTGCCTAGCTACCCCAAAGAGTTGCAGCCTAGACCAGGCAGCTGTTTGTCCAGCCAGCTTTATCTGCAGTAGCTAATGCACTTTCTAGAAGGATCTATGAGCTTGACAGCAACTCTGCATCAGAGTAAGTAAGAGAGGTAGTTTCCTTAAAGTACGAAGGTTTATGCTGTGTAAGAATTCATCTAAGACTCAGCCTGCTAGGACTACTTCATTCAAGTGTGTCAAAACTCATGTCCTAAATCTTAAAGCATTGCATGTATTCTATTTTTAGACTCAGTAGCACCTGAAAGATGAAGCCTGTAAATAAATGAGAATAAAAATAAATTTTATTCAATATAGGAAACAAATATTTTCCCTTCACCACAATATAAATTTTATACAGATAGTATTTTCTTGAAAGATGAAGGCCGTTAAATGATGAAGTTAGAGTTGACATCCAAATATTTTTTATGTAATACTTGGGGGATGAAATAGAGTAGATATCATTTGAAATTAAGGTACTGGTGATAATAACAAGTCTTCACATTTTTAAAAAAGTTTATGTGTGTGTGCGTATGGTGTCTTAGCTCATGTACTGGCTTATAGTGGAGGTCAGACTACACTTGGGCTGTCGGTGGTAACCAGCACCTTTACTCAGCCCCATTACTGGCCCTTTCTATTTTTTTCTTTATATTAAAAAAAAATTTATTGAGTAATTCCAAAAGAGAATCCTAATGGAGCACATAAAGGAGACTGTGCTCTTCTTTTAAAATAAAAGTTTCCACCCCCATCCCTACCTTGAAACATATACACACTTCTCTAGCAGGTGGGCTGAAAGTGTCTCTGGATATCAGTGTAAGGGAGACACTATAGCACACCGTCACCTTTGGTTTTAAAATGATCTCTAAATTCTCATGTTCAGACGCTGGTGCATACACTGACCTACAAGTCTTGGCACTGATGGTCTTTAACTATAAATTACATAGACCGAGCACCTTCCTGAACTCTGAAAGCTAGCCAGTAGGGGTGAAACTTCCGGGTCAGTAACTGGTGGCACTTTCCATGTTTCGTGACCTAAGTATGTGGTGTGTCCAGCAAGGGTCTTATCAAGTTCTGAAGAGTGAAAGTGATAACTGTAATATTTGAAAATTGTGCTGGCTAGTTGTATGTCAGCATGCCACAAACTAAAGTCATTTTAGAAGAGGAAACCTCAATTGGGAAAAATGTTCTCACCAGATTGGCTATTGTAGACAAACCAGTGGTACATTTTCATGACTGAAGATTGATGGAGGAGGGCCCAACCCATTGTAGGTAGTGCCGTCCCTGGTGGTCTTGGATGCTATAAGAAAGCAGGTTGAGCAAGCCAGAGGACCATGCCAGTAAGTAGCACCTCTCCATAGCTTCTGCATCCGTTCCTGAATTTAGACTCCTGTCTTGATTTCTTCAATGATGGACTATTACCTCAAAGTGTAAGAAGAAATAAACCCTTTCCTTCCCAAATTGCTTTTGTTCATGGTATTTTTCACAGCAATAGAAAGATCTCTAAGATGAAGGTCTATGAGGCCCTACTGGCTAACAACTCAAAAAAACAAAACAAAACAAATAAAAACCAGTAACTATTTCAATAACTTGGATTTTTATTTGCTAGCATGTTATATCTGCTCAGGTTATTGTCACCATTATAGGGTAACTCCACTTAAACTTTTTATATATGCATATGTCTATACTTTAGGATGTTTCTACAGCAGTAGGTTTCCATGTGAAGTTTCTTTTCTTTCTTTTCTCTTCCTCTTTTTTTTTTTTTAAGACCAGTTTCTGTGTAGCCCTGGAACTCCCTCTGTAGACCAGCCAGCCTGGCCTTGAACTCAGAGATCTGCCTGCCTCCCAAGTGCTGGATTGAGAGCATACACTATACCTGACTTCCTATGGACTTTTCCTTAGTGATAGCTGTCCATCCCCATACTCTGTCCTCTATGCTGTCCTCCCATCTCCCACCCAGTGAATTTTTCCCGTTCCATTTTCCCTCTTTGTATCACTGAATTCTCTCTGCTCTTCCCTGAAAGACCCATGTGTCCCCCGCGGCCCCTTACTCCTTTTCTAACCTCTATGGTAGTCCAAATGATATGTGCATATCTAAGGATCTCAAAGCTAGCACTCCTATAACAGAGAGAACCGGTGATGTTTGTCGTTTTGCATCTGCTTTACCTCACTCAGATGATTGTTTCTGGTTCTATACATTCACCTGCAAACTTTATTTTTCTTAACCGTTGAATAATATTACATTGTGCTTGGAAATGTACCAATTTCTTATCTGTTCATCAGCTGATGCATATGTAGGCTGCTTCCATCTCTTGGCTATTGTGAATAGAGCAGCAGTGGTCCATACCAGTGCCTATGACATGTCATGTCCATGATCATAGACATGAGTGAGGAAGTATCATTGTAGTAAAACAGAGATTTTTGGGCACATGCCCAAGAGTGGTAAAGCTTGATCGTGAGATAGACCTATATCTAGCCTTGAGCAAGCCCACACTAACTTCCGTAGGTGCTGCACCGTTTGGCAGTCCTACCAGCAGTGAACTAGTGCTATCTTTTCTTATATCTACAACAGCACTGTTTGCCTTTCTTACTGGGGTAAGACAGATCTCAAAAAAGTTTCAATTTGCATTTCCGTGATGGATAAGGGTCTGGTTCTTTTAAAAGTGTTTCTCAGACATTTGTTGTTGCATGTAGCTTTTTGCTATCCCACCTAAGCTCTGGGAATGGGCCAAGCTTCCAGCCTCCAGCCCAGCTTTCCTTGAATCTGTGGATGAAAGACATACACAGAAGCTGTTCATTTTCAACTTGCCTTCTTGACACAATTGTTTGGTACTACTGTCTCCCACCTGGGAAATTCTTCCCTTATCAATACTCTTACCTCTGTACCTCCCACTTGCCCTAAACTTTAGTGGCAAATCTCATTTAGCCCCTGCTAAATGCCCCTGACCACCCACCTGGAGGAGTGGCCTGTGTGGCCATTCCATTTTGAGATCTCACATGGATGGCCAACTTTTCTCCATCAGAAGTGTGACAAAAACTCTCTTCATCTTTTGTGTCTCTCTGCTTGCTTCAAGGACCCAGAAGTCCCACCTGTCCCTTCTGCCCAGCTGTCCATGGCTTTCTTTACTGACAGATCAAGAATCAATTGGGGAACAGGACCTTAGCATCAGAACCACCCCTACAATGTTTTGAGAATTCTGTCTAATTCCATATTGTGTTTTTAATGGAGCTGTTTGCTTTCTTGACAGTTAGTTCTTCCTATATCCTAGCTATACCTGTCTGTCAGATGTTTAGCTAGTAAGATATTTTCCCATTCTATAGGCTGCCTATTTACTTGAATGGTGTGTGCGTTTAGTTTCATGTGGACCCTTATGACAGTTTTGGTCTTTGTTCCTGTGCTACAGAAGTTTCTTTCTAATTCCTTCCCTGTGCCTTGAAGAAGTTCAAGTGTACTTCTTATGTTGTCCTCTATTCGAGTTGTGGTATCAGATCTTCTCCTAAGAGCCATGATCCTTTGGGAGTACAGTTTTTTGCAAGGTGAGAGATAAGAATCTGATTTCATTCTTCTACATGCAGCCATCCATTTCAAATAGCAACATTTGTTTAAAATGCTGGTTTTTTTTCTCCTGTGTGTATTTTTGGACTCTTTGTGGAAAAAAGAAAGAAAAAAAGAAAATAAAAACAGAATGGTTCTTTGTTTTTTGGGATAAGGTCTCCTGTAACCAAGGCCATACCAATACTCTGGGCAATTCTTAATCCATTCCATTCAGTTGATAAGCAAAGTTAACCATCACAATCTCTTTTTGCTTGTCCACTGTCTCAATAGCTCTGTTTTGATTGCCATCTATATGAAATAATATGGAAGCTCAGCTTTCCATGTAACACCATAGAAGAACACTTGGAATCAATTGTCTCCACACTGCTTTCCTCCTTCCCCCACCTCATTTGCTTCTGCCTTGGGGTATTCAGTCATTTTCTCTATGTCTAATACCGTAAGTTCTCTCTGTAAGTGTCACTTAACTTTTCAAAATGTTTAGTTATAGTAGTCTATTCTTATTTAGGTTCTCTACATATAGATTTTATGTTTAAGAGACTTTGCATTTATCTCCAGCCTCCCTGAGAGTTTGTTATTATTAGCCTGTATCTTCAGTGGTGTATTTTAAAAGTGAATCATGGCTGCTATATTTTCTGAATTCTGGAATACATGAACCAGACTCTCTTTTGCATTTACATATGAATGGGGGCATCACAAACTTGGCTGCACTGACTGTTGACAGAATGACACTAAGGAGACATGTGGGATCTGTCTGACTTGTTTACCTATGTGATACCTTTCATGTTTGTTGATGTTCTTTATTCTCAAAGTGCAGGAATGTAGCCAGAGTTTGGTCATTAATGATATTCTGTTCTCTTTTGTAAAACATGTAAATACCGCTTCTCCTTACTCTGATTTTGCTCTCACACTGAAGAGTTCTGCTGCCATATATGTAAGTGTAACACTTTGTACTTTCTCATTTAGAAACCGGTTACCATGTGTTGACTGTGAACTGTTTGGTGGTGGCGGTAGTGTCCATATCTGTGATCTTGCCCATTACATTCTGCCCCCCCCCCCCTTGTTCTTTTTTGTCCATCTGTTCTCTTTAGATCCTCAGATCACCCAGGACACATGTGTCCCTAAAAGTTCTAAGTGTCAGGGAGAAATTTCAAGTGTGTGTTCTGCATTAATGTTTTTAGCATATCTTGCATGTTTGTTCACATGGTTGTTTTCTTTTTTCTTTTCTTTTTTTTTTTTTTTTCTTTTTTTGGTTTTTCGAGACAGGGTTTCTCTGTGTAGTCCTGGCTGTCCTGGAACTCACTCTGTAGACCAGGCTGACCTCGAACTCAGAAATCCGCCTGCCTCTGCCTCCCAAGTGCTGGGATTAAAGGCGTGCGCCAGCACTGCCCGGCTACATGGTTTTCTTATCTTTGAACTGGGACAGTTTCTCCTAGATCTCTTGTCTGCCCCAGGTAGTGACTCTCCACTCCACTGCTTCTTTCCTCATGTAATATTTATACAGTTATTCAGTCTGTCCAGGGGAGCTGGGCAGGATAACAGTGATGTTGAGCAATAGGAAACCACCCCACCCATTTTAGGTATGCCTTTGCCCAGCACAGAACCCCTCTCATCTTCGTGTTCAGTCACTGAGATGGTCTATGGTGATGTGGTGGGGAGTAGAGTAGACAACCCCAGGCTTCTCATGAGAACCCCATTTTGTTCTCAGGACATTGTGAGATCCTATGACTCATGAACCATTTGTTTAAGGTTTGATTTTATTTCTTTTTAGTTCAGTCATTTCTGCACTATAGTAAGCTTAGGTTACTCTGTTCCTCATCTCCTAGACTCCCATCCCTTGTTAGACTTCAAACAGAGGGAAACAAAAATGATATGCCCAACAGACATTACCATACATATCATGTATGTGAAGTACAAAAACTAAGGGGAAGAAAAGCAAAATCAACATACTATTAAAAGCATCGTTTGTGAAAGAGAAGGTGGTAGTGTGGCATGCTATCCCATGAGGTAATGCTAGCTGTGCAGCTGTGTTCATTCACCATGTGCTTTTATGATTATGATGGTTCATAGAAAGGCTTTGTTCTAAAAATGGGCTGATAAAGCACCCTTCAAGCTTGCTTTTTCTTCATGCAGGACATAGAAGGGAATGCTCATATGGGTACAACGGGAGCACAGGGGAAAGTGATGCCCCCCTCTCTCTCCCTGCCTATGGCTGTCTTGCCTCAGGTGAGACCACAAGTATGTGAGATCTTCCATATTCCTTTCATGCTTTGGTCTTCATTTCATTGTCTGTGACATGTGTTTTAGGATCTGCTCAATGGAATTGTGACTGCTCTGGTTTTACTATCTGTATTTCTTTCTTAAAACTTGGCAGGGTTTGCTATTCCTGTTTCAGATGGGGCGGGTGGAGTGATTCAGCTTATGTCTCTCCCGTATTTCCTGGAAGACACTTTTCCTCTTAAGAATTATGCTTTTGGAACACATTTTGAACAACCTGTTTTAAACCACTGTGTTTGGCATGAGCTCTTTTAAAATAAAATGTTCATTACTATTCCTACTGGTGAATTCTTTAAGATAACAAATTTGCATAGTTCTGAAAGCTTTAAGAATAGCTTCATTTCATTTCTGAATCTTCTTTTTGTCCTTTGCTGTTTTGTTTGTTTTTGTTTTTGTTTGTTTGTTTGTTTGTTTGTTTGGGTTTTTTGTTGTTGTTGTTGTTGTTTTTGGTGGCTGTGCCTTGCCTGGTAGAGTGACACCCAGAGATTTTTTGGGTATATAAAATTTACAAGTGGTTTCTCTAGTCTTAGACATTGAACATGATTGCTTAGTTCAAGTTTGGAGATATGCTCATTGTGAGTGCTGTAAGTCAAACATGAAGTAGGCTATAAGATCTGGTAGTTCATACCTGTAATTGCAGTATTTAAGAGGCTGAGGTAGAGGTCATGAGTTCTAGGACACTGTGGGCTATAAAGCAAGGCTTTGTCCCTTCCCTGCCCTTCCCCATTCATTTCCCTACTTATGTCTTCTTATTCTAATTAATGTTGTGACTCCATTTTTCATTCCCTGCCACGTTTATGTTATCTGGGGCACTGTTCAAGACATCTTTACTACCAGTGAGGAACAACCTAGAAGTCACAATCCCCAAGACAGAGACAGATGTAGTCAGGGTCTCAAAAACAAGGAGGAAGAGGGAACTGTTAGTGGCCCTGTCTATGCACTACCAATAATTATTTCAACAGTATCTAGTAGTTTTTGTAATTAAACTGAAATATCTACTACTATTTACAATATTAATATTCTCAGCAATAAGAGAAAATGAGTTTTCTAAGCGTATAATTACTACCCTGCCATGATTTCCCCAGCCCTGATTGAAATAAACAGACTACTTTTATCTTTCCTAGTGATTATAACCAAACCTGAGCAAATGGAACACACAGCAACTAGGAGCTAGCAAAACAAAAGTACAATCCACATGCTACTGTAGTCCTGTCTTTGGTTGTTTGCCTGTTTGTGCACAATTGGAAAATAGTTGGCTGTGCAGGTAACATTTATGCCATTATTGCACCACAGGATACATTATGTTTTTACATTCTGTTCTTCAACACTTTACAGTGGAAGTACATTAAGTCCTAGCGAGAATACTACAAAAGGAAGGGAAACAAAATCTTAAATATCTATTTTTCCAGAAAAAACCTCTTGGCAGGAAGAGGGTTTGAATGAAATTACACAATTTGAGAAGATTCTATGAAGTTCTTGATCTGACTCAGAGCTGCTTGTTAGTAGATCTGACCCAAGACAACATAATAATGACTTTGAGAGCCAGGTACAGGGTGGACCACCATCAGACTGAGTGTGTGGATGATGCTCACATTTGCTAACTCCAAACAGCAAAGCTTTGCAAATGGAAATGACAATATCAAGAAAATCTTACCAATTTGCCAGAGAATAGCCTATCCCCAAGTGGCTCAAATGTCAGATTTAATAGAAAATGACTTTGAAGTTACTTATATCCAAACCCCAAGAATACTACTCAGAATTCTAAGTTCTTTGAAAATACCCCTCATGTAAAGGACATAGTTTGCAAATACTGATTAAAAAAGAGCTGTGGTAACCATCTTAAATAAAAGGATGCTTCAGAACAGCACAAATAAAAAGGGGCAACTTTTATAAGGCAACTTAAGTAGTAACTGAGTCACTAAGAAGGCATACCAGTCATTCATTGTTTTATGTATAGCAAGAGAACTTCAAGCACTGAAAACAAAAGCTGATTTGCCTGAAGGGAGAAACAGATAAATATAACTTTAGGAAGAAAATTCAAGCTGAACTTAAAAATCAATAGGACACACAGACAAACACAAATTGGGAGACAGAAAAGCTAAATTTTGTGAGCCAACTTGATGTAATTAACCTTTACAGAAATTCCACCCAAGAAGAGATAAATAAGTTTCACCCTAAAAGAGATAAATATTGATTCTTTTCGAGTGCTGGTGTAATATTGTTTATAGAGGCTATCTCCTTGGCCATAAAATTGTCCTAAAATGAAGAAGGCTTAGGATACAGAATGTAGAATTAAACTTGAAATCAAGAGCAGGTATCTGGAAATCTCTTTCTTACACATACATAGTAAAGAGTTTTCTAAATCAATGGGACAAAGAGAAAAAAGAAATCTTCTAAGAGAAACGAAGACACAAAGCATCAGAAGCAGTGCTTCCTGGGAAACATACACCACTACATGCTCACTAGGAAGAATGCATGCTTCTACCTCAAGAAGGGAAAAAGGAGCAGGCTGGTAGGCTGGCTCCAGCAGTAGAGTGTATTATAGACCTGCATCTGAAGCTACAGCAATTAAGAGAAAAGTTGTGCCCACTTGCAAGCCCAGTACTAGTGAGGTGGAAAGAGTTGGATTTCACTGGCCCTTGAGTCTAAACAAATTGGTAAGCTCTAGGGTCAGTGAGAGATCCTGTCTCAAAATATAAGGTGGAAAGTGACTGAGGAGCACACCTGATGCTTACTTCTGATCACACACTCGTACTAGTGCTTTATGCATCTGCACATGTGCAGACACACGGGCATGTACACACATGAAATAAAGAAACAAGAAAAAGCAAAAATAAACTTAAAGCAAACAGTGTAAAAAAAAACATTAAAATCAAAAGGTGATCCTTTATAAAAATCAATATACCTCTAGCTATTCCAAATAGCAAGAAAACAGGAAATATAAGTCTTAGGTACAAAAGATGCAAAACCAGCATGGACTGAATGGTCATTAAGAGAATGATGGGGGAATCTTATGAACAAGCTTAATAAACACGCATGTTTACCAAACTTGATAAAACGAACCACTCTCTTTAAAGATTGGAATAATCAAAGACACTAAAGAAGAAATAGATATCATGAATAGTCCTATATCCATAAAAGGATCTGAATTTGTAGATAAAAACCTTTCAACAAAAACATCCTGGGGTAATGTTTAAAAAAAGAAATTCATTCTATATAGATTTTCCAAAGAATCAGATGGGAGGAATGAGACTGCCCAGTATGTGGTAAGAGCCAATGTTTCTCCACTATTAGGCCAGGGAGTAATTTAAAGACATGATCAGAATTTTAAACATCATCATAAAACTCTTAACAAATACTGACAATTGAACCTAACAATATATAAATAGAAAAATGCATCGAAACTACACTCATTTCTCTTAGAGCAAGGCCAGTTAGCTACATTGAAAACTGATCAATGTAATCCTCTATATTAACAGACTCAAGAGTTTAAAACATGGTCATACAGTCATGTTAAATGTTACAGCCAACAAGACTGAATATCATTTTTTTAATTTGAGAAGTAAAAACAAACTAGAAATATATAACAGCTTCCTTACTTAATGTGCTATAAAACCTGAATGGCTAAAATCAGTTTCGTTTTGGTTTGGTTTGGTTTTGGCTTTTCTAGACAGGGTGTCTTAGTTAGAGTCTTATTGCTGTGAAGAGACACCATTACCAAGGCAACTCTTACAAAGGAAAACATGTACTTGGGCTGGCTTCTAGTTTCAGAGGTTTAGTACATTATCATCATGGTGGGAAGCATGGCAGCCTACAGATAGACAAGGTGCTGGAGAAACTGAGAGTTCTACATCTTGATCCACAGTCAGCAAGGAGACTCTGTTCCACATGAGTGGAGCTTGAGCATAAGAAACCTCAAAGTCCATCCCTACTTGCTCCAGCAAGGCCACACCTACTACAACAAGGCCACACCTCCTAATGGTGCTACTCCCCATGGGCCAAGCATTCAAACACAGGAGTTCATGGAAGCTATTCCTATTTAAACCACCACAAAGTGTTTCTCTCTGTAGCCCTGGCTGTCCTAGAACTCCTTCTGTAGACCAGGCTGGCCTCAAACACAGAGGTATTGGGCTGCCTCTACCTCTTGAGTGCTTGGATTAAAGATGTGCTCCAACCTCACCTTTTCAGAGAAAGAGAAAATTGCTTTCCCCTAAGACTGAGGAGAAGGCAAATGTGTCCTGTCAACATTTCTATTTAACATCATGTTAGGTATCCTAGCCAGTGTAGTAGGGAAAAGAGAAGTCATGACAGACAGACTGGAAAGGAAATAGAACTTTGTCCATTTACAAGGAATATGCCTGTCTTTGTCCTTGTTCTATTGCTGTGAAGAGACATGTTGACCAAGGTAACTCTTGTAAAAGAAACTATGTAACTGAGGGCTTGTTTATAGTTTCAGAGGTTTAGTCCATTATTATCATGGCAAGGAGCATGACAGCAGGCCTGACAGTCACAACACTGGAGAAGTAGTTGAGAGTTACATCCTGATTCATAGGCAGAGAGGGGGGAGGGAAGGAGGGAGGGAGGGGGAGAGGAGGGAGGGAGGGAGAGGGAGGGAAGGAGGGAGGGAGGGAGGGAGAAAGGGAGAGAGGGAGGGAGGGAGAGAGGGAGGGAGGGAGGGAGGGAGGGAAGGAGGGAGGGAGGGAGGGAAGGAGGGGGAGAGAGGCCTGGCTTGAGCTTTTGGAATCTCAAAGCCCATCCCCAGTGACACATTTCCTTCAACAAAGCCATACCTCCTAATGCATCCCAAGTACTGCCATTCCCTGACGACAAAGCTTTCAAATATATGAGGCTATGAGGGCTATTCTTATTCAAATGAACCCTTATGTAGAAAACTGCCAGAAAGGCCGAAAGACTACAAAAACTGAAACACAGTTTCGTGTGGTCAGCATGACTCCCGGCAACATAAAACATGTACACTTTTTGTATGTTCTGCTATGCTTATAAACAGTGGTGAGCTTTAAAAGTCAGTTTTAAAAGGCAGCACAATTACTTCTTCCATGCAGTAGTTCCATCTGCATCTGCAGATACACGTGGTTAAAACTACAGACATGAACTGCAGAAGGCAATGAAAGTTCTAAATGTGAATGAAGAGGCACCATTCACAGATGAGAATCCATTGCGCGAAGATTTCAAATCTCCCAGCCTTATCTAAACCATTAGTGAATTCTGACCCAACCCCAGAAAGGTCTTTTTGTAGTTATGAACAAGATATTTTTAAATGTCCAAGGAAATCCAAACAGATTTGAAACAGTAGGATGGCATTGCTTACTTAATTACACACGGTGGTTGAGATGAGTGACGTCTCCTAAAGCTACCTCTTAGACCCACAGAACAACAGAGGCCAGAAATAAACACACATGAATGTGGCCAATCCATTAATCTTGGCGATTGTCCTTGTCTTTTTAAGACCTGCTCTTCCTATGGAGGCCTGGCTTCCCGAGTACTCACTATGTAGCCCATCTCACCCTGAACTCTGTCTCCACTCAGTCTCCCAGGTGCTAGGATTATAAGTATGTGCCATTGTGCATGGCTATTTAGTTGACTTTTGACCACAAAGAAAAAATATTTTAGAGAAAGGGTAGTATTTGAACAAATGGCATTTGGACAACTGACATCCATACCCTTGAGGATGAACCTGAACTATAACTGACTCTTCACACAGAGACTATGTCCAAATAGACTGGGGGCGTGAATATACAGCCTACAAATATATATATGTTATATATCTCAATAAGAAGAGAGAGTCAGAGACACAGAGACAGGCAGAGAGACAGAGAGATGCATGTGAAGGCCAGAGGGGTTTTCTTCCTTTTTCCTCAATGGCTCTACACCTTATTTTTTGAGACAATGTCTCTCACTGAACCTGAAGCTCATCAACTCTGCTATCTAGATCTGCCAGCAACACTCAGGGATTCTCCCTGCCTCCACCTCCCCAGTAGTAGAATCATAAGTGCACATCACTGTGTCCAGCATTTATGTAAGCATTCAGGACCAAACTCAGGCTTGCACAGCAAACACTTTATTGCTAACCATCTATCTAGTCCTATAATGGAACACCTTTGAGCAACAACAAAGAAACATTCCTAATACAGTGACACCCTTAAATATCACATATGTCATGCCAAGCACAAGAATCTTTTGCTAAAAGGTTACTTCCCCTATGGTTTTAATTTTTGGCATTATAGAAATGGCAAACTGTACATAAGGAACTGATTAGTGGATGCTTGGATTAGAATTTGGGGGAGGTATAAAGAAGAAAGCTTTAGGGTTTCTGCGCCCTGACTGTGTTTCCATGAACTATGCATGTAGTAAACACAGCTGGGGCTGGAGACACGGTTCAATAGGTAAACTCACTAGCTGTTCCAGAGGACCTGGGTTCAGTTCCTAGCACCACATGGTGAGTCAAACCGTGTTACTCCAGCTTTGGCCCTCTCTTCTGGCTTCTGTGGTCACCAGACATACGTGTAGTGCACAGATATATGCAGGCAAAACACACACATACATGGAAAAATTTAAAAATGTAAAGGAAGGACATTCTAGCACATGCTTCAACATGGATGGGCTTTTAAAACATGTGAAAAGAACAGTTACAAAAAGACCATGTGTCTAGAATACTGAAGTCCACAGGACGGGAGGCAGAGTGGTGGGTGAGCAGGAAGGTCAGGAGTCGGCATTCAGTTGATTTAGCTCTGAAGATGCTGGTCCTCACACAGTGTGGATTTAGTTC
>JANHMN010000014.1:15161077-15183929 GCA_030674055.1 Rhabdomys pumilio | reverse complement strand
TCGCCCAGTGTGGATTTAGTTCTGAAGATGCTGGTCCTCACACAGTGTGGATTTAGTTCTGAAGATGCTGGTCCTCACACAGTGTGGGTTTAGTTCTGAAGATGCTGGTCTTCGCACAGTGTGGATTCACTTAACAATGTGAATGGAAGCTGGAAGTCAAGTTGTCACTGCTTTACATTACTGAACCGCATTGTTGGTTGCTGTGGGCTACAGGTGCTGAAGGGTCTTTCTTTTCTCCTTTGAGTTCTTCTTGAGTTCTTTAATCAGAAAGCTAGCAATAGTAACTGAGTCAAAAAGGCATACCTGAATCTGTATCAAATGTTGCCCTAAAATGTCATTAATTACAAAATTAATTAAAATCAAAATGCCACCAGGTGTGTGCCTTGAGGACAAAGTCCCAAGCTGTGTCCTGGGAGGACTAGACTAGATTTTTAGAAGAGATTGGTTTTGCCATCAGATTAGCTGGCCATTTTAACAGTAAAAATGCATTTTGCTTTCCTCAGTGAGGCCATGACCAAATGGGGCAGGATAGGCTGTGGGAATGAGTATGTCAAAACTCACCCTGAAGTTAGAAGAATTCGAGGTAAAAAGAACAGGAGGCACTGGGATCATTAAATGTCCTGCCTGCACAGAGGGCTTATATCTCTCTGAGGGGGAGAGAGAGCTGGAGACAGGAAATGAGAATTTTTAATGGCTGTTTAAACAGTTTTTTTTTTTTTAAAAAAACATCATTGCATTGTCTATCCTATTGCAAAACTTAATATTAAAGGAAATAACCACTGCTGTAGTGCATTGACTCTGTTCCTTGGGGAGCTTATCATCCGGGGATAGACAGTGAGGTTCACCTCCTGGGCTTTCAGTGACAATAAGAAACCCTCAGCAAGGCTGAAGCCTCCAAACAACCAGTTCTTTGTCACAGCCGCATGGCCTCTTGAGGAATGGTTAGATGACACCCCAACTTCATGGTAGAGTACATTGCCATTCAAAATACAGATGCGTATCTTCGAGTGTGCCTTCCTGTAGGTAGAATGTACCTCCTGACTGTGCAGTTCTGTAAAGCCAAGTGACTTGCCCTGGATAATCAATTATAAAGGCTGAGAAGTGTCATCCTGGAGCAAAAACATTCAGAACTAATATCTGGCTCACAATGTTTTTTTATTCTTCTACCTCAAGACCTGTAATGGCCCCAATAAAACCTGTTTTATGAACCTGGGTCTATTTGTGGATTAGAGTTGCAGTTGGTCTATATAGATTCTGCATAAATGGTGAGTAAGTGTGTGGTGGTTTGAATGAGAATGTGCCTCTCCTCTGTGGGCTCATATGTGTAAATATTTGGTCCCCAGTTGGGGGAACCATTTGGGAAGGATTAGAAGGTATGGCCTTGGAGGAGACATGTGACTGGGGTGTGCTTTGGATCTTCAAAGCCTGTATCATTCCTGATTATCTCTCTCTTTTTCTCTCCTTTCTACTTGTGGATCAGGTGTAGTCTCAGCTACTGCTCTAATGTCAAGCCTACCTGCTGCCATGCTCCCCACTCTGAGGGCATGGACTCACCCTCTGAAACTGTAAGCCTCTGTAATCACTTTCTTCTATAAGCTACCTTGGTCATGGTCTCTTCTCAGCAACAGAAAAGTAACTAAAACAGCCTGTTTACTTGGGGTTGGTTGTTTCGCAGCAGGTCTTCATCCTATCTTGACTATTGCATTTTTCTCACTCACAAAAGAGCAACAGTATAAACACTTGTGTAATTTGTACAGTGCTTTCCTACACTTACTATTTCATTTGTTTGTCTGCTTCTTGAGGCAAGGTCTTAGTACGTAGCCCAGAATGGCCTTGAACTTCTGCTTCAGCTTCTAGAGTACTGGGATGACAACTATGTGCCACCAGACCCAGCCTTATTTTTCATCCCGTCTATAAGATCAAATTTCCTCTTTTCCCATTCCAAACAGAATGCCAGCTGCATTCTAGCTGCACCCTCAGCAGTGTGCCCAACTACAGTTCAAATCTTCTAACCCAACCAGGGTAGCTCAATCTCCAGTTAGAAATTAGTCAAAGGTCACACGTGGCCAACTTTGAATGCAATTCAAGGGAATCAGCCTGAAAGTTCAAGGAAATTTCCCCTTGGTTAAGTGCAGCACACAAAGAGAACACCTTTCTGGAGTTTCACCTGTCCTGGTTGGTTGGTTGATTGATCAAGGGGAGGTTTTTCACGCCCTTCCCTCTACTTTAAGCTTTCAGGGCTGTCATGTAAGAATGTGATGACTGAACGCTGCCCATGGATGAGCTCTGGCTCACCTACAGCAGTGAGGTAAGAGTCAAAAGCACTAAGCCACCCATGGGGTTGTCTAGTTGGGCTTCTTACTGAGACGCTCATCCTTATGGCTTAGGCTGTGTCTAGGTTGCATGCCATAGGACTCCTGGCTGATGATACTTAGGAACAGAGCACCATTCACTCGGCTTATTCCACAAGTATTCATTGTTTATGACTAAATATAACTCAACCTTGCCAGCTCTTTAAGACTGAGGTGAAAACCAAGGAATTTTGGTGTTTCTCTAACCACTGTAGTTCAGTTTAGATCCCCACAAAGTCTATTTTGGTATGGTAAATCCCGCAGTGTATTGCAGTTGTTTGCTTTTTCTAGGTGGTTCTAGGAGCTACCTGGCTGAGGGTTTTCTCCCCAGGTCTTTGCCACCAAACTCAAGAAAAGGGACCCAAGACAGAAAAAAAAATGCCCATGATACTATCTCCAGCCCTCTGTTTTTTTATTTTTTTATTTTTTTATGTCCTAATGCTGAGCCACATTGGTGTGAGGGATTCAGGCTTCAGCTCTAGAGACTCACTTTTCTATGCTTCAGTCTTCTGAGGCAAAGACTATCTGCCTACTTCAAGTCACTGTCACAAGTAAGGACTTCAATGTAAGCCATGTGGGCTTAGATTTCTCAAAACCTACTTTAATAAGGGTTCTTTAATGCCTTAACCTCCCTTCTAGCCCACTACCCACCACAGATAGTGGAAAGGAAGGGTTAATAGAGCAAAGGAGGATGTGGACCTGTTTAGAGATAGTTCTTTGGTGACAAACCCAATCTGCCTTGTCAGGACATCAGCAGTTGAGTTCACACAAATCAGCAGTGGTAGTTCAATCCATTCACACACACCATTCATGTATCAGCAATGGCAGCTTGATCCAGAAGAAACCATGAACCAGTCAGCCTGAGTCTGAGGAAGTGCCAAGAAGCTGCCAGAATATCAGGAGAAGTTTTTTGGTGTGCTTCTCTCTCTGAAGTCATGACAAACATGATCAGTGCAGAAGGCAAGGTGAACCAATGCCACAGCATAGCGTACTGTCTGTTGGGTTATACGTATACTGTTTCCAAGCATCACACACCCTCTCAAGCCTTGGCTCTAGCAAAACATCATGTGCCCTTCTCCAGGTTGCTTCCAGAAAAACACCACATGTCTGCTCCAGCAAAAACATCCTCTCATAAAACAGTTTCCAGAAAAACATCAAATGATGCAACTGAGTCTCCAAAGAAACCAGAAATTTGTATTTCAGTCATGAGCTGAGGTAAGAAACTCAGTACATTATGAACCCCTCAGTCCATGTTTGGCCTTGTCACGTGGAGCAGATTCATCTTGCATTTTGTTTTAATCAGCCATAATTTCCAGATGCCCTTGGTTTCTCTGGTTAGATTTTTTTTTAATTCTACAATTGATGTGTTGCTACTTTGAGTCTTTTTGTCATGTTTGTGTTTGTGAACCCTATAATAGGCGTCAGAAATACAATCATTCCATAATTTTTCTTTGTCTTGATTGTCATGGCAGACTGTGGTACCTGAATGTCATCCAGAAACATGAATTTTAGGATTCTGAGAGTACATAGCAAGTCTCTCAGTTGTTCTAGCATGACTTCTTAAAAATTCTTTTGCTATATTTTATTTTTTGCTAAAACATTTTTTTTGTATTATTTGGTATCCCCCTTTTATTTTCTGTGCTCTTGTGTCTTTTTTTTTTTACTTTATAATAAGGAAAATATAATGCTTGTTTTTTTTATAGTTACTTAAATCAACTTTAGTGCATGTGTCAGAGAAATTCTTCCAAGACCAGTTAATCTGATATTTGAGGAAACATGTTGTTTTCTAAATTGTCTGAATTAATTTTTTACCAAAAGAATTTTCTATTTTTATTTATGCTATCTTATTTTAATTTGCTTGACATAAAATCTGTTATAATTGGTTTTAAGAGTTTTTAATTTTCTTTCTACATTTCCTATACTAGAGTTAAAGTTTGCCTGGGTCAAGGCTTTTGCTACTTAGGAGCTGACCTCTTAGCATCATTTTTCTGGGTTTATGCTTTAGATTGGAAAGTCTTTACTCCTCCTAAACAAAACAAACCCTGACACATCTGTTTCTGCCCATTGTCCCGTATCATCATGTCATTGTCTTGGAACAGACAAGAGCACCAAGCTCTTACTAGCTCTATGGTTGTCTAACTTGCTGGTTGTCTTTCCCTTCCTTCCTTCCTTCCTTCCTTCCTTCCTTCCTTCCTTCCTTCCTTCCTTTCCTTCTTTCTTTTTTTCTTTTTACTGGAGCACTACCATTCTTCCATCACTCTGAAAAATCTTGAAACACTGGTGCTTGAGAGAAGGGTGGGCACAGGGATGTGGAAAGCATCCTACTCTACTGCTTTGCTACTGTGTATCAGGAGACACAGTAACAGTCCCTTAAGGTTCTAGGCAGCCATCCTATATGAATAGCTTGCTCCAGTAGTCAATACTGACTGGTTCTTTGAAATGCATTTTCCCCATGGAAACAAGGTTGAGAAAAGTGCTTAGGTTTCTAGGTCAGTTCGTAACATCTTATTTCACCTAGAACATGACCGAAACTCCTCTATCACAGTGACTAAGAGTATAGTATGGGTGCAATGCTCTTACATAGACAAAACAAATGAGCAAATGAATGAATAAGAAACAGGGTTTAAAAAACAAAAATAAACAAAACCTCACCACGTATTGAATGCTAATTGTGAAGAAGAAACAAAGATGAGATGGGTATGTGTGTGTGTATGTGTGTGTGTGTGTGTGTGTGTGTGTAATGTGTGTGTGTGTATATATATGTATGTGTGTTTATGTGTGTACATATGTACATATGTGTGTATGTGTGTATGTATGTGAGTGGTGTATGTGCGTGTGTGTGTGTGTGTATGAGTGTGTATATGTATGTATGTGTGTATATGTATGTATGTGTGTATGTGTGTGTATGTAAAGAAATACTCTTATAATCTGAACGGGAACAGTGGGGGACAAGTGACACCAGTTCTATTTCTTTTTAAAATACAGATAAAGTGGATAGCTTGGCAGAATTTCAAAATATTCCCCAATAAGTACTTTTTTTTTTAAAATCATCAGATAAAAATGCTAAATATTAATTTAAGATTGTTTTAAGAGATGAAAATACCATGGTTCTCTCTTGAGACAGATGAATCAAACGCTCCTGTTATTTCCTGTTAGCAGGCCTGAGGCCTGTGGTCGTCATGATCCCTTTGTTAATTGATTGAATAGATTGACAGTGTGTGGCAGGTGCTGCTCCAAGATCCAGGTGGGAAATAGCAGGAAGAAGAGAGACAGAATCTGACTGCTTAGTCAATAAAGACAATGAGCATACAAGGGAGGGAGAGCCTTTTTATGGAAGTGAGGAAAGCAGGAGAACGTGAAGCAGGAAGGAAGCTGCTGCAGAGATGCTTGGAGAACAGATCTGAGCTGAGCTGGCCAAGGGAGGGAGTGGGAGAGAGAAGGTAATTCTAGGATGCTGCTTCTTAGTGGGGAAGGAACGAAAGCCGAAAGCCAGGCCAGCAGGTCACTTTGGAAATTGAACAGGTTAATGGAGGTGAAGTGCTTTGAAACTTTCTGGTTCTGGGAAGGGTGATGGCTCAGAGTAAAAGCACTTGCTCCACAAGCAAACATGAGGTCCTGAGTTTGGATCTCCAGCAGCCATGCCAAGGCTAGGTCTGGTAGTGTGGGGCTGTGTAAAACAAGCACAGGGTCTCTGAGGAGCAAGACACCAGCAGAACCCTGGAATTTGTCCTGTTTAATAAGTCAATGAGATCCTGGGTCAGCAAGATTGTCTCAAAAAATAAAGTGAGAAGCAGCAGAGGAAGACACTGATGTCGAACTCCACACCTCCACACAGATGAGCATACACTCATGCGCGTGCACAAACACACACACACACACACACACACACACACACACACACACACACAGAGGCATGCACACACATAAGCATGCACGCTATCAAAATGAAGGAAAAACAGGACGGAGGAAGGGAGGACCACTCTGGCCACTCACAGTAACAAGACAAGAGCATGTTGTGGTGTGCTAGTTTCGCCATGTGGTGAGCTGCAGCCGCCATGGACATAGCAGCTGCACTCTCAGCCCACTCTCAGCCTCTGCTGGCTAAGGCTAACTCACCTCTCTTCATGTCCTTCATGAGAACAAACTTGTTGGCTGTACTTTGTGCTAAAACTGGTATGCAAGCCCTCCTGGGCCTTCAGTTCAAAGATGGTTGTGTGTTTTATGCATGTTTAGATATACCTGAATTTCTTTTATCTAAGTCTATGAAAGGGGAAAGGAAAAAGGGAAAAGAAACGAACAAACAAACAAAACCCCAAATCTCAGCACTTTCTCTGTCTTCCTTGAATGGTTTCTTTCCAGAAGATTTTATGGGAAGCAAAGCAGCTCTCCAGCCAGGCCTGGCACCTGACACCTCTGTCATGACCAGAGCTCACCCAGGGCATTTCCCACCTGAGCTTTGGCCTAGCAATATCTTTGTTTCTGCCCATAGGCAAAACCATCCCCAGCCTCAGCTCTGTCTTATTGACATGCTTGAAATATTTGCCCCCTTCCAGACCCAGTGTACAGCTTCCTCTGCCCTGTAAGGCCGCTCTCACCTTCTCTTTTCCTGCTTCCCTGGAAGACCTGCTCAGATGGTCTACATTCAGAGGGAATATGTTAAGTTCTGAAAGCCGCCAGTAATACTGTGAATATCAAGTTGGATGTTCTTTTTCTCATCAAAGAGAAGGAAGGAACATGGGGAAGAAGAAGAAGCAAGCCCTGGGGAGCGGAAGGGACCACAGTGGTGAAAACGGAGGAAATCGCTGGGAGGGATGGTATTGGTCCTTTACTTCCATAACCTGGGTCACGAGAAAGGAGTTAGACAGGAAAGGACTTAGGAAGGAGTCTATGGGCGGGTTAAGGAAGTTACATATTGTCACTGAAAAGCCCTGGACATCAGCCTCACTCAGTTCCACGTCAGTGTTGGCAGAGATTAATTTAGTAAAGCCTGTGACCCAAAGTGATCTAGTCCAGCAGCGGTCAGCACCATGGATAGTCTCAAGGAGGCTTTTGTTTTGTGTCTAATCCCTCTGCCTCTGAGACGCGGCCTTCTTATTTTTGTTTGTATCAAAAAGCAACAGCACCCTTACAGAGCACCTACTATTTAACCAGGCATAATAACTAGTACTGAAGAATGACAAAGGAGTTAGATAAAGCCCTGCATGCACCTTACTACTGAGTCAAATGTGACGGTATATGCTTGTGATCTCATCACACAGGATGCTGAGGCTGGAGGAGAAGAAGTTTAAGACCATCCTTGGCTACACCATAAGAAAAAAAATGAGAAAGAGGAAGCAGAATCTAATCATATACCAATAAATGTTAGAAACTTAATAACAAACAGCTCATATTTGTTAATTGATTATGGTGTACAAAGTATATATCTATTGGCTAGACACAAATTATTTTATCATTGTTATCTTTTCTTTAAGTCATGTATCTTGTGAAAAATAAGTCCAGAATTTAAACCCAGAATTTTCTGACTCTAGTACCCCTACTTGTAATTACTAGACTCTGTTGACCACACACCATGACCGTGCCACTGAAGAGATGCTTCTGTGGCAGATATGTAGGAAGAACATTTGAGAGATGCTCTAATTCAAAGCTGGCACCGGAACAGGGAATATCCTCACACAAGTGGCCCCTGGTCTGAGACTTGAGCAAAGATAGTCAGTAAGAACATACAGCAGAAAGCAAGGCATGCTTCGTGCTCACTCTGATGGAGACCTGTGTGCCAACCTACTGATTCCTGCATCCGTCAGATTCTAATGCTTATGAAGAGGGGACTCAAGTAACTAAATGGAGACAGGACTGTGAGCTTTGCCGAGTTCCTCCAGCGGCACTGAGCTGCCTGGTAGAAGTTCTAAACATGCTGAAAGAACACTTTGCATTCCTGCACTTCACTCAAAGAATTAACATTCTGGTACAAGTGTGGATAGTAGACCAATATCAGTAATCTGTATCTTTTAGATACAAAATCCCTCTTATATTAACAAAATGTAGTCACTAATGTAGTGGGATGGTCTGGTATTGCTATATATTCAAATTCAGGACTCTGCACACTAAGATCTGGTTGTTCCAAGACAATGAGACCCTCATGTAGACCAGCTTTTGTTGTGTAAACCTTGTTCCTCAAGTTTTCCCTGATTGGTTAATAAAGATGCCTACAGCCTGGACTGGGCAAAGTTCTGGGGCTTGCCATCTGAGCCAGGGATGAGGAAGAAGTCACCATGGGGTAAGTGGAGCATGAGTGCATGTCCATGAGGTCCCGGTCTGTTTGGATAAGAGTGGCCCAGGCAGAACATGGCAAGTGATATCTCAAGGTCATTGACAAGGTCACAGAGGGCTGACATCTGCTCATCTCCAGTGCTTCACAGCTTTTGATAAATATAAAGGTTTGTGTCTTTTATTTGGGAACTAAATGATCTAAGGTGGGGTAAAAATGCCCAAATAATATTTACCACAACACACTAATATAGAAAAAGAATGGCGAATCCTGGCCATGGTAGCTGTGTTTCTGGAGTAAAAGGTAAATCTGACATTTGTAAATGAGGCACAGTAAATGTCCAGATTAATAGACTAAGGACCAGAACCATGAGATCCAGCTTGGAGTGTAGCCTACCATTCAGAAGACCTGGGGTTTGAGTCAAGCACTATCAGAAATAAGTGAACAAGAGTCTATGTAATAATTCTGCATCACTAGGTCTGTCAGATGATCCTGGGCCAGAAGGCTGAAGATCAGATGTTGCAACGTTTTGTAGTTTAGGGACTGTCCAGGTGTTCAGCAATCTCTATAAATTGGCTAAGTTTTAGAAACTATGCTTTGTGCTTCCCATAATTTCAGTTAACTCAGTCATTCTGAATTTCTGACGGGGTTGAAGACTTATAGTCTCATAGCCAATCCCGGCTATTTACTTTGAGAGAAAAGATTTGAGAGGATGGTTTTCAGCTGACATTCATTCTAAAGCCACAAAAAAAAAAAAAAAAGCCAGTTTCAGAACTAAGTCTTTTAGTTAGGAGAGATGACAGAGGTTCTGGTTAGTTAACAAAATGATGGACTGGGTATCAGGTCTATCTTGTACCTTACTGATATAAATTGGTATAGTTGTGCTCTAATTATATTTTGAGAGAAAAGTTTTATTTTAACAGGAAGGGTGGTATGTAGGAGGAGCTAAGGTGGGAGGAGTAAGGAGAGAAAAAGGAGGAGTAAAGAGAGGAGGAGGAGGAGAGGAGGAGCTAAGAGACGAGAGAGAAAGAGAGAGAGAGAGAGAGAGAGAGAGAGAGAGAGAGAGAGAGAGAGAAAGAGAGGAACATGGAGGCGGATGTTTGCGTGTCTCTGCCAGTCAAAGATAGTTGATATATCTAGGTTGGGTACTGGGTTACACTTCTGATTGAGCATTACTATAATTTTGAGATAGGTCATCAAGTATAGCTCTTCACAGTTGATGGCTTTTGGCAGTGGGTGAGGAAGGACTCACTCATCTGTAAGGGGCTAGCCAGTAGGACCTTGACCATGTGTTTACCAATGTGTATATGAGCAACACAGATTGGATTTGGTATATTTTTTATCTTTCTGGGGGAAGGTACAAGGGTGAGAGAGTAAACTTGGGAAGAATGGGATATGAATGTAATCAGGGTGCAATTGTGTGAAATTCCTAAATGATCAATTAAAATATCATATTGGGAATTTAAAAAAAAGCATGAAGTAACTGATGCTGGCAGAATGTTTAACACATTTTCTTAGGATTCAAAATAAATAAAGACATTCTGTTTCTTGCCTTCCCCCCCCCCCACCAAAAAAAAAAAAAAAGAGTTGCCTTGGTCATGGTATTTGTTCACAGCAATGGAAACCCTAATTAAGACAGGTCTCAATAAATACAGAGAAACTCTGCTTATGTATTGAAAGACTCAGTCATCGTAAGGTGTTCCCACTCCCTACCCAAAGCAGTCCAGATATTTTACAAGACATTGTCAGGCTGATTTTAAAGTTTACATGAAAGGAAGTAGAGTCACCAAAAGAAGTCTGAGAGTAAAAACAGAGTTGGTCTGACTTGATTTTTAGATCTTCAGTAAGACTGTAGTATAAGCTCGGTGGTAATGTGACTGCGGAAACATAGACATGTAGGCTGATGGGACAGTTAAGAAAGCCCAGACCAGACTATATTCAACATGAATGGAGTCATTTGGTTTTCAGACAAAGGTAGACATAGGGAATTTAATAGAGAAAAAAAAAACATTTTCAACAACTAGTGACATAGAAATGTGGTTATTCTCTTATCAAAGTGTAGTCCTGCACATACCTCACATACATCTTATATGAAAATTGACTCAATGTGAATCAGACTAACTATGAAACATTAAATGATAAAAGTACTAGAGGAAAGCACAGGGGAAAGTCTTTATAACCTTGAGCTTGACTAAGAAGGACTTCAAGGCATGATCCATCAGTTACCTCAAAGTACAAATAATCTTCTATGATTTAATATATCTAACTCTGAATAGCAATGGCATGTCCATAACTTGAGCAAGTCTGAGAGTTTGGGCATTATACCTCAGAAACTGGAACTGGGGGGGCAAATAAATTCTTTAGTACAAAATTTAGGAAGAATAGACAGATTGGTAGCAGATATCAGGTAGATAAACGAACACTGTTGGGTCAAATCCATATGATAAACTCAATGACATTGCTTTGCACACCCAACCTTCTGGTTTAAAAAAGGGAGAACACTTCTGTTTAAGTACACATAGTGGTCTAGACTGATGTCTTAATAGATTGCTGTGAACTTGCCAAAACTTTAGCTCCTATGTGTTTCTCAGTCCAATCAAACTGATGACTATTACAAAGATGAAATATTTTTGAGTCTCTGCTGAAAGTTCATTAACATCTTTTAGTTTACTCTGGTATTATCCAAGGCTAGTCCACCCAACCTCTTTAGGTATCAATCTTATGCTTCAGAAAATGGATCCATCCTTACTGTCATGAAATTTAAAATATTCAGGAGGGTATCCAAACACAGATTCCTACATACCCTTTTGAACTCTCTTTAACGTGTGTTAGGGTGCTTCCTCTGAGAGGACTAGTTAATATTATAACCAAATTTCAAAATGCATTGTTGGTATGAAAAATAGACTGCCTGCCATTTCCCCGGAAGTGAGTGGAGGTTGCCACATAGTCATCAAGATACTTGTTTATTGAGCATCTGTTGGATGTAAAGTATGAGACACTGTTAGAAAATCAAGGAGCAGCAGAGATGAGTACAGTGTTAAAGAAGGACTGGGTCTAAGCTTTGTATTCCTAAATGTGTTATACAGGCACAGTGCCTATGACAGTAACAATATTCATCTCACTTTTATATCAATAAGGAGCTAGTACCAATGAAAACCTTAAATTTGAGATCGAAGTAAATTTTGCACAATTTAAGAAATTATAATTTCATCTTGAGAATAATTATACAAATTTCTACCAATAGGTTATGGCTATGAAATAAATCCTAGCTTATCCTCCCTGTTCCAACAAAACCACTACTTTTCCCTAGAAAGACAGCCCAATATTAACCACCTTAGTTCCCAAGCTCAGGGAATAGGGGCGCTGACTCTTCATTAACTTCTTCAAGCTGATTATGGGTGTTGAGATATTAGGAGAGGGGTGGGGGGAAGAGTAAATTGATAAGCCTCTGATGCTGGGTCTTCACTGCATCCAGATGGAATTCCAGGACATCAGAGGTTTGAGCAGGTCTGCTCAGCTTGCTTGATGAGTAGATACACCAAGGCTGTGTATTCTGCAATGTACAATTCTCAAAACAAATTTTAGTATCAAGTTAATTTATTTTTATTTTTATTTTTTTCAATCTTTGCTTTCTTTTTTATTTAATTTTTTTTAATTTTTAAAAAATTGGGTATTATATTTACATTTCAGATTTTATCCCCTTACCCCACTTCCTCTCACCACACAGAAACCTCCTATACCATACCCCCTCCTCCTGCTTCCCACCTACACCCCGTTCCCCACTACTCCCTCCCCAACCTCACATTCCCCCCCCCCACACTCTATGTTCATTTTTCATGGGACCAAGAATCTCCTCTCCTACCTATGCCCTACAAGGCCATCCTCCCCTACATATACAGCTGGAGTCATGGGTCCCTCCCTATGTGCTCCCAGGCTGGTGTTTTAGACCCTGGGGAGCTCTGGTTGGTTGGTATTGTTGCTTTCCTCATGGGATC
Organism: Rhabdomys pumilio; assembly: GCA_030674055.1. Lineage (NCBI taxonomy): Eukaryota > Metazoa > Chordata > Mammalia > Rodentia > Muridae > Rhabdomys > Rhabdomys pumilio. Next base: position 15,171,318 of record JANHMN010000014.1, on the reverse strand, counting down.
ATAAACCCTTTCTGCTCCTTCAGTCTTCTCTCTAACTTCTCCATTGGGGAACCCTTGATCATATCAGTGGTTAGCTGTGAGCATCGTCGTCTGAATGTGTCAGTCTCAGGCAGACCTCTAAGGAGACAGCTATATCATGTTCTTGACAGCATGCACTTCCAGCCATCCACATCAGTGTCTAGCTTAGATGTCTGTACATGGGATGGATACCAGGTGGAATGGTCTCCAGATTTCCCCTCCTTCAGTTTCTGTTCCAGGTTATTTTTTTTCCATATTTGCTCCCTTGAGTAATTTGTCACTCGTTCTAAGTAGAACTGAGGCATCCCCACTTGGTCTTCCTTCTTCATGAACTTCACGTGGTCTGTGAGTTGAGTCTTCGCTATTCTAAGCTTTTGGGCTAACATCCGCTTAACAGTGAGTAAATACCATGTGTGTTCTTTTGTGATTGGGTTAACTCACTCAGGATGATATTTTCTAGTTCCATCCATTTACCTAAGAATTTCTCGAATTCATTATTTTTAATAGCTGAGTAATACACCATTGTGTAAATGTACCACATTTTTTGTATCCATTCCTCTGTTGAGGGACATCTTGGTTCTTTCCAGCTTCTGGCTATTATAAATAAGGCTGCTATGAACATAGTGGAGCATATGTCCTTGTTATATGTTGGGGCATCATCTGGGTATATGCCCAGGATTGGTATAGCTGGATCCTCAGGTAATGCTATGTCCAGTTTTCTGAGGAACCACCAGACTGATTTCCAGAGTGGTTGTACCAGCTTGCAATCCCACCAACAGTGGAGGAGTGTTCCTCTTTCTCCACATCCTCGCCAGCATTTACTATCACTTGAGTTTTTGATGTTAGCCATTTTGACTGGTGTGAGGTAGTATCTCAGGGTTGTTTTGATTTGCATTTCCCTGATGACTAAGGATGTTGAGCATTTCTTAAGGTGCTTCTCAGTCATTCGCGTTTCCTCTGTTGAGAATTCTTTGTTTAGCTTTGTACCCTATTTTTTAATAGGGTTATTTGGTTGTCTGGAGTATAATTTCTTGAGTTTTTTGTATATCTTGGATATTAGGCCTCTATCGGATATAGGATTGGTTAAGATCTTTTCCCAATCTGTTGGTTGCCATTTTGTCTTATTGACAATGTCCTTTGCCTTACAGAAGCTTTGCAATTTTATGAGGTCCCATTTGTCAATTCTTGATCTTAGAGCATAAGCCATTGGTGTTCTGTTCAGGAACTTTTTCCCCTGTACCTAGGTATTGGAGGGTCTTCCCCACCTTCTCTTCTATTAGTTTCAGTGTATCTGGTTTTAAGTTAAGGTCTTTTATACACTTGGATTTGAGCTTTGTACAAGGGGATAAGAATGGATTGATTTGCATCCTTCTACATATTGACCTCCAGTTCAACCAGTACCATTTGCCGAAAATGCTGTCCTTTTTCCACTGGATGGTTTTGGCTCCTTTGTCAAAAATCAAATGATCATAGGTGTGTGGGCTCATTTCTGGATCTTCAATTCTATTCCATTGATCTTCCTGCCTGCCTCTGTACCAATACCATGCAGTTTTTATTACTATTGCCTTGTAGTACAGCTTGAGGTCAGGGACGGTGATTCCCCCAGAAATTCTTTTACTGTTGAGAATAGTTCTCGCTGTCCTGGGTTTTTTGTTATTCCAAATAAACTTGCAAATTGCTCTTTCTATCTCTATGAAGAATTGATTTGGAATTTTGATGGGGATTGCATTGACTCTATAGATTGCTTTTGGCAAGATGGCCATTTTTACTAGTCCTGCCAATCCAGGAGCATGGGAGATCTTTCTATCTTCTGAGATCTTCTTCTATTTCTTTCTTCAGAGACTTGAAATTCTTGTCATACAGATCTTTCACTTGCTTGGTTAGGTAAACTCCAAGATATTTTATATTGTTTGTAACTATTGTGAAGGGTGTCATCTCCCTAATTTCTTTCTCAGCCTGTTTATCTTTTGAGAATAGGAAGGCTACTGATTTGTTTGAGTTGATTTTATACCCAGCTACTTTACTGAACTTATTTATCAGGTTTAGGAGTTCTCTGGTGGAAATTTTAGGGTCACTTAAGTATACTATCATATTATCTGCAAATAGTGAAATTTTGACTTCTTCTTTTCTTATTTGTATCCCTTTGACTTCCTTTTGTTGTTTAATTGCTCTGCCTAGGACTTCCAGAACTGTATTGAATAGGTAGGGTGAGAGTGGGCAGCCTTGTCTAGTGCCTGATCTTAGTGGGATTGCTTCCAATTTCTCTACATTTAGTGTGATGTTGGCTACTGGCTTGCTGTATATTGCTTTTACTATGTTTAGGTATGGACCTTGAATTCCTGATCTTTCCAAGACTTTTAACATGAAGGGATGTTGAATTTTGTCAGATGCTTTCTCAGCATCTAGTGAGATGATCATGTGGTATTTTTTTGAGTTTATTTATGTAGTGGATTACATTGATGGAGTTCCAAATATTGAACCATCCCTGCATTCCTAGGATAAAGCCTACTTGATCGTGATGGATGATTGTTTTGATGTGTTCTTGGATTCGGTTTGCAAAAATTTTATTGAGTATTTTTGCATCAATATTCATAAGAGAGATTGGTCTGTAGTTCTCTTTCTTTGTTGGGTCTTTGTGAGGCTTAGGTATGAGCGTAATTGTAGCTTGATAGAATGAAGTGGGTAGTGTGTCTTCTGTTTTTATTCTTTTTGTTTTGTTTTTCTTTTTATTGGGTATTTTACTTACATTTCATATGCCATCTCCTTTCCCCATTTCCCCTCCCTAAAAATCCCCTATCCCATGCCCCCTTTTCCTTTTTGCTTTTATACAATTTTTTTTTTATAATTTATGTTAACCGAAGGCTTTATAAGTTTGGTAATGCTCTATCAAAAGTGTAACCCAATACCCAACCTGGATATATTATCTATCTTTGATTGTTTGAAGAGAATTGGTATTAGGTCTTCCTGGAAGGTCTGATAGAATTCTGCACTAAAACCATCTGGCCCCGGACTTTTTTGGTGGGGAGATTTTTAATGACTGCTTCTATTTCTTTAGAGGTTATGGGACTGTTTAGATGGTTTATCTGCTTCTCATTTAACTTTGGTACTTGGTATTTATCTAGAAAATTGTCCATTTCACCCAGATTTTTCCAATTTTGTTGAGTATAGGCCTTGGTAGTAGGATCTGATGATTTTTTTCAATTTCCTCTGTTTCTGTTATTGTCTCCCTTTTCAGTTCTGATTTTATTAATTTGAGTACTGTCTCTGCACCCTTTGGTTAGTCTGGCTAAGGGTTTTTCTATCTTGTTGATTTTCTCAAATAACCAGCTCCTGGTTTTGTTGATATTTTGTATAATTCTTTCTGTTTCTACTTGGTTGCTTTCAGCCCTGAGTTTGATTATTTCCTGCAGTCTACTTCTCTTGGGTATATTAGCTTCTTTTTGTTCTAACGCTTTCAGGTGTGCTGTCAAGTTGTTAGTGTATGCTCTTTCCAGTTTCTTTTTGTGGGCACTTAGAGCTATGAGTTTTCCTCTTAGTACTGCTTTCATGGAGTCCCACAAGTTTTGATATGATGTGTCCTCATTTTCATTAAATTCTAAAAAGTCTTTCATTTCTTTCTTTATTTCTTCCTTGACCAAGTTATCATTGAATAGAACATTGTTCAGTTTCCACGTGTATGTGGGCTTTCCGTTGTTTTTGTTTATGTCAAAGACGAATCTTAGTCCATGGTGATCTGATAGGTTACAAGGGATTATTTCAGTCTTTTTTGTATCTGTTGAGGCTTGTTTTGTGACCAATTATTTATATGGTCTATTTTGGAGAAGGTACCATGAGGTGCTGAGAAAAAGGTATATTCTTTTGTTTTAGGATGAAATGTTCTATAGATGTCAGTTAAGTCCAGTTGCTTCATAACTTCTGTTAGTTTCATTGTGTCTCGGTTTAGTTTCTGTTTCCATGATCTGTCCATAGCTGAGAGTGGGGTGTTGAAATCTCCCACTATTATTGTGTGAAGTGCAATGTATGATTTAAGCTTTAATAAAGTTTCTTTTATGTATGTGGGTGCCCTTGCATTTGGGGCATAGATGTTCAGAATTGCAAGTTCCTCTTGGTACATTTTTCCTTTGATGAATATGAAGTGTCCTTCTTTATCTTTTTTGATTACTTTTGGTTGAAAAATGATTTTATTTGATATTAGAATTGCTACTCTAACTTGTTTCTTGGGACCATTTGCTTGGAAGATTGTTTTCCATCCTTTTACTCTGAGGTAGTGTCCGTCTTTTTCACAAAGGTTTCCTGTATGCAGCAAAATGTTGGGTCTTGTTTATTTATCCAATCTGATAGTCTATGTCTTTTTGTTGGAGAATTGAGAGCATTGATATTAAGAGATATTAAGGAAAAATGAATGTTGTTTCCTGTTATTTTTGTTATTGGCAGTGGAGTTATGTTTGTATAGCTACCTTCTTTTAGGGTTATTGGAAGATTACTTTCTTGCTTTTTCTATGTTGTAGTTTTCCTCCTTGTGTTGGAGTTTTCCACCAATTATCCTTTGAAGTGCTGGATTTGTGGTAAGATATTGTGTAAATTTGGTTTTGTCATGGAATATCTTGGTTTCTCCATCAATGTTGATTGAGTGTTTTGTTTGGTATAGTAGTCTGGGCTGGCATTTGTGTTCTCTTTGGGTCTGTATGATATCAGTCCAGGATCTTCTGGCTTTTATAGTCTCTGGTGAGAAGTCTGGTGTAATTCTTATAGGTGTGCCTTTATATGTTACTTTACTTTTTTCTCTTACCGCTTTTAGTATTTTTTCTTTGTTTTGTAATTTGATGTTTTGATTATTATGTGGCAGGAGGTCCAAACTATTTGGAGTTCTGTAGGCTTCTTGTATGTTTATGGACATCTCATTCTGTAGGTTAGGAAAGCTTTCCTCTATAATTTTGTTGAAGATATTTACTGGCCCTTTAACTTGGGAGTCTTTCCCCTCATCTATACCTATTATCCTCAGGTTTGGCCTTCTCATTGTGTGTTGGATTTTCTGTATGTTTTGGGTTAGTAGTTTTTTGTATTTTGCATTTTCTTTGACAGTTGTGTCAATGTTTTCCATGGTATCTTCTGCACATAAGATTCTCTCTTCTATCTCTTGTATTCTGTTGGTGATACTTGTGTCTATGACTCCTGATCTTTTTTTTAGGTTTTCTATCTCAAGGATAGTCTCCCTTTGTGATTTATTTAGTATTTCTACTTCCATTTTTAGATCTTGGATGGTTTTGTTTAATTCCTTCACCTGTTTGGTTGTGTTTTCTTGCAATTCATTTAAGAATTTTTGTGTTTCCACTTTACGGGCTTCTATCTGTCTACCAGTGTTCTCCTTAAATTCTTTGAGAGTGTTATTTATGTCCTTCTTAAAGTTCTCTATCATCATCATGAGAAGTGATTTTAATTCTGAATCCTGCTTTTCCAATGTGATGGGGTGTTCAGGGCTATAATGGGGGAACTGGGTTCTGATGATGCCATGTAACTTTGGATTCTGTTGCTTAAGTTCTTGTGCTTGCTTTTCACCATCTGGTTAACTCTAGTGCTACCTGTACTTGCTGTCTCTGGCTTAAGCCTGCCTTTCCAGTTATCTTGCTTGTGTCTGGTCTCCTCGGGGTCCAGATGTCTCTGTGATCTTTTCCAGCTGCTCTGAGTATAGTGTTACCTCTAGGAAGCCTCAGGATATGGTGCCTCCAAGGTAGCAGACCAGCTAGGTGTCTGCTGTTCTGCGTGCAATGTCTCCTCTAGGGTGTCTCAGGATAAGGTGTCCACTGCTCTGAGTGCAGTGGTTCCTCTAGGATGTCTCGGGATATGTTGTCTGTTGCTCTGAGTTCAGTTGTTCCTCTGCTGCTCTGTGTTCAGTGGACCCTCTACCACTCTGTGTTCAGTGGACCCTCTAGGTTAACTCGGAGGGAGTCCGGTGTCCACACCAGAGTGGACAGGGTGCGTGTCTGCACCAGGCCTCAGATCTGGGAGCTGGGCGGAAGGGCAGCACCACTCTGCAGGGGCAGGGGCTGGGTTTGGGCTTCTGCTGTAATCTGAGCACTCCCCACACCCATCTGTGGGCATAGGGTAGTGTTTGGGTCTTCTTACCTACACCACTCTGGGTTCAGTGAACCCTCTATGATGTCTCAGGAGGAGTCCAGAGTCCACACCAGAGTGGACAGGGTGTGAGTCTGCACCAGGCCTCAGATCCAGGAACTGGGCTGAAGGGCAGCGCCGTAATTGCTATTCTTAATAAAAAATTCTTATCCTGTGGAGATGGCTCAGTGGGTAGGAAGCTTGCTGCACAAACAAGAAGACCTGAGCTCACCCCCTCCCCCATGCTGTCCATGTTTCTGTTGCTGTGATAAAAGATCAACCAAATCCAGGTTGGAGGAAGATGGATTTATTTCAGTTTGCATCTTACAGTCTATCATCTAGAGAAGCCATGCAGGAACCTGGAAGCAGGAATGGAAATGGAGGCCAGGGAAGAATGCCACTTCCTGACTTCTTTTCATTGTTTCCTCAGCTTGCTTTCTTATACAACGAATGCAGGGCTACCTGCTCAGGCGTGGCTCCTCTGTGGGTTAGATACTCCCACATCAATCATTAAGTAAGGGGTGCCCATAGGCAGTTCTCATGGTAGCAAGTCATCATCTGAGGAACCCTACTCTCTGGTGACTGCAGTTGATGTCAAGTTGACAAAAACAAACTATCATGTGGAAAAAGCCAGGCACAGCCTCATCTATCTGTAACTCCAGCATTTGTGGAGTGCAGACAGGCAGACCCCAGGAGTTTACTGCCCACTCAATACAACCAAAAACTCAAGCTCTGGGTTCATGGAGAGATCACGTCTCAAAAAATAGGATAGGTAGCAATAGAGGAAATCACCCAAATTGACCTCTGACTGCTACATGTACACAAAAATCCAAATACACTTGAACACATGTTCACTTGGATGCAAAAGCACATGCATACAACACACACACACACACACACACACACACACACACACAGAGAGAGAGAGAGAGAGAGAGAGAGAGAGAGAGAGAGAGAGAGAGACTTCCTAAGCCTTCCAAGGATATCCTGCAGGGCATGGTGGTGTGTATATGTAGCTGTAATCCCAGAATTTGAGGAAGTAGTGATAGGAGAATTTAAAGTTCAAAATTACCCTGGGCTACATGAAACCCAGTCTCAAAAAGAAAAAAAGAAAAAGACAGAAAGAAAAAAGACAGAAAGAAAGATGACCTGTGATGTTTTAACCTAATTTCCATGGCAACCTGAGAAGCTATGGTAACACCACAGGGAATAAAGACAGAAAACCAAGAGACAAAATTCATGTTTTTAGCAGAAGAACCAGAATTGATGGTGGAATAGTTATTATAGTTAGAGCATAGCTTTACTTATTCCTTCTGCTATAACAAAATACACAAGACTGGAGAAATTATAAACAGAAATGCATTTCTCCCCTTTCTGGAAGCTGAGGCATCCAAAAACCAAGATGCTGGTGGATTTGATGTCTGGTGGGGTGGGGCACTGCTCTGTGCTCCCAGAGATAGATACTTTGTTGCTATGTCCTCCAAAGGACATGGATTCTGAGTCACTACAGTCAAATGATCAAAAAGTCATGACCTATTCAAACCTCCTCCCCCCACCCCCCTGCAAGACCTGCTTTCCAGTTCCATTGTCTGGGGTATAGGTGCCATCACACAAACTTTGAAGGAATACATTCAAGCCATGTAGGACAACCATTCAAATTACCCCAAACAGTAGTTAAAACAGTTTATGAGACCATTAAGACATTTTGTTTTTGTAAAGACCATCTGAAAACCAGCTTCCTTGTCTCTTCCACAGTCTCAGTGCTTACCAGTTTGTAAACTTTGAAGTTAAATGCAAAGAAGATGTCCCTTTTCTCCTATCTGGAGGTTGTTTTGTTATAAACAGTGGTTGTGGCAGGAGCTGTCACCATCAGAGTCACACAGTCAATCTCATGGAGCCATGCAAACAAAGTGGAATGAAGGTTTTGAGACTGTGTGTGTGGCACGGCATGACAAGATTTTCTTGGAACAGCTTGGAGCACGTGCATTTCCAAGGCTTCTCTTCTAAATGCTCTGGTTCTTGCTGCCTCATTAATGAAATATCACAGAATTTATGGGCTGTGTCGAGACCCAGAGATGGCTGCCACACAAAGACCGCCATTTTGTAAACAAGTGTGCACTTCCCTCCTCATGTTCTTGCCTTACCCCAGAAGTAGAAGAACAAATTACAGGACCGTAGTTGGACAAAATGTGGCTATTGACTTCTGCAAGAGAACATGAAGCACACTCCAGGTGTCAAGTGCCAGCCGGTGTTTCTGGCTCCAAATGCAGCCCTGCGCAATGTCAGACATCCCTTCCTAGGAAGTTGAGCTTGTCTCCACAAAAGGAACTTGAATGAGTCTGTCCCTCAGGAGGCAGTTTGTTGACTTATCATTATCATCAAATTGGCAAAGAATAAGAGTGAGGGGGTAGTGCTAAGATGGATCCCAGAAGGAATTTGTAAAGACTGAATTTCTTGGGATTTTGGCAAGATTTGTGATTGTGGATAGAATAGTGATAGCTAGTTAACGAGCACATCACACACCTAGCTTTGTGCTAGAAACCTCATAGGAGTCAATCTATAACATTCAGCAAGGTCCGTGTGATGATGGTGGTGATGATGATGATATAATTATTGATTAGCTTCATTCATTATCCATACTTACATATATGGATATGGTGGACACTTTACTATTGGAATCTAAGGCACCAGGTCAAACTGCTGCCTGAAGTCTTGCTTGGGATGAACAACAGAGGCCCACTGTGGACCTGCTTGACTCTCAGGTCTGCTGCTGCACCGTGGCCACCGTAACTCTTACGGAAGGCAGTCCAGCTTCAGGTGTGGTACCTTTGTAATCTAACAGGCTCCATTGTTTGCCTTTGCTCAGCTTGTATTTTCTAGAATGTGCTTCTCTGTCTTGTTCTTTGTTCCACAGACTCTCTCTGAGATGTCTCATCTGGGCTTGTCTTCTGAGGGTGCATTTTATGCACAATTCTGCCTCACACCTATAAAAGCTCGGTGCCTCATCTTTCCTGGATAAATGTCAGAAGCACTCTCTTCAGAACTCATTCAAATGTATGAAGAGACTGGAAGTTTAATTATCTAGTTGGGATAAGGTAGCTAATTTGGGGTCCAATATATTAATGTGACCAAGTTTGAAAGGTTTTTTATCTTTATTCTCTTGCTGAAAGTCTATTTAAAAATATTTTTATTCATTCTTTGAGATGAATTTTTATACAATGTACTTTGATTTTATTCACCCCCAACTCCCCCCTTAACTTATACAATGTACTTTGATTTTATTCACCCCCAACTCCCCCCCTTAACTCCTCCTAGATTCATCCTAAATTTGTGTCCACTTTAAGAAATGTTTTTAAATTTAATAACCCATCAACTCTGATTTGTGATGTTCATAAACTTCTAGGCCTGGGGCCATCCACTGGAGAGTGATTGATCTATCAGAAGCCACACCCTTAAAGGAAACTGACTCTCTCTTTCCAAAAAGCAATCAGCTATTTATGGTTTTTTAGTTGGGCGGGAGCTCACAAATCGATCCCCACTCCATGCTAGAATGTTGACTGTCTTGATCTCAGGCAGACCACAGATGCTGTAAATTCTTTTCATGTTTAGAAGACTCTGATTTGCTTTGTGCCTCCTGACTGTTGGCTCTTATAATCTCTCTGTGCCTCTTCTTCTGAGCTAGTTCTTGAACCTCTGGGGCGGGGGGGGGGGGGGGGGGGGGGAAGGCTTGCTATGGATTCCGATGTGTAACTGAGCGCTCCAGTGACGTTTATTCTCTGCACATTGAACCCTTGTGAATCTCTCTTTAACCACTTTCCACTGGATAAAGAAACTTCTCACATGTAGTCTAAGAGCTGGATTAACCTGTGGATATGGAGATGTAAATTTAGAGGGCAGGTTGATACTATGCTCATCTAGAACATAAATATCAGTAAGTTCACCCCTGGGGCCTATGAGCTTCCTAACCTCTGGCTCATGGCCTGACTTGCAGTACCAAAGATGTGTTTCTTCCTCTGAAGTGGGCCTTAAGTCCAATACAAAAAGTCCAGTTGGTTGCTACCATAGTGTCTGTTCTCTCTCTGACCGGCAGACAGGAACAAAACAAGTGGGAG
>JANHMN010000014.1:15130956-15156077 GCA_030674055.1 Rhabdomys pumilio | reverse complement strand
CCCAGGCACCATTTTAGCTGGCTGTGCTGCTGTACCCGCTCCTCACACCATAGCATCTGTGCCATGATTGCATCCATGGGTGTATCTTCACGTGTCACTTATTATTCAATGGGTTCCCTGTTGGGTAACACTGTTGGCAAATTTCCCTCACATTTCACCACTATGAAAGCTAGCCAGCAAAGAGGTCCTAATCAGTACCTATGTGGCTCTCCCTGTCCTATGACCAGTGTGTGTTATGCTTTTAGAAATAGGATCTTACCATCAAGAGCAATAGCTTCTGTTGTTTAGGGGATCTCTGGGATATTCCTGACCAAAAACTCAATGGGAGGTATCCCACACCTGGCTCTTGGTCTTTTATTTGGCAACCCACATCTTCTGGAAGGAAAAGACCTAACTTCATATCTTCAGGTACTCTGGAATTGAGACGAAAAATACAGACTGCTCCAGCCACCTGTTCCTATAACTGCACTCCACCATCGTAGACTCTAACTTCTTAGAACTATAAGCCCAATTAAATTGTTTCTTTTATAAGTTGCCTTGGTCATGGTGTTATTATACAGTAATAGAAAAGAAACTAAGACATGGGATTTGAATTGAGAACTTCAAGCATGAGCCCTATGCCCAAATCCATTTGAAAGATTAATATCCTGCCTTAGGTCCTGTATGATACCTCACAGGCACAACAGATCAATTAACTTCAAAAAGTGCACTGTCTAGCTATTGACTTATATAACTGTTAAGTCATTCTTTAAGAGATGCCACTCGGGATGCAAATGCAATGGTTAAATACACCTTGGCTTAATTGCAATAGGAATCCATAGGAAGTTGTGGGTGGAGGACCCAGGTCTGGACAGGGATGCCTCAGGGAAGAAGTATAGCTCATCTTATAGAAACAATTTATTTTCCCAGAGTTCTCAGGTGCTAGAGTTCTTCAGGCAAGTGTGGAGTCAACATTAGGCAGGTCAATGACCCAGACTTGAGCATGGGTAGAGGCCGAAATGTGAAGTCTCTTGCAGGACTGTGTCAAGAGCTTAGATATTATTGTAACCAGATGTCTATTGCTTTAATAGATTACTCAAGACCACATGATTTATAAGAAAAACATTTATTTCTCTTACCATTCTGGATTTGGGGAGTCTAATATTTGGGGTGGGTCTTGAGCTGCATCCTGACAGGATGTAAAAACAAGAGGGCAAACAGGTATGTGTAGCGGAGAATAGTTAACCCACTTTAAACTCCCTCCTGGTGGATGCTCAAGCCTCTAGCCACCTGCTGGAGCTCTCTGGATTCGAGAATGAAACACACACACACACACACACACACACACACACACACACACACACACTCACACCAGCTAATTTGTTATGCCTTACTTGGTTAATAGCTGGGTACTTCTAAACCTCTCTGCAACTAACATACATTCCCCTCTGGTATTACTGAGTTAACATATTTTATAATCTATATTCCATCTCTGCTACCCAAGACCCAACCAGGGGACTGGCCCATAAGGCCACTTTCCCAGGTTCATACATATCCGTGGGCCTATAAGTCTGCTCTTTTTGCTTTTCCTGTTATGGCAATTCTGTCTATACTTCTTCTTTCTTGGTCCTTTGCCCATGCAATCTAAAAGTCCCACCTCTGTCTCCTTGCCCAGTCATTGGCTGTACAGCAATTCTTTATTACAAATCAAAGCCAGCTGGAGGTAGGGACCCTTAGCACCTGAAAGTACAGCTTTTGGGAGCCAAATTAAGATAAAACATTAGAACCAATTTTCAACAGATATGTGTGCAAGAGACAGAACCTAACAGGTAGCCTCATTTTTGGGATAATCTACTCTTGTGACTAATCTAGTCCTGGCAAAGTAAGAAGTCAGTCATTCCTTTCATGTGTGTGAATCCTGCACCAAAAGATTTCATAAAGATTTCTCTACCTTGAGCATGGACACACTAGTGATTGTGTGTGTGTCTCTGACTTTCATATCATTTGAGAGCGGGTCTCTTTCTTGTTCAGTGCTGTAGAGAGTTGACATAGCTCAGAAGCTTCCAGGATTTTTCTAGTCTCCTCCTCCCATCCCTCTGTAGAAATGCTAAGATTACAGATGTGTACAGATGTGTGCTACATGCCTGGGGATTCAAACTTAGGCCCTCACATTTGTGCAGCAAGGGCTTTGCCTACTGAGCCATCTCCCAGTCCACCCTAGTGATAAAGTTTTTACATGAGGTTTGCAGGTGACAAATCTTAGAAGAGATTATCTTCCGATTTACCAAGAGCTGTGGAATGTTTCTAATCAGAGATAGAGGTGAGCACGTGACTTATTTGTCCAATCATTTGACAGCAATTAGAAGGGTCATCAGTTACCATTTCCAGATCTGTAGCTGCCCAATATGGACTTTTAAGTAAACCTTTCAAGTGAACTACAGCATGCATGCAGAAAAGTGTGTGCAACATGTACATCCAACATATTGAACTGTGTGGAGAAATAGTGTGTGGCTGCCACCTGGGTTACTCTAGAGAACATTCCCAGCACTCTACAAAGCTTTCCCAAATAGTTAGTGCCTCTTCAGAGGTACTCAAGATTCTGATTCACCATACTCTGCTTTTTGGACCATATATATATATATATATATATATATATATATATATATATATGCCCTTTTTTCTTTACATTTTTTAGAATATCATGCATGAATACTGTATTTACATCATTTTTGTGCCACCATCATCTTTCCCCTCCAATTCTTCTCATATCCTGTTACCACATCCTCTCTCAGATTCATGACTTCTTTTTAAATTATTATTGTTTTAAAACACATACACACACAGTCTATTTAGTGTTGCATCTATTTAGATGTGTTTAGGGCTGACTACTTGGGATTTGATAGCTTATCAGGGAGCTTGTTCCTGAGGAAAAGCGATTCTCATGCTCTCTCCGTTTCTTCCTCTTTCTCTGCAGTCATTGATTGCCTGTAGATCTTCATCTAGGCTGTCTGACCATGCTGGCATGCTGATTGATCTGGTCATACTTCAGCTCTTGTTTACGTAGCCATGTTGTTGAGCATTCATGGCTGTAGTATTCCTGTCATGACTAGATGACACTGTCTTGCGTCAGGCATTGTAGTCCTCTGGCTCCTGTGTTTTTTCTCCCCCTCCCCCACCCCTGCCAGCTTTCTTTGATTTCCTTGAGCCATAGGCGTAAGGGTTGCATTGTAGGTGTATTAGTTGGTGCTGGGCAAACCCTGGTCACATATTCCCTGCATGTGGACCAGCTGTAGCTGTCTGCAACAGCTTCTGTCTGCTACAAAAAGAAGCATCTTCATCCCCCAGGTCCTGATCAAAGAAGCTTCTTTTTGTACAAATGAAAACCATGCACTGTTTATTGTTAGGCTTTTACTCTTAGCAAACATGAGCCTCATACGTCTTTCACTTATTCATGTATATTCATATAGTCATTTTTCACTCCATTGCTACATACTATTTAATTATATGAATAAGCCACAACTCACTGAGATAAGTTCATTTCAATTGTTCTTAATTTGAGACAAGCATAAATAACAGTTGCGTGTCCTTTCTTGTTCTCAGTGTATTTTTACACCAACAGGTCTCAGGTTAGGGCTATTGCCTTTCCAAAGTAGAAACTGGCACTGAGTTGGCAATGAGTTGGGCATCCTGGTGTGTGGTGAGACACTCCCTTTAGACACTTCTGCTGATGAATGATGACATCACACCGATGGAAACCACACAGTATGCAGATGAGAGGAATGGTGGAGAGTGGCCAGAGGACCTCTGTTTCCAGTAGAATGCTGTGGTGGCATCCTGTGATGCTCTCTCTAATCACAGTGGTGGCATCCTGTGATGTTCTCTCTAATCTGTCCTGGGAAGTCCCAACACACTGCTTCTCAGTCCACGCCCAGACCTCAGAGCTGATTCTCTTACCATCACCAGGATTCTTGCAGGGCATTTATTCATTTTCCAGACGGCTTGAAGAACCTAGAATGGGGCTCCTACTTCTGACTATAAGAATAAGACCAGACAAGCCCTATTCGACAGTATGGGTACAGGAGATGCTCCTCCCCCCAAAAATAAAATTGGAAACCATAATATACAAGCAAACAATGTCCACACAAAACATGAAACAACAAAGTTGACAAAAAATACCACTGAATTAATTTTGTTGGCCATCTACTGCTGGGTATGAGGCCTACCCTTAAGTATAGTTAATATTTCTATTGAGACCCTAATGGAAACAATTTTTCCTTTGCAAGTCATTGTCAGTTGGAAATAGCTTCTTGTCTAGGTGTAGGAGATCAAGTCCACTTCCCACTCAGGACTAGGATCCTGCATGACTTGAACTTGGCAGCCCCTGTCCATGCTGCCACAAACTCTGTGAGTCCATGTACTTGTCTGTCCTGCTGTGTCTGGAAGGCAGGGTTTCCCTGGTGTCCCCCATTCCCTCTGGCTCTTAGTATCTGTCTGACTTTTCTTCTACATGGCTCCCCTAACCCTGAGGGAAGAGGTTTGGTAAAGACATACCATTTGGGACTGAGTTTCCCAAAGTCTCAACTCTGCACACACACTTGGACTTTAGTTCTGTCCACTGCTAGCACACCTCGGTGTGTTCTGGTCTGGAGTGCTTCCCTTGGTCTCAGATGCTGTCATGTGGATGGAGTCCATCTCTGGCACTGGAAGTGGAGAGTTGCCTTGGTTAAATTTCTATTGCCGTGAAGAAAAACATGATTAAGGCAACTGGAGAATGTATTGGAGGCTTGTTGTTTCAGAGGGTGAGTCCACGACCATCATGGTAGGGAGCATGGTAGGCATGATGCTGGGGCAGCAACTGAGAGCTCACAATGCATCCACAAGCACGAGGCAGACAGAGCTAACTGTGAATGATGTGGGCTTTTGGAACCTCAAAGTGCATCCCCAGTGACACCTCCTCCAAGAAAGCCACACCTCCCAATCTTTCTCAAATAGTTTCACTAATTGAGGACCAAGTATTCAAACATATGGGCCTATGGGAGCCATTTTTATTCGTACTACGACAAGGTCAAATGATTTTTTTTTAAAAAAAAAAATAGATAAACTATACATATGAGGCTAGGGCGATGATTCTGTGGTCAAAAGTATTGGTTGGTCTTGCAGAGGACCTGGGTTCAATCCCCAGTACCCACGTGGCAGCTCTCAACCATAACTTCAGTCTCAGGGGCTCTAATGTCCTCTAAACAGCCTCCAGGGGTACTGAATGCATATAGTGCATAGATATCTGCAATCACCCAAACACACACAAAATGAAATAAAAAAATTAAAAGCACACACATATCATTAAACTTTGTATTGCTTTACTATTATATTACTATTATACCTACTCTCTCTCACAAACACACACACACACACACACACACACACACACATACATTTAAAAGATATCTTCCTCCTGTATTACTTGAGAACTAATATGATTATAGAATCTCATTATTTGCCACAGGCAAACATATGCTACTCTCTGTGTGTATGTGCCTGTGACATATTTACTGCCTCAGAACATGAAAAGTTTACCACTTAAAATAAACTATGACAATCTAAAGGCATACAGTTGGATAATAAGCTCCAGCATGGTGGTTCTCCCGGCATCTGAGAACCTGTTAGCTCTGACCTGGAGTATTCAGAGTGACTCACCCTCCAATGTGCTGGAAAACGGCTTTTAGGAACCTAGAAGGTATACATGGACACCCAGGTGAGCCGATATGCCATAACATCTGTTGAAGGGGAAGAGGGAGGGCGCAGGATATCGAGTGCTAAATCTGGGGAGCATCCTGGCAAACTGGGACACGATAGCAACGAGAGACAAGCCAACAAGCCTCATCAGGGTGCCCTCTAGGAGAGCTGTTGGCTGGCTGGTTGTGTAGTTTGAAGCCTGGAGAAAAAAAGATCTCTGATTGGCTGTGATAGTTGACATTCAAATCAAATATTCAACCGTGGGCCAATCACTGGGGTCATGGAGGCAGGACCTGCAAATAAAATGGCAGCTCTCATACCCAGATTACCTGAAGGGAAGAGGAGGAAGAAGATGTGCAGCAAAACCAAGCCACTCTGCTTTGCTACTCAGAAACCTGTGGTGTCACACTGACTACTCAGTGCAGCTATCACAGGCCACTTTAATTGACCCAGTTAAGCTCACTAACCCCGCTCTCTCACCGTACCCTCCCATCATCTCGTTTTCTCCTCCTACAGGAAACTGCACTGGCTCAGTTGGCCCTCTACTTTCCTGATATGGATCATCTACTCCCACAGTTTTATTCATTAAAGTCTTATTTCCATTTTATTCACCACATAAACTATGAATGCCTCGTTTGTATGGAGAGGTATTCCAAGAATCCCAGGTAATTGCTGGATGGGTTCTTATCAGCAAAG
Organism: Rhabdomys pumilio; assembly: GCA_030674055.1. Classification (NCBI taxonomy): domain Eukaryota; kingdom Metazoa; phylum Chordata; class Mammalia; order Rodentia; family Muridae; genus Rhabdomys; species Rhabdomys pumilio. The sequence goes on along the minus strand of JANHMN010000014.1, from coordinate 15,149,669 downwards.
AAGTTGAGCTTGTAGATTTACCAATGGCTATGTGACATTCCTCAGGTAGAAGACTGATGGTTTGAGCTCCCCAGATCAGGCAGAGAAGAGGAAGCCCCTGCTTTAAAAAAAATAGGGGGACTCCTCCGTTTTACACTGAGCTCAGAGGAGCTACCTGGACACGGTAGACTGTGACCTTCAGTAGTGAGGTGCAACAACTGTCCACGGCCATTCTAAGGGAAGTGTTTAGCACATCATGTTCACTTGTTTGAGATGGTCACTGCACAAAGCTCCCTGAACAGAGTCATTTAAAGGAAGACATGCCTCTTACTTAAATGAAGGTCCTATCTCTTACTGATTTTCAAGGCGGTTTGCACCAAAGGGTACCTTTCCTAATCTCTTCTTCTAGGGTGTGTGTCTTGTTTAATTTGAACAAAATGGTAGAGATTATTGTCAGCTCGAATCTCACTTCTAGAACAGGACCTTCAGTGACACATGGTGCACATCTGGGTCCTGCAAACCTGACTGGTGACATGAGAAGGGAAAAACAACAGATGCACACATCAGGTGGGCTGTGCTCATTCAGATGGGAAGGTACCTACTCTGCAATGCAGAAACTCAGCTCCAGTAAAGGGGGAGGGATTAGCTGGTCTCACTTGGAGGTTCCTATAGTGAGCAATCTCAGGTTGCAGTCATCCATGAGGAGAGAGTTGAAGTTGTTAGTTATACACACTGGGCAATCATTTGTAAACACCCTATGTGACCAGTGATTCCTCTGAGCCCCATACCCAGCAAGTTTTATCATTTTCATGGGTTGGAAGTATTGGGGTTCTAAACATTGCTGTGTGCATGTAAATAACACACATTCACTCAGAACTTCATCCCCTCCTCACCCTTAAATAATAAGAAAATGCAAATCCACCTCCATGTTCCAGTATAGATGGATAAAGTATTTGTTTAGTGTTTGAAGGAAAAGCTTGGTTATTGGGAATATTAGGTGAAACATCAGAAACACATGATTTTATTATCTGTCTTAGTTAGGGTTTCCTTTGCTGGGAAGAGACACTGTAACCAAGACAACTCTTATAAGGGCAGACATTTAACTGAGGCTGGGTTACAATTTCAGAAGTTCAATCCATTATTATTATGGTGGAAAGCATGGCAGCATCTAGGCAAGCATGGTGCTGGAAGAGCAGAGTGTTCTACATCTTGATCCAAAGGCAACAAAGAGAATGCTGTTTGACCAAAAGAACAGTGTGTGTGTGTGGGGGGTAGTAAGGAGGGATGACCCTTTTAAGCTTTATTATTGAGAGAATATAGAGGTGCTTCTGTGCAGGAGATAGGCACCCTGTATCCTTTAGCATCTGCCTCAATTCTTACTGAATCTTTACCAGTTTCCATATCTATAAGCCATCAAAATGACAATTCCCAAAATAATTTTCTGTTAGGCCAAGAAAAGGATCCTGGTAATGCTTCTGCTTTGTTTGACAGTGCTGGAGCTCCGAGAGTGACAGCTCCTGGAATATGGCATTTTTTTCCCCATGCTGCAGAATTTGATCTAAAGAAAATCAAAATGCCTCAGAGCCATGGTCCCTCTGCCTTACCTTTTTCCTCTCCTTACCTCATCTGCTTTAAGAATAGATTGAAAAGGAATGTAAGTGTCCCTCTCTCCACCCTTAAGCCTCCCTGTCTATCTGGGCACACTCAGTCAAAGAGTTTCCCCATTTCCAGACAGAGTTTCTTTATAAGATATTGTCTGTTCCTTGGGCTCATTCAAATTTTGATGTCTGTCTCTAGGGCCATTTGTTTGCCTGGTCACCACTTAAGCCCCTTAAATTTGTTTACAATCTTCCTTTCCTTCTTTCCTACAGAAAAGGGCCAAAGAAGTTTCTGGATTGTTTCGGATTTGTGGGTAATTATACCATATGACTGTCTTCTCCAGTTGTCTCGTCATTACACTCCAGTTAATCTGAAGAGATGATGGAAATGTTTTCTTTTTCCCACCCCAAACATAATACTTCCCCAAGAACCCAGTGCTGAGAAATTTCTGAATGACAGAAACCACAGGGAAAGATCACTACAGAAACTTTGTGTCCATTCAAATTTTCTACAGACAGTAGCAATAGGAAAAAATAAATAGAAACATCCTTTCTGTCCCTAAAAGATAAAGCCTGAGTTTGGGGTTCTTAAACCCTGTAGCTTAGCTCAGGTTGAATCTGACCCACTCAAACCAAATAAAGCATTTTGGATAGCTCAGAAAAAATTTTCTCCTCCCTTGCTCCCCACCTCCCTTCTTCCCTTCCTCCCTTCCACCATTCTACCTTTCCACCCTTCCTCCCTTGCTCCTCTCTCTCTTTTCCCCTCTCTATCTCCCTCCTTTATATCTCTTTTCCTCCTTCCCTCCTCCCTTTCACCCTTCTTCCCATCCTCTCCTTCCTTCCCTCCCTCCCCCTCTCCTTTCTTTCTCCCTCTTTCCCTACCTCCTCCCTTCCTCCCTTCCTACTTCCTTTCTTTCCCCTTTGACCCCCAGCCTCCTCATCCTTCTCCCCTTCTTCCTTGTGATTTTTGTGAACTTATTGAATTGTGTCTCTTCCTGGAATTAGTTATTAGGGTTTCCAGATATAGCAACTCACTGTTGTTTCCCCCCTCTTAATTTGCCTAGAAAAGGGCAAATAGAATGCTTTCAAAATTATCAGTGAGATGTAGGGCAGGTGGAGAGGTGAGGAGTTAAGAGTATTAATATTGGCATACTTGTCCAGGCAGGAGATAAGTAGTGGCCAGCAATTGTGTCTATAAGGCAAGTTGAAATTGAGCAACATGTGTGTTTGCGCCCAATGTGTGGCAAGAATCCACTATTAATTCAGGAATTCTCAGATGGAGTAAACACAGTGATATAAGTCCAGAAAGAGGGGAAATTTAGTCTTTCAGTGGAGCTGAGTAAGGTCACATGGTTTTAGCACAGGAAAACTGGAACAAAGAAACACAGCTGCTGTGCAGAGATTTACCCTTCTAGGAGACTATGAGAAGCAAACAAAAAAGCAGCCTGTCTCCAGCCAACAGATATCAAAGGATAGATCTTTAAATTTTGATTTAACTGTTTTTAGGATTGAAGAGAATATACAGATTTTCCCCAAGTCATGTGGGGATTTTTCCCCCCTGCGGTTCAGAACTAATACAAAGAGTTTAGACTCAGAGGAGCTGGGAGCCCTGTTGTAGACAGGCTGCTTGAAGGAAGGCAAAGAGACGCAGACAATAGAGGCTGCTGGCCTCCAACAAGCAGACAACCAAAGGATAAGTACAAATGACGTTTGACTTAGTTGTTTTTAAGGATAGAAGGGAGTGTTGTGGCCCAAGCTACCCCACACTTGGGGGCCAAAACGTCTCGGACGGCTCTGTCAATGTCAGAACCCGCACTGCCAAAAGCCTTGGGGGCTAAATTGTTAGAGCCTGCACTGCCCCAAGTTGCTCTGGTCTATGGGTCAGGTCGGGGTTCAGCAAGAGAGAGAGGACGAATGCAAGGAATGGAGACCAGACAGAGTGTGATTCAATCCCGTTTATTCTTCAGTCTCTCTTCCTAGTCCAAGTCTTAAGTCTTGAGTTCCTAGTTTCTACTTCCTAGTCCCTAGTGCCTCAAAATTCCAAGTTTCCAGTTCCAAGTTCTAGTCCCAAGTCTCGAGTCTCATCCAAGTGTCTAATCTCAAGTGTCTAATTCCTAGTTCTCTGTTCAAGTGTCTGATGTCTAATTCCAAGTTCTTCCTCCAAGTGCCAAGTGCCTAATACCTAATGAATATTTCTTCTGTCTGCCTCTCGCCTTTTATGTCTCACTTCTAAGCCACGCCTTTAAGTCATGCCTTTAAGTCATGCTCTTAGGTCTTGTCTCTAAATCTGATCTCTAAGTCATGCCCTTAAGTCACACACCTTTAAATCCCACACACCCAAGGGAAAATCCTGGGTATCTAAAACAAGATGTTATCAGAGTGTGCTCAGCTGTTGTAGGCTATTGTAAGCAAGTCTCTTGTCAGGGTATATGGCTCAAGATGGCTGCACGGATGATAGCCTCCTTCTGTTGGCTCCCCACAAGGGAGTATAATGGCAATTGTTTAAATGTTTTTAAGTATACATGAAATAAAGAAATTCAGGCCTTTGATCTCAAATGTAGGAAGCAAAGGCAAGCAGATAGAAGGAATATCAAATGAAAATGCTTTAAAGCAAATCTAAAAAGGTCTATGCCAGGATAAATAGTCAACTTCTTTGAACGTGGGCTCCACAGGAATGCTGGGTTTGTTTAGCCTGGTAGAAACCTAAGAATATGCTTACACAGTAAGCAGACAGAGATATTAAAATACTGAAATATTCAATCTTAAAAAATTAGATCGCAGGCAGGGAATAGGGTACATAGCCTATCTCAGACAGTACACATTTAGGCCTTGAGAATTATATAAAGATAAAGCCTGGAAATAGGCTCAAACAGTAAGTAAACAGAGATATTAAATAATTTAGACTTTGATCTCATGAAGGTTGAGGCAGGGGGCAGTGGAAGTGCTGTCTCAACAGATGATATTTGTTTAGATTATTTTATTTGTTTTGAATTGTTCTAATTATCAAAATGAGTGTGATTTAGAGTTTGATGGTTATATTAAAATTCCTCTGGGAAAGAGGTCAAGCTAAACGTTTAATGATTTCTGGTTACTGGAACAAGGACATGCTATTTGGGAGAAAGGCTCTGCATTTGGTTTGACAGGAAAGAAGAATAGGAACTGGACTCTGTTCAGAGTGATATGGATCAGATATGACAGGGGGAACCCCCTGAAGAACTAGAAAAATTTAAGAGACTCAAACAGGACAGGTAAAGATTTTTTGTGCCATCTTTCATATGACATGAATGAAGAAGTATTGCAATTGGTTATTAATAAAATTAACTTATATAAAAGACAGTTGTCTCTCACATGCTCAAATAAGGAGAAGAATTTCATCCTTAACTATTCTGTGCACTCTGCACAATTCATACAAATGTCTTAATGGTACTAAAAGTTTGTTTGTGAGATTTATATATTACAGAATATACAGCTTTGGTAAAATTTGTCCTTAGAGATGCTGAACTAACATGCTTGGCTGCCTACTTCTGGTTGCTGCCCAAAACAGATTCAGGGATTGCCATGGATTCCAGGTCATCTTGCCTCATTCAACCTTTCAGATGGATCTAGTCTGGACTTCAGTCAAACCCTGAGCCTTCTAAACATACAGAGACTGGATAACATGTGCTAAAGCTAGCTTTCTTAAGTCTAACCAAATTTTCTAATTTTTCTACCCCTCCATACCCCTTTAAGAAATTTTTTCATCACCCCCATTCAGCAGGAAGAAGTTGTGGAGAGTGGTCAGCCCAATTTCGTGGGTTGAAGTGTCTGGTAACGCTTATTTTACAAATTATAGAAGAGTTGTCATTTTAAGGGATAATTTGGGAATGTGCATAATTTTGAACAGAGAGGAAATAGGTGGCATGATCTACTAAATTTTATCCTTGAACAAAGCATTGAGTAGTCATAATCTTAACTGGTAGAAATCCATATAATTGACACAAAGTTAAAGTTATTATTTCTTACATTGGTATAGAACTTATTTTGATACAGATTTAAGGTTTTAATTAGTGTGAATTTCTTATATTGATACAAAATTTGAGATTAATATTGTTACTCTTAGATAGTCATTGTGCCTATGCAACTCATTTAAGAATACAAGGCTTAGACCCAGCCCTTGTAATAACTGCTATTACAAACTGTTTTTAGATGATTAAACAACACAAATTAAGGGTCAGATAGAAAACTTATGGTTATGTTAGATTCTGATTTAATTATAAAAGGCGTTTTTGATATATTTCAATTAGAAATAGCTAAGAGTAGTCAAGATTTAACAGTTCAGATTACTATATATATTGTCTTCAAAAACAACAGAAATCAACAGAATGTGACATTTAATGTTATTTAATCATTTGACAATAAGACATGTTTGCTCCTGACAGCACCCTCTTCTTGGTTCAAAGAAGAAATTGAGCATTTTTACCTCCAAGCAAGGTTGCTTATTGCAGCAAGGTAGCCATAGGACAGAAATTGCCTATTTCATCTGCAGACAAAATACTTTCTGGGAAAGGACACATTATGTGGAATAGTTGTCTGTTAGTTCTGCCAAGGCAGAGACAACAGTTCTTCATAATCCTGCTTTACAAAGGTCTTTCAGATGATCCTGAGCCCGAAGGCTAAAGACAGATGCTCCAACGTCATAAGAAATTAGGGGGTTGTCCAGGTAGTCAGCTGTCTCTACAATTGTTTAAATTTGAGAAGCTGTGTTTGGTGCTTCCTATATAGTCAGGTAATGTTTAAGTTGTTTTTGGATTTTTGACAGGGTTAAAGACTATTTATAGTCTCATTAAACTCAAGTTGTTTAACATTGAGAGAGAGAGAGAGAGAGAGAGAGAGAGAGAAAGAGAGAGAGAGATTAAAGAGTTGATGACAGGGTTTTCAGATGATGTTACAGGCTAAAATCTAAATATAATCTAGGGATAGAATCATAACTCTTTAAGTTAAGAGTGATGGTAGAGTACTTTAGTTGACAAAAATGATAGACTGGTTGTCATTTGTATATCATACTGTGTAATTGACATAATTGTTATGATTTTGTTCAATTTATGTCTGGGAGAAGAGTTACTTTTTTGTTTTTTATTAGACAGAAAAGGTGAGGTGTAGGGGTGGTTCTGATGCTAAGGTCCTGTTCTCCAATTGGTTCTTGATCTGTCAGTAAAGAATCCATGGGCCAATTGCTGAGTGGAAGGAATAAGCGGGACTTCAGGGTCCTTGCAGGCAAGAGACAGACCCAGGAGAGAGAGGAGAGAGAGTTTGCCATGCTTCAGCTTCAGAGAGAGAAAAGACAAGCAGCCATGTGAGATCTTGGGTGTAGCAGTGGCCTGTGGCTGCTCCTACAGATGGGCCCTTGGGGGTGTTTAGCTGGGACTAGATGTAGCTGAGCAACTAAAGTTGAGGGCAGGTAGAGAGGTGTGGAGTTAAGAGTATTGATAAGGACACACTTGTCCAGGCAGGAGATAAATAGTGGCCAGCAATTGTGTCTATAAGGCAAGTTGAAATTGAACAACATGTGTGTCTGTGTTTTGTATCCATGGATTCAAGGGAATCTGAGTGAGGGCTGGTAGTGTGGTCTGTTCCTGGAGTTAAGGTGGGGCAGCAAAAGTCACACACAACAGTGAGAAATGCATTTTGGTCTTTAAAAAAATGCTACAAAATTGTAGTGGTAATTTTGGCTAAACTGCTTTGGCAGATTGCACTCCTGGCCACCCACCAGAGTTGTCTACATTCACAAATAAAACACACACACACACACACACACACACACACACACACACACACACACACCAGTTAATTTTAAACACCTTGACTAGCTCAAAAGCTGGGCTGAGCAATTCTAATCCTTCCCACTGCTAGTAAACACTCCCCTCTGGTACTTCTGAGTTAACATCTTTTAAAATCTATATTTCATCTCTGCTACTCAAAACACAACCCAAAACTACCCATGCAGCCACTTCTCTCATGTCAACGGGCCTTTAGGTCTGCTCTTCCTTATTCCCCATCATGGCAATCTCTGCCTCCTTTCCTCTCTCTTCTGGTTCCTCGCCCGTGCAAATCTCCAGGTCCTGCTTCAGTCTACCTGTTTAGACATTGGCAATCAAATCCATCTGGGGACAGAGACCCTCAGTATCTGGGAACTCTGCCTTTGGGAGAAGAATTTAATTGAGACATCATTAGAACCAATCTTTAACACAAAATGATCCTCCCAGCAAAAAATTCATGAAACTCAATAGAGGAAAGCGTGAATTTATGGAAGAGCCTGTTACCATCTATTTGAAGAAGAGTCTTGTTGCTAACCTTTGAGATCGGCTAGAAAAGCACCCTTATCTCTATAACCCTCTGGCCCTTTCAGGAAGGCATAATCCAGGGGTGCAGGAAGGCACAGTCCAGGGAGTAGTTTCCACTGGATGATGGCCCACAGAGGCTGGCCACACACTAGCTGACTGTGGCATCCTAGATGCCCCATAGATTTCTAGTTCTTTTCACCCCTTAAGGTCTCACAGAATCACCTCAATTTGCAGATGTTTGTGCTTTCTTTAACAATTCAATGACAATTTCTAAATTGGTCATTTCTAAATCTAGGAAGTTCTTACGGGTCACTTATGTGCTGCACATAACCCCTCCCCTTAGGTACTGGATTCCATTAAGGATTCAGCATTGCTACTAAGAATCAAGTGAGATGCTCCTAACCATGAAATCCTCCTCTGGACTGAGCACACTGATTCCATACCATCCCAGAACAATACCGAGGATATCGACTTCTGGCCAATAACGGTGGCAGTGAATTTTCATAATGAAAATCCAGTATAGGAAGTGGAGAGATGGTTCTGTTGAGCAAAGCACTTTTCATGTATCTGGATCTCCAAGACTCATATAAAAGCAAGACGGTATCAGGCGTCTGTAATCTCCACTCTCCTATGATGAAGTGGAAGGCAGAGACAGAAACATCCTCAGAAGCTTGCAGGCCAGCCAGCCTGGCATTTGTGGTGGCAAACGAAAAGAGAACCCATCTCAGACAGGGTGGAAGATGAAGACCAACAGCCAAGCTTTCCCTGACCTCTACATGGACACAGTCACATAATGCATGCACACACACACTCATTCACACACATACATACATGCACACACTTGTGTGCATGCATGTACTTGCAGTAAACACATACACATGTATCCATACACACATGTACATGCACATGTGCATGCACACACATGAACACACATACACACACAATATATGAGAACTACAATACTGCAGTCATTAACCAAACCATGGAGGAAAACAGAGCTTTTTTTTTTTTCACTGCGTTGGGCAGATGCAGTTCACCACACCTAGCATAATAGAAGGTGAGATCAGATGAGATCGAAGGTGAGATGAATACTTCCTGGGACTCAAATAAGACATTTTTAAGGGGGTGAGTTATAGCTGGATGTCAGAGATGGCACGGACTGAAGAAAGAAGTCATTCACATCTGAGGGAACTCGAGGGGGTTAGAAGGTACGAATATTCAGAACAAAATTGTTTTTGTCCTGGTGTGAGATCCATTCTGGCTCCTGTTTGAAACTAGAGTGCTTAACTACACGGGTATGCTCTGGCTGCCTCTTCTCAGATCTGCATGCAGCTGGACCACAGAGAAGGAAAGAAAAGGCCCAGAGGCAGTCACTCTCTTCCTTGCTTCTAGAACGTTGTGAACAGTAATTTAACTGTTTTTCTCTAAATAACCGTGCAAGCTCTCAGCTCCACACAGCACTGCTCTTCAGATACTTAAAGTATGTTAGAGGGTGGCTACTGTTCTCCCACAGCCTTTTCAAAATGGCAATTTGCCTATTACATGGATTTTAATAGTGAAGTTTTCCTTGCCAGTAAAATGCAAAACCACTCAGCTGTTCGGCGAGGCAGAGTTAAAATGTCCTGCAAAGACGGCCTTTCAGAACAGGCAGGACCCTGCGGCAATCAATTTGTGAACACACAACCGCATGACAAGACAGGTGTATTGCCATCAATTCACTGTCCTGAAAAGAGGTATTTTGCTATTCTGTTCTTTCCACAATATTCTTTTGGCCACTCATTTTAATACCTGGCTCTGGGGAATAAAAAGAATGTGAAGCAGAATCCAGGAGAGCACTGTGGGGTTCCACTAGTTCTCTCTGGAAGCTGCTGGCACATCAGTTCTTTTCCACTTGTGTTTTGTTTGAGCAGAGTGTCTTGGTTTTCCAACAGTAGCTGTAAGATTTGTTAATCAAATGAATCCCAGTCTTAACAAGGGACCCTGCTCAGCCTGTGTGTGACAGTTTGGCCTCTGGGGACAGTTCAGCCCCTGACAGCAGTTTCCCTGATAAGGTTATCCCCTCCCTCCGTATTTAAAATGTCATACTGAACATTTAGCATTTTTTTTTTTTAAAAAATATTAATCACATAACAGGTGTCCAAAAGGAGTTGACATTTGCTGGTTTTCTGGGAATATTCTCCACTTCTCCTGTCAACAGTCACAGCTAGTTTTGTTCTGTACAGTGTAGGTACAAGCTGAAAAGCCAACATTGTGGTTTATGCAAAGCCACCTTGTGACTCCACTGCTGCTACTGAACCTTTTTGTGAGTGTGAGTTCGGGCACATGAGCTGTCAAAATGTGTGTCTCCCAGTGCCCATACATCTGTCTGTAAGTGCTCGTATCTGATATTATGAGTGTTTTTACAAGTGCATGTATTTGCACATTTGCATGTAATGTATGTGTTTGTGATTGTGTGTGTTGAGTGTATGTGTGTTTCTGTATAGGTGTACGTTTGTGTGAATGTATATACGGTTATAAACGTGTATGCACTGGGTACAGTAAATATGAGAGTGTTTGAGATAGCACTAAGGTATGTACGTATATGTAGTTGCCTGTTTAAGTACAAATCTGTCGGTTTGCGTTTTTTGAGAAGTGCATATCATGGGTGTACTTTTGTAACTGTGGATGCGTATCTGTGTGCATAGGAATGTGTTATTCATGACTGTACATTGTACTCTTATGTGTATGACTGCGAGCATTGGGTGAAAGGGTATTTGCTAATTTATGTTGGGAGTGCACGCCTGCTTGTATGCCTGTGCATATTGTATTTATGTGCATGTGTGCTTTTGTGTACGAATATGAGCGTTGTGTGTTTGTGTGCATGCATTGGTCTTCACGTGTGTGTTCAGTGTGCGATTGCCTGTGTATGTGTGAGGCCACATTTGTGACTGTTTGCGCAGTGATCGGCTGGGTGCTACCACGCTCCTGCCCCTCCTGGGCGATCTGCCTCATTCAGGGTTGGCCTGGGCAGAGGCGGAGGCCAGAGTCCTGGCAGGCGAGTGAAGGGTGTGCGCTGGGGCGAGCAGGCAGCGCCTCCGCGGCCGCCACCGCGCCGGCTTTACCCTTTAAATCGGTCTCCAAGCCGATTACTGCTGATCTCCCACGTGACGTTTTACCTTCTGTCTCCCAAAGCGCGTAGCCCGAGGACAGTCCTCTGGCTGCCGCGGGTCTCACAGCATAGCGCAGCCTGCCGCAGAGGCTGGGTTCCCGCAACACTTCAGGCGGAGTGACACAGGTGCGGGCGCCCTCAGAGGGCCACTCGGCACCCGGCTTCCGGGGTTTGGGAGGCGTCGGGGGGCCGGAGAGGGCGCGGTCGGGGAGGAGACCGACCGTTCCCCAGTCCGTATAGTCTGAGAGGCGAGCGGGGTGCCCTGTGGCAGGCGTCCTCCCGGAGGGACTTTGCGATGACCCCGCCGCAGAGCTGAGGCTGTCACCCGAACTCCTTCCGCGCCCTCGTCATGCAGAAGAGCGTGCGCTACAACGAGGGGCACGCCCTGTACCTAGCCTTCCTGGCGCGCAAGGAGGGCACCAAGCGCGGCTTCCTGAGCAAGAAGGCTGCCGAGGCGAGCCGTTGGCACGAGAAGTGGTTCGCTCTCTACCAGAATGTGCTCTTTTACTTTGAAGGCGAGCAGAGCGGCCGCCCAGCGGGCATGTACCTTCTAGAAGGCTGCAGCTGTGAGCGAACGCCCGCACCACCCAGGACCAACGCAGGACCCGCTGGCGCCCGGGACGCGCTAGACAAGCAGGTATCGCACCCTCCTTTCTCTGGATCCCAGCCCCAGAAGCCTCGCTGTCTTGCTTGTCCAATTCTGGTGCTGGGTGGACAGCGGACAGCGCAGGGACAGTGCTCGGAGACCCTGCAGCAACGCATGTCCCCGTGAGTGAGCAGAGAGATTCTGACAACACCATCCTTTGGCCCCACCGCCTAGGGATCATCTGGGCTAGAGACCAGGCTGGTTTAGCTTAGGTTTTTTTGGTTTTTTGTTTTTTCCTTTACAATCCTTTTAGAGGTCAGGTCAGATTTCAGTTTCTTCCCTAACCACTCCGTGCTGCTCTAGACCTTAGTGTGATGACGACGTGTGTTGACACCTGTTAGATTTAGATAGGTTTGACGAGACCAAACTACCCTATTTGGGAAAGTTTGGTTTCTCTTTTCACTGGCTTGGGACCGGCAGAGTTCTTTACCTGCCAATGATGGCCCATGGGTAGTGCTGCTACCAAGACAGACGCCTTTGTTGGTCCTTTTGACAACCATGCGTTGTATGATTGCGAATGTTTGACCAACGAGGTCAGCATAAAGACACTGTCTCCCGAGGATTAGTATTTGTCCCTGAGTTTATGTTTAAAAACATGGGCATTTAAAAAGAACGCTTTGTACTCTAAACTAAATGAGACCTTTTAGTTGTAGGTCATAATTTGAACGGGTTTGTTGTGTGCTCAAGGCGTGGAGAAGGCAATGGCTCAACCTCTGAATCCCATTCCTGCAAAATAGGAACCATATTGATTTCAAATGCCGTTTGCTTATTAAAGTTAAAGAGGAATGATTTCATTCAGCCAAATGTTTTCTCTTTGCCTCTATATTCCAGACATTGGAGGAATAAGGTGTGTGGGGGTGGGGTGGGGGAACTGGTTGCCTTTGCTGTTCCAGAAAAAAAAATGTTTCTAGGCTGAATTTCCGTGCAAATCTGACCAGACTGCATGGACTGCAAACCTCTGAGGCTGTTGCCGATACAATGGTGGTTAGCATGGCCACCTAATTTTTCTGCCTCTTAAAACAAAGCTTAGAACTCAGAGGAACTGAAACCACACCAGGCACAAGATTGCTTTTGGTTTTCCTCTGTAAATCATTAACTTTGGTAAATGATAAGGGTTTAAACACATCAGAAGAGTTAGACGTTCAAAATTTAAAAGATGCCCTTTGACTTTTGAAGATGTTCTCAGTCATTTGGAAAATTAATTTCTAAGCTTGCAGATACAGGTATTAGAAATGCAGAAAATTCAAGCTGTGCAGACTAGAATCTAAGAAAAGTTTTAAGGAAACATATTTTTGAAAGTATGTATGTATGTATGTATGTATGTATGTATGTATGTATGTTCTTAAATAGTGTTAGAAGACCCATAAGGTTGGTCTCCATGGGATTTTAAGTCTCATTATGTCTAAAATAAAGCAGGGTCCTTTAAAATAGTTTGACTACATACCCTTAACTCAATTCTAAATTCTTTGTTTCCTTTGCATGTATTCTGGGGTTCATAAATAACCACATTTTGGTTACTCTGGAACTGAATTTCAAGAGCTTTTGTGGTTGTCGAACCTGTCAATGTTATTTGCAAAGCATTGTTGATCGTCTGGGAAAAGGGCAGGACTCGCATCACCAGGACAGTTTTCTTTAAGACAGACTCTAATAGAGACTTGAATTCTTTGAATAGTCAGGATTCTAGGGATTTTAGGTGCCTGTCATCTCATGCATATTTGGGAGGTTGGGAATTGGGACCTTTGGGGTTTGTAAATAAAACTGAGATGTAAATATTCCAGAAAGGATTTGAAGTTGGGTTTGGAGAATTTTTAAAAATTTCCTGTACGTTAGAAATGCTTTGTTGACATGGGTTAGATTAGCTGAATAATGCTTTTCTTGAACACTGCTAGAGGCGACTGAAGAATTAAGAGACACTATGGAGGTAGGAAAGAAGGAGAAGCTCTCCATCCTACGTCTATGTTGCATGCACTTGGCCTCCCTTCAGTTAACTGTGTCACTTTCCAGTGCTGTGATCATCTGCTTCTAAGGCAAAAAAAAAAAAAAAAAAAAAAAAAAAAAAAAAAAAAAAAAAAAAAAGCCAAACCTGCAACATTGTTGCTACGTAGAGGTCGTGAGGTGCAAATAAGCAGTAACAAACACCGCATCTGAAAAGCTAAGGACAGAGATGATTGAGATGGGAGATGATTGAGATGGGCACTTTGAGAAATCAGGTCAGTAGCCACACAAACCTATAAGGAACATCATCCACCGAGCCAGAGGTGTCACCAGTCTACAGAGGTAGAATCCGGCATTGTTGGATGTTACAGCAACGACTCAATTCTTTCTATGAACCAGTTCTTCTTGAGTTCTGTTTCTTTCTCAAATCACTTTAAATTTCTAGTTATATATTTTTATAGCTAAACTATAAGAAGAAATACCAATTCGTTTGATTTACCTAAATAATATTTCAAATTAAGTGTATTGGCAAAAGTTTAAAAAAAATTTCAGAAAATGGACGAGAACAGAGACCCTGAAGCTTTATTTCATCGGTAAGCTCACTTATCGGAGGACTGTTTGTGCTGCTCCATTGATCTCATGGTGTTCCAGGATTTTTTGGGAAATTATTAGTCTGTCTTATCAGCATTTCCACAGTGGCTATTTCTTTAGAACAATAATGATGATATAATCAAGTGAATTTAAAAAGAATGCTTAAAGTGATTCATTGCCTCCAAAAGAATGTTCCTGTTTTCCAATATGTATCTGGGTATATTTCTTTCCAAGTTAACCCCATTTAGGGTAAAGAAAAACTTTCCTCTTTAGCACTCAGGTTCAGCGTGTCCTGCTCTGACTTGAGATGTAATTCTCTACCATCTCATCAAACTCATCTAGCTCTCTCCAGCTCTGAGAGACACTTCCTCTTCACTGTTCTTAATTACTTTCATTTTTACCTGTTGTAGCGCAGGCTTCTACTGAAGTAAAGACCGACTTCAGATATGATGACTAAGCATGCTGAAGAAGGCTTTGTTGAGGAGCTGTATTGAAATCCACTGAGCTCAGATTAAAAACAACCCTGGATGAGATAGGTGTTGGGGATGTAATGTGTGAATCCCTGTTTTGTTTATTCTTGTTTAAAGACTAGTCAAATGGTTGTCACTGAGTCTTGAGAAGCGTACCTTCAGACCATCACGTGCTCAAAGGAAAGAGAGGTTTACTTCCAAACAACCAATTTCATGTGACATTCCTCCACTTCACTGGAGAGATCTTTTTAAGTGTTTGCACTTAGAGAGTACACAGCCCAGTTGGTCTGCTCCACTTATGTAGCCTTATGTGTCTTGCCTGAAGCAAGAAAGAGGTTTAGCAACAAGACTGACTGTCTTTCTTTTTCATCTGCTGTTGTATTCAGCCTACTTTCGCTTGCTTGGTGGGGGGCTGGCGGGAGGTGGGTATCCTTGGCTCTAGAGGCATGAAGAATTTACACACGCTTCTCATATTTAATTCGAAAGGGACTACAGGTTCTGTGAGTTCTCTGTCACCTCGTTACTAGACAGACGGACATTTTAACCTTCCTAACTTGACCCCCAAGGCAGGGAGTTTTCAACATTTTATTAGGTAGAACTGCATGCACGTTCACATTCAGAAATCTTTGTAGAGGGCAGAGGCCCTGAGGGGGGAATTTCCATTTTAGTTGATGATCTTGAACGGAGGTATAATAACCAATTCCACATTTTCCTTCTCATCTATGCTTACTGAATACAAATAAAGATATTTTCTGAATCTTATAAAAATGTTCATAATTATTTCTTACTTGAACTTAGTAAATATTTTTCCATTAAAATTAAATAAAAGAAAAAAATTAAATAGATTAGCAAAAATTAGTTATTGAATCCTGGCTACTTTAGTATTTAGATTATTGTAATTTGTGCTGAGAATACAACACAGGAAAACTCATGTTTGGGGTGTTGGCTGTACGTAAAATGTTTTGTCCTGTGAGCTGCATTGGTCTGTGGGTTTTAGTCGATGACAAGTGACACCTAAAAAGATGGAAGACATTTGCAGTGTGTTACTGTTTTCTCTGTACATTTGGTTCCAAGACATGAAGTTAAAAACAGTTATATTGTCTGTCTATTGCAAACTCTATTTTTAAGTTGATGTTTATCTCTCTTGATCAAAACTGCATAAATATTTATACTGTAGAAAATATAATTTAAATAGTATAGAATAGAAAAAGTTAGTTGTTAACAGTCATTTTGGGATGAGATAAATCAGATTGCCAAGGTGTATTTAATTCAAGTCTTTTTATAATTTTAAAATGACTTCATGCTTTTATGTCTGTTGCTTCTTTAAAGGGATTTATACCTGTTTATTAAGTTTGTTTCCTTTGACTGTTGAATATTAACTCTTTGTAATACATTCATATATTGGGAGTTTACATATTTTCATTTGTACCAGTGACACTACAAGATGTGATTATAAAGTCATCTTATAATTTCAGCATTTGGGAGACTAAGGCAGGAGGATTGCTGTGAGCTCAAATTTAGCCTTGATTATGAAGTGAGCAAATACTCTGTCTCAATAAGTTAAAAATATGTGAGCGATATGTCCCCTCTGCTTGAGTATGGGAAACTTTATTTTTTAGAACTGCAGCTGTGTGGTGAGTGGAAATCACAAAAGAAATTCTGCTCTGAAACTGGTTCACCTAAGCTGAAGCCTATAGACAGCAATGCACTGCAAAATGACATTTCCACTAGCAGTGGGCTGGCTGTGGCACAGTGATGTCCTTAGCCTTGGTGTGTTGTGAGCCACCCTATCTCAGTTCCAGTGAGCACACTTGGCAGTGTTCACACAGTGACAGAAACTATTCATTTCTCAGAGTGTAGCCCTGTCTTGGTGTGATGTACGATGCTATAGTAAATCATGGCCGGTATTTAAATGAAAGCCGAGATGGTGTTAAGTACGAACCTGGCACTGTGGGAAATGCTTTCCTGTTAGAGCACTTGGCTCTTCATTAAACATGGTGGTGTTCTTTCAGATTTGTTGTTATATTTTTCACTGGTGTAACTTCTAAATTTTAGCTCAATCCTCAAGGAATTAAAATGAGATTGCCTGCCTGTTTAGGAACAAGGCAGTATATTCTTTCCCTGTTCTTGCAGAGAATATCAATGTCACGGGTGGGTCAAAGATTCAGGTAACGTGCTCATATGGTTTTCCTTTGTACCAGAAAACACATGAGCCAATGAGAAATAAAGATTCAAACCATTTCCCTTATACCACCTCACACTGGCTACAAAATACTTCAAATATACTTTTAGGGAAAAGGCAGAAAAGAAATGATTACATTTGAGTTGATCTGTTGTGGGGCAGTGGGCTGTGAGAAGCAGCTGGGTGCTTGGTCGAGCACGAGCTTGGAACCCCAGAACCTTATGGCAGGAGTTCAGCTGTTCCCAGTCCCTGGTTCTTTTCACTTAGCTTCAGCCCTCCACAAGCACTCCCACAGAGAGGTCTATGGCCAACAGTTGTGAGGAACGGGCTTCAGGCCCTAGAGAGATTTACATACTAATGAGGTACCTGAAAGCCAGAGGGTGGAGCCAATTAAGCATTCTTCCCCAGCCCGTCTCTCCCTCCCTATTTAACTCAGGTCTGCCCTGGGTTTTGGGGGGTCGTGCACTCAGATCCATCTACCATCTGCCATGACATTAAAGCCAGTAAAAACCCATGGACTTTCTCGTGTCATTGGGGCAGCACCATGAGGTGAGGAGCCATGGAGAGGCCTTTAGTGAGCCACAGCAGCTATGCCTAACTTCGCCATGATAGAACCATCTCTGTGATTCCCAGCAACATTGCCTACAATCTGTATCTATACAACTTGTTTCTTCTTGAGCTCTGATGGAACACATGATGATAAAGTTGAAGAGGTCTATGGAGAACAGTTTTACAACATCCAGGCAGGTGGACGAGAAGTGGACTTCTTGAAGACTTGAGGAGATACAGATGAAATGATGCAAGTCAAACTATCTTTAAAAATGAATGTGTGCAGTTTGAGGCCATTCTTTTACTTCCAAGTGTGGGCCACGCTTACACAAAGGCATTTTGGAGACTATGAGGATCAGAATGGAGGGCGGGACTCTGGGTACTGGTATTTTGCATGGCTACTGGGTTCCTCTATTTTATTTAGGGTGATTAATTTAGACTACATATGATTCATTTCCTGAACTGTATCTGAGACCATGCCATTTATGTGACTAATGTAAACAAGAGGACTAGCCTCCCCAACACTATCAGAGCAACTATGTAAAAGCTGCAAGAGCTAGCCGTGTGCAAGCTAGAAGGTGGTAGCTTGATCTAAGGGTCAGTTTATGGTGTTATAACTCAGTTCACAAGTCAGATGAGACTATGTCAGCAATGAACAGGAGTTGGAGGGCACTTTCATGGAGTTTTAAAGATGTGTAAGAATGTCAGTAAGAATGTCACCAGGAGAGGTGGAGGAATTGGGTGTGGCTCGCTTTAGGGGTAAAACATATAGATTTAGGTCTTGCCTCTGTTACTTACAACACCTGTGACCTTGAGACATCTCTCTAAGCTTAGTGATGCCAAGATGGGCTGAGAAAGCACCTAGAAAAGGGGGTTCATGCTTACTCCCATCGTAGACTTCATGGGTAGTTAAGTCCACCCAAGCTCTTAACACAGAGCCAAGCACTGCAAGTAGGCATGTTGGTCAGCCGCGGTCTCGATCCTGGCCTTCTACTTTTTGGTTTTCTGTTTTGTTTTTATTACTAGAGTCATTTGGGAGAGGTTCTTCTTACTTCTTTTATTTAAAAACATTAAAATACACACAGAATACAAGAGTTCACGAACTGCCATCATTTAGCTTAAGCAATCTCCAATGTTCATTACTTTTTTATTTTTGATGTATGTTTCCCTTCTTCCTCCTCTTCCTCCTCTTCCTCCTCCTCCTCTTCTTCCTTTTCCTCTTCCTCCTCCTCTTCCTCCTCCTCCTCTTCTTCCTCCTTTTCCTCCTTTTTCTCCTCTTCCTCCTCCTCCTCTTC
>JANHMN010000014.1:15050852-15126012 GCA_030674055.1 Rhabdomys pumilio | reverse complement strand
GACTCACTGTGTCCCTGCTCTGGGGCTCACTGTGTCCCTGCTCTGGGCATCTGTTTCTTATGAGTCTTGGGAGCTCAGAGACACTTGCAAACACATCTTCGTCTGTATTGTTTTTGACTTGCAGTTGTTGGTGTAATTGGCGTTGCAGTTGAAGGGGAGGGTTGTCTGTAGTAAACTACTTGGCCAATATTACTTAGCAATCATTTTTCTTTTCTTTTCTTTTTTTAAATACTGTTTAAAAATTTTTACATAGTATATTTTTGATCATCTCCCCTTCTTCGCCTCCCCCAACCCCTCCTACATTCCCCCACCTCTCTACCCACCTAATGTTATGTTCTTTTCTTTCTCAACTCCGTTTCCCATTACAGAAACCTAAGTCAAAACAAACAAAACCCCAATAAAACAACAAACACCAACCAACCAAATAACCAACCAAAGGACATAAAACCCTGTCTGTTTTTGTGTTAGTCACCACCCCTGGGTATGGGGCCTGCCCTGGAATTTGATCGATGTACCTAGTGTCACTCTATTAGAGAAAACTCATTTCTCCATTCTCAGCAGATATTGATTACAAAGAGTTAGAGGCAAGTTTGTGTCCACCTCCCCTTCTCAGTGCTGTGGTTTGGTGTGGTTTGAGCCTGTGCAGGTCCGGTACATGCTGCCACAGTTTCTGTGTGCTCACAGGGGCATGAATCCTGCTGTGTCTGGAAGGCACTGTTTTCTTGAAGTTATTCAGCACCTCTGGCTCTTGCAGGTCATCAGTGTACAGTGGTCCAAACATGTGAAGCTCCTTGGAGAAGAGTGGAGAACTTAGCTTTCTCTTTTTCTCAAAACACACCTGTTTATTACTCTCAGTTCAATAATTATAAACATATATATATATATATGTGTATATATATATATTATACATAATTTATAGTTAATAGGTGATAATTATAATGAGTAAGAAATCAAAATAAAACATCATTATCAATCTGTAGTTCTAATATTTTCTTTTATATGTATTTACCTTTATAATTTTCATGGGCCATGAGGTACATATTTGAAATACTTTGAAAATCCATGGCATATGATCCCTATCTATTCCTCACATAAGGAATTGATACTTTTCTGTTTTAAAGTTTTCTTATATCTGGATGTCTGGATCTCTCTCTCTCTCTGTGTGTGTCTCTCTCTCTCTCTCTCACATCTCCTTTAGTCAGTAAGCATTTAATTTAGAATATTTACCTTTCTGTAGGCCTAAGCCAATTATTTTCTTGCTAGGAAGTAAAAAAAAAAAGTAATAATTTCACTTAGAATACTAATTTCTCAGTTTTCAAATGAACATTGTTTTGTAACACACTATATTCTAAGACTCAGTTAATTGATAATTGTGTGTATGTATTCATGCACATGTACATGAGGGTACATGTACGTATGCTGAGGCCAGAGATTGTCAGGTATTTTCTTAATTAGGGTTACTGTTGCTGTGATGAAACACCATGACCAAAGCAACTTGGGGATGAAAGGGTTATTTTGGCTTATACTTCTACATCAATCACAGTTCATCATTGAAGGATGTCAGACAGGACCTCAAACAGGGCAGAACCTGGAGACAGGAGCTGATGTAGAGCCCATGGAGGAGTGCTGCTTACTAGCTTGCTCCTCATGGCTTGCTCAGCCTGCTTTCTTAAAGAACTCAGGATCACCAGCCTAGGAATGGCCCCATGCATAGTGGGCTGGACCTCTCACATCAATCACCAATTAAGAAAATGCCTAACAGGCTTGCCCAGAGCTTGGTCTTATGGAGGCATTTTCCTCAATTGAGACTCCTTCCTCTCAGATGATCCTAGGTTGTGTCAAGTTGACATAGAACTAGCCAGCCCAGGAATCTTCCCCAATTGCTTTCCACCTTGTTCTTTGAGACAAGAACTCTCACTGAATCTAGAGCTGGACAGTATGGCTATCATGGCTGCTCATTAGCTCTAGAGATCCACCTGTCTTTGCCCCTCTGCTGCTGGGATGGCAGGGGCCCAGGTCTTACCTGAGTGCTGGGGACCTGAGCTCAGTGCTCACGGTTGCATAGAGAGTGCTTTGTCTCCTGAGCTGCTCCCGCAGGCCAACTACTGTTAACTTCAGGCTAATATGGATTAATAGTGATCCAAGCACTTCAATTAACACTACCACCTTGTGTCTGCACAGCCTGGAGATGACCCTGTTCTGTTTCCTTTGCAGGTGAAGATGTTGTGTGAACTTAGAGAGCAGTTTAGTCACTCTCCCAGCTCAACTGTATACTAATGGCAAGCTGCGTGTCTAGGGCCCAGGCTTCTGCCAGCATTTGCTGAGCTTCAGAAATCTACTATGAGGAGGGAGACGTTTTTGTGTCCAGTCTTATTCTTCCTAGTCTGGACAAGGCTGTTTGCAACTAGAGTGGAACATTCCTTTGTCTGACCTGGACCCTTTCATTAAACCCATTGTATAGGCTGCTGTTTCTGCCCTAGATTCCTCAAAGCACATCAGTTAAGCAAAGCTCTCTGTGGTCATCATTTTAGCTGTAAGCTACTTTACGGACCTCTACAGTGTCTGTGCCAGGACAAGTCTCCGAGAACTAGGGCACTGAGGAAATATAGACTGGGTGCCAGCCTCTGAAGGATCCACAGTCTCAACTTGCAGCTCAGGCCTACATCATGGGGCTTTCCCAGCACTGTGTGATGCTTATGACTAAAGATGCAGAAGTCAGCTCTGTCATCTCAAAAGGCTCTGAATGGAAGATTTCCTATCTATCTATTTATCTATCTATCTATCTATCTATCTATCTATCTATCTATCTATCTATCTACCTATCATCATCTATGTATGTATTTATCATCTATCTATCTATCTATCTATCTATCTATCTATCTATCTATCTATCTATCTATCCATCTATCCATTATCTATCATGTATGTTTGTATGTATGTATATTTGTGTCTATGATCAATCCATGTATCTATCTATCTATCTATCTATCTATCTATCTATCTATCTATCTATCTCTCATCATCTATGTATGTATTTATCATCTATCTATCTATCTATCTATCTATCTATCTATCTATCTATCTATCCATCCATCTATCCATTATCTATCATGTATGTTTGTATGTATGTATATTTGTGTCTATGATCAATCCATGTATCTATCATATCTATCTATCTATCTATCTATCTATCTATCTATCTATCTATCTTTCTATCATATGTGTGTGTGTGTGTGTGTGTGTGTGTGTGTGTGTGTGTAGGTATCTACCTCCCTATCTATCTATCTATCTATCTATCTATCTATCTATCTACCTACCTACCTATCTATTTATAATCATCTATGTATGTATTTATCATCTATCTATCTATCTATCTATCTATCTATCTATCTATCTATCATCATCTATCATGTATGTTTGTATGTATGTATATTTGTGTCTATGATCAATCCATGTATCTATCATCTATCTATCTATCTATCTATCTATCTATCTATCTATCTATCATCTATCTATCATGTATATATGTACGTATGTAGGTATCTCCCTTTGTCCCTCCCTCCCTCCCTCCCTCCCTCCCTCCCTCCCTCCCTCCCTCTCTCCCTTCCTCCTTCCTTCCCTACCTACCTATGAGACAGGGTCTTACCAGGTAGCATAAGCTGATCTTGCTACTGTGGTGAACATATTTTGTGTATTAAAGTAAAACTTAATTTTTTTAAAAAAACAAATGGCTAAATTGATGTTTGTGCTTTAAAGGTAGGATTTGTTTTTACTGAGAATGTCAAAACTATGTACGGAAGGGAATGCAGTGCAGCTGCAATGACTTCTGCTCTTTTCCTCTGTTTGGGGTGCAATACTGCCACTTCATTGTGCCAGCTTAGAGACAAACTTGCAGCTCTGGACAAGAATTAACTGACATTCATTTGTTTTCAAGAAACTTTTCTACTTATGTGTTTGGCAGGACACATAGTAGACATATGACTGTGTTGTGTTGTAGGCTACAAACTTTGACATAACATTTGAAAAATCAGTTGTTCATTTATAAAGCAGCGTTTATTTTGAAAAAAAAAAAAAGAAAAATCACAGAATGTAATGAAGGAAGATAAGTTAGTTCGCCTGAAATTCCATCCTTTGGAGAAAACTCTGTATGTATTGAGGTCTCTGAGGTGTTCCCTGACAGGTGTTTTTCTGCAAGTATACATAATTAATAGAAATTTGCAAAGGGGTCATAACTGGGATTGTATTTTCTGCAGAAACTGCATCCCATTTCTTCCTGAACACTATATTTTGAGCACACAGTAACTTTCTTGAAGAGTTTGTGATGACATTACAGCGTAATTTCTACCGTGCTGATGTATAAGCACGCATCCATAGATGGGTGTTTAGTTTGCTTTCATACTACTTCGTAACGTTTTGTCCTTCCACTGTAAACAGTATTTCAAGGAGCATCAGGAGGGCATTTGTGAGATATGGTAGGGTTGGTCCAGCCATGTAAACAAATGAAGAAAGGAATGATTGAGACTTGAGAGTCTGCTGTTCATTTTGTGGTTCTGGGGTCAAAACCTGAGCTGTGCAGTGAGCCTGTGTCCCTTTGCTGAGCAGTGAGCCCAGCTAATTTCCCCTTTAACTGAACTCATGGGGCAGCTTCTCTAATGTCTCCACCTTAAAGACTGTTATTTAATATTCATATTCCTTGAATTCCTTGGTAGTTTTTGTTTTATTTGGTGGTGCTGGGGACCAAACTCACGGCTTTACTTGAGCTTAAGCAAGTTCTCATCCCTACAGCCTAATCAAAGGTAGTTTCTGGCAACTGGCTGAATACCCAACCAGTTCTTTTAAAAGTTAGGATACAGGAATAGATATGACCAAATGTCTAATGGTCTTGTTTATTTTGTTGATGTTCGTTAAGTTTTCAAGCACTAAAGTGCCCAAGACTTAGGAAAGGATTCCATTTGCATGGACACATAGCAATACCCAAAGTTACTATATTGCTAACAATGTCTACATTTTAATATTTCGAATTCCGTTTTAACCACAGTGTACATTTATTGTTGTAGTGATTCTTTGCCTAAACATTTATACTAGCTTAGACTGTACTTCATCATACCATCTTAGAAACAAACATGCAGCTCTAGACAAGAGTTAATTGGTATTTACTTGCTTTCCAATAACTTTTTTATTTATGTGTTTGGCAGGACGCAAAGTAGATGTATGCCTATGTTGTGATGTAGGCTATAAACTTTGACCTTTTCATAAGTAAGTTGACAGATGGGGACTGGCAGGGCCATGTAAGAAATAAGAAATGGTATGCTTGGGCTGCCATGTTCATTCTAAAAGCTGGCATGGGACACAGCAGCGAGTCCTACCAATCCACCCTTATCTGAGGTTGTCCCCATTCCTTTGCTTGGCTCTTCTAGGAACAGAGATGCTCTGTGGATGGCTCTGCCTCAGCTGGCTCTTACACTGTACCCATGTTTACTCATTTGGGAATGCATTTTCCTTTGCTCAGACTTTTCCTTTTGTGGTTAAGGAATGATAAACTTGTTGGTTGGGTCCTTAAATTAGATTATGTTACCTTTGCGATTCTACAAGACCAGAACAATGAAAGCTTCCTGAGCCAGAAGACTAAAAATTTCCACCTCTATTGTGGATAAGAGTTGCCTTGCCCATGTACTCGTGAACCTTTCCACTCAGGTCTGGGATCCCCTGCAGTCCCTTATCACAGCTTTCCATGTGGATTGTGATGGTGAAAGTTACCTCAGTCACACATAGGCAGGCCTCTAAGAAGGAATACCACTGAATTATGTTGCCTCTCTAAACTCTATTGTGAAACTTACCACTGTGAATTAGAATAAAGATGTTTTCTGAAGTTGATGCTCAGACAAACTATTGTGTCTGGAAATAGTACAGGGGGTCTTGTGTGGAGTGGAGGTGCCCACTGTCTTCTCCATGGTAACCTTTATGGCAGAGAAGTGGGATTCCCTCCCTCCCCCCCCCCTGCTTTCCACCACTCTCCCTGGGAGCCCATCTCCAAACTTCTTATGGTTCAGGCAAGTGACTTCACAGTAAAGTCCTGGCGACATATTTTCTAGACATCCTGTAATTCTCTTCACGCTTATCTAACAGCCCCTTAGTTTTGAAACTGTGTATATATTGACCCCATTACGGTGGCCCAGATAAGCCAATATGAGTTACTTTCATAGTTGCTGTAAAGAAGTGAAAACTTTCCATTTTAGAATTTAGACTTCCTTAGTAATTATTGTTAATCATATTGGGTGTTTTGTTGCTTAATTAACAGCACAACATAAATTCTATTTTCTAGGAGAATGTTGCTTAAAACATAGACTCCTTATAGTCTTGTGAAAATACTTTGGAATTCTCAAAGCACAATATCATGGTATGCTTTGGAATTTGTAGCCCCTACATTCCCTCATAGCATAGGGGACACACATGGACCCATCCTTAGGATCCTGAATAGTGTTCTCAGCTGAACGTGTACCTGCCCCCTGATAGGAAAAGAGGCTTCCTTCCAACATGGATGTTGATTGTGGCTGCTGTGTGTACATGTGCTTACATTTACATGTGTGTCCAAGTTCACAGTGGTGCTTTAGTAAGCAAGGCCGAGGGATTCTAGACATTTTCTTTTGCATATAACAAGTGGCTTTTAATGGCAAAGAGTCTATCTAGTTTTGATGGGAAAATAAAAGATACTATATTTTTATTTAAAGACAGTGTAAACAGTAAAGTGTATTATGAAAGGAAATAGAACTTTAGCTATGATTTATATTGCTAGTGCTAACTAACTAACTAACTATATATACATATATATCGTTATATATATTATATATAATATATATAAAAAATATATATATAACTAATATAATATAATTATATTATAATTATAATATATATAATTATAATATAATATATAATATATTATATTAGCTATATATATAATTCAGTAGTATAATAACTATATTTATAATATGTAAATATATATATTTTTTTACCATCTATCTATCATCTATCTATCTATCTATTTATCTATCTATCTATCTATCTATCTATCTATCTATCTATCTATCATCTATCTCTCTGTGTATCACTATAGTGCAAGTTCTAAAGTGCTAAAGTGATGTTGCTCTTGCCTTAAAATGATAAAAGACCACAAGTATTGATGGAGCTTGTCTGTCTTAGAAGAATTAACTATGTATTTTCGCCCCTGGTAGCTTTAAGGAAGTTTACTGTCTCACAAACTGGGCTTACTGTCATGAGATCTGGACCCTTGATTCTCTTGTCTTTCCACTTAGCTGGTTTTGAGCATTTACAATATGGCCTCACTACTATATTGAGGATCATGCAAGAACTTCAAGGTCTCCTCCTTGATGTCTGATTGCCCCCGATGGCAGAGGAGATGAGAGGATCCATTGGCACACACCCTCCAATGGCTCCTAATTACCCAGGAGTGTTAGGAAGGGCTGTCCATGTTCTAGGATGGAAAGACTTCTGCGTTGTGTTCACTGAAGGTTCCAGGAGTCGCTAAGGTAATCCTTGATAGAGGAACCCAGTTCAATTCACAGGAGGGAGAAGAGCCTAGGCTTAGTTTACCCTACATGGGAACATTCAAGTTCAAATTGAAAACTAATGTTTGGGTAAGATCAGTGGTGAGGTGGGGGTAGGATGGAGCTTGGCTGTATTATTAATAAGGATTAGTGGAAAGAGCTTTTTCTAATATCAAACAAGGTGCCACAGAGTTTGCAGTGTTTTGGAGACGTGCTTCTGCAAATATGTCATCTATCTGTCTTCCTCTGTGCTTTGGTGCTACTGGTTAGATTTGTCCACTGCCCCCAATACAGGGGAGGGAAGACAGCTGGGACACACGAATGAGTGAGTTTCTTTACCACGGTATTCCTCGGAACCTTGACTACTAATGTGTCTTTTTAAACTGTCCCTGTCTTGGTGGCACATTCACAGATCTGGATCTGCTCTTCCATTCTTAGTAGCTCTGTGGAGGCTTTTGCTGTGGCAACTGCAGGGTGGTGAGTTGTGCAGTCTCTCCATCAGAGTTACAATTTCTGGTCACTTCTATAAGTTGTGATGACTTGGGCTTCCAGGAGAAAAGACAAGACACTGAGATCCATGTAAAACAGAGCACAAGTCCTGTCTTCCCTTGAGATAGCCATTCTCCATTCTAGGCCTGTCTCCAGTTGGGAACCTGGGTACAAAGCTGTCCACTACCCTTGTGCAAAGTTGCTCACCACCTCATCCACCCAATAAAAACAGTTCCATGTAATTAACCTACATCACATCATGTTTTCCTTAAGGGCTACAGCCGAGAATATTTATCATTTACCCCTTTCCATAAAAAACTGCCAACTTCTGCCTTTTAACTGTCCTGCTCTTTGTGGTACCCCGTGGCCACCTGTGAGGTTTTGCACTGAAAACCTGATTGGTCCCAAATGAAAAGTGTCCACATATCCTTAAGCACACTGGAGTGAAGGCTGCTGCAAGAAATAAATAAATAAGGTCATACATAAATAAGATCTCGTAAGATCTTAGCAATCTTCAATTTTGATTTCATGTTGGAGGAGATCATTAATGGAAATAAGATACACTATTAAAATTTATTTTACTGTCTCTCCTTTTTATCCGTAATTACTTGAAAATTTAGAATTGCATGTGTGGCTTGCCTATGTGCTATATATTCTATTTCTCTCATTCAGCACCAAACTATAAGGCAGAGGTCTAGCCCATTGACCACTGAGTTTTTCTCCAAGAAGCCTCCTAAATAAGTTTGGGTGTTAATCTCATCAATCATCATGGAACCTTAAGCACCTTTTAGTTGGGAGTTGTTGTTTGTTGATGAATGAGCTACAATTTGATAGACCTTTACCTTTAAGTAATGATAATGTTTTCATTCATATTTGATTTGACATGTACGTTTCAACAATGATAATGCTTTCCTTTGTGTTTTTTTCCTCAAGTATTAATGTATTTGTTTTATCTTATATGTTATTTCCATGTGGGTGCACAGTGTCTCACACATAGTAATCGTGTGCTAAGCCACTGAGCTGCATACAATGATCTGTTTTATCTCAAACAAGCCATTCCTTTATTATTCTCCAGTCAGGCATGTTGGAAATAACTCATGAGCTACACACTTCCTGTAACGGAAAAGTCATGACTTTAATACACCGTTTAGCTAGTAGCTTGAATTCTAGGATTCGGTCCTAGGGGAACAATGGGATGAGTGTACCCGGAAGTACCAATGAGATGCACTATTGTACTGATGTCAACAAACATTGGATACAACCTCAATGTCGGATACTCCACCCACATTTTAAAGGCTTGGCCACAGGGTGTGGCTGTAGGGAAGTGATGGAGACTTAAAGAGGTGATATTGAGCCTTTAGGGAATTGTAGGATCCTGGACTTCTCCTTCTCCTCCTCTTCCTCTTCCTCTTCCTCCTCTTCCTCCTCCTCTTCTTCCTCCTCCTCTTCCTCCTCCTCTTCCTCCTCCCTTTGTTGTTTTTGATCTCTGGCTTGCAGTAGGAACAGGTTTGGCTGCCGTACAGGTTTCCTACCATTGCTACTCAGCACCCACCAGGGGCAAAGCAGCACCCTTCCACTCAACCCTGGGCTGGAATGCTAAAATGATAAGCTTTTACCTTCATATGTGAGTTGTCTCAGATGTCTGTAGTAATAAACTAGTACAATGCCCAACGATAAAGTTTGGTTGCTTAAAACATGAGATATTTATCTAATTACAGTGAAAATATAAATGGCAGCAAATGGATATTTGTACATATGTATTTTAAGGAGAGATATATGAATTTTTGCTTTTAGAACCTCCTACAGAAACTACTTCTGACTGTCCACATTGAATCTCTGAATGGGAAGCTTTTTGCTGCCTTTATTTTGTTCACGCTTATCTCTGTATGTAAGTTTCTATAACAGACTTATACATTTACAAATCAATGGAACGATTACTTAACCAAGCTACTAAGCTACTCGAGAAACAGCTGCATGAAAAGTTCCCATCTCAAATGAGGATACATTTTTTGTGGCATGTAAATGCATAAAAATAAACTTTCTTGTGGCATAATTTGGGGCCGTTGGGTAAAGAGTATTTTCTACTAACTAAGTCACACACTGCACATTTTTTGGGGTGATGGGTAAGAAGTCACAGCTAAGAAGTAAAAGTTTAATATGTAAAAGATACAGATTTAATTTAAAAGCCACGCAAAACAAACCCTACTCTGGGTTCTCCATCTCGTTACAACTGTGGTGGCCAGTGATTCTCATATTAAAATAATTTCCTGAAATTTAGAGTGCTTCGTGTCTAGTTATTTTTAAGTGATCCAGTACAGGAAGGATGTGGATAGGTGGAGTACTGTGGGAACTTTTGCCAGTTCATGAAAAAAAAAAAGTCTGAAAGTGATTTAAGGCCGCAGAATGTAGTGTGAAGTGTGCCAGCTCAAAGCAGAGGTCTTTAAAGCGATGGATAAATAGTCATGTGCCCAGATCAGCAGGTCTTTGGATGCATTCTCTCCATTTTATTTGTTCAACACAAAGGACTTATTTAACAGTTGAACTTTGAAAAGGTAAGAAAATTATTTTCATCCTAGAAGTTGTCAGATGAGCACCAGACAGCAAGCTGAAGTCTACAATGAGACATACTTTAAAGCGCATACCACACAGAATATCATCCCATGCTCTATATCTGAGGTTATATGTCATAATCCATGTATGTTCTCTAAAAGGTCAGTGTATAAGCGTGTGTGCACATTCACACAGGCACACAGGTGACAGGTGTCTTAGATTAATACAGCATCCAGATTTAAATGTTGCCACCTCCTTTGCAGCTACCCAGCGCAACACGTACCTCCGAGTGCCCACTTCTGCATTCCCACTATCTACAACCCCAGATTGTGCTTGGCATCTGCACATCTGTTGCCTTATTTCTACTAGATGCTACCTTAACTGTAGTGCTTGTCTGGGTGTCCTGAACTGTAACAAGATGCACTGGAAGAAAGGCAGTAAAGACACGTTCAAATGTGCCCGATGCTTCGGGAGACACATGAAAACCCAGTATCACTCATATGGGAGATTTCAAATCATACTTTCTAAGAGAAATCTACTGGGGTTTGAGCACCCCTGATCTGAGCATCCAGAGTCTGGAATGTGAGCCTCACATGACACCATAAAGAGAAAACACTATATATGACGATACTTTGATTTCCTGACAAAATGCTTTGAAACATTTTATGAAATTTTCTGCAGGCTGTGTGTACAATGAATCTCACGTTTTCACCAGCAAAGTAATTCATATACATGCTGCTATTTCAAGACCTCGAAAGTTCTGAAATCTGGAGTACTTCTGGTCTGACATTTGACTCATCTTGGAACCTAATAAAGCCAGCCCTTGCTTCTCACTGTCCGCTGTTGAATGCAACTCCTCTTCTTACCGCTTGACCTGCTTAGCAGCTTCTGTGGCTCCTTTCCTACTCATCCTTGTGTCTCCATCACCCTTGCCTCTCCGTTAGGTCAATCAGAGTAGTTTCCTGTTCGGTGTCTACTACTAGCTCCTGGCAACAGGCATGTCCTCTGCCCTGTTTGTAGGACATTGGCATTTTCAGTGTTAGGCCCATTTGCTGCCACTGCTCCCGTCTCTGGACCACAGTAACACCAGGCAGAACTGGTCATCATTCTTTACAAAATCTTGTCCTATTTTCTCTGATTAAAATGCTGCTCAGTTTTTCACTGCTGTCATGAGAATTTCCTTTTTTATATAGCACCAGCTCTTCAGTCTCCAGAGTGTGCTGTGTCTTTCCATTGGTCCCCACTCAGGGCTTATGAGCTCTTTGATTTACAGTGACTTCGTGACTGCGCTTTGCTTTAAACTTCTGCACTACCCAGGCCCCATTGCTTAGTTATAGTGCTCAAAAACTAGAAACTCCCAACGGATGCGTCCTGGTCATGTGCCGTGCCCTGGTGGTGGGTTTGGCTCCCACTGGTGTGAGAAGTCTTTGGAGGCAGGAACAATGGCTCACCTTGGGCTGAGCATCAGATTTAGTTAGACCTCTCAATAAAACATGTGAATGGAGTGTAGATCTTTCCATTGTTGATTTAAAATAGATAAGTAGGCTGTGTCATTTGAGTTCAAAACCAACTCATTTTAATTTGCTATGAGAAAAGACGGCTTTAGGTAGCAAGCAGTGGTTGCTGTTTTGATGGTGCCACACACTTGTTCTTACGGCTTTGTTTTTCTATTAGTTATTGCAGGCTGGGGGAAGGCATGCCAGGCTGGGAGCACAGTCTCCCCCTGAGCACGGAGAAGGCTGTATAAGAACAGAGTGTAAAGTAGATTCTTAGTTAAAAGGGAACCATGGCCTCATAGGAATTGAAACAATTTCTGAAATACGTTCTATGTTCCGGCTTCCAGCCCTTTTTGGGCTTCCATCTCTCTTTTTTAAACAAAACCAGTGTGACTTTTTTTCTCTCATTATTGTGCCACTCCAAGAAACATTTTTCTTAAAAAGCTATCTTAGAGACTGTCTCTATGACACTTCCTGGATTCCTGTCTTCTTTTCCTTTGTTTCAGTCATGAAATAAATTATAATATATATTATTTTTACTTATATGTGTCTTCAAAATCAATGTCTGTGTTTTGTCAATTCAATTAGCCAGCAAAGTCTTTGTAACCAGAGACTGGATCTTAATTTTCCCTTTGGATTGTGCTGTGTTCCCACTAGCAGCCCATACAGATTGCTAGTAAAATCTGGAGCCTTACTAATTAAGTCATTGCTCAGTGGTTGAGGTATGTAGTCCATGCTATGATGACTTTTTTTGTACTATTTAACAGCATCTGAGAGAAACATATGGCGAGGCTTCAGATGCTGACTCATGCACGTTAGCGGGGAAAGCTTTAGTGACTGTTACTATGGGGTGGATGTAGCAATAACCTGTGCATTAGTTTTCTTTTCTGTTGCTGTGTTAAAAATCATGACCAATAATAAATAGCTATGGAGAGAAACAGTTTATTCAGCTTACAGGTTACAGGCCATTAACGGAGGGAAGCAAAGGCAGGAACCTGGAGGCCGGAACTGAAACAGAGACAACAGAGGAACTGGCTTGCTTTGCCCGTCTCCATGTCTGATACAATCCAGCACCTGGGCATGGCACTGTCCTCAGTGGGATGGGATCCATCAGTTAGCAATTAAGAAAATGCTCACAGGCCAGTGTGATGGAGGGAACTGCACATACCTCATCCGAGATGGTTCTCCTTTACGGGATGTTGATAAAGCTATGATCAAGAGAAAACAGTGTAAAGTTAGCAATGTCGATGCTAACAAATGCTTTATAAATAAAGATGTATGGTCTGTGCACAAAACAAAGAAAAGGAAAGTAAAGCAAAATATGCACAGTTTATATGTATATGACTTACCCTAGGAAATTCAAAATCCACTTATTAAATTGAAGGGGGCAGAAATAAAGGTGACAGTGACAGCGAATTAGGAAGCTGAACTCTATGACTTTTTCTTTGTGAGAGGATGTGCAGGGTACTGGTAATTGAACTTAGCCTACCCTCAGCTTGATGGTTAGTTTTATGGTGTTTTGGGGGCAGAGCATGGGTATGACGGTATATAGTCTGGACTGGCCTTGAACTTACCATGTTTGTAAGGCTGACTTCAAATTTACGACCCTCCCCTTCACCTTCTGACTGCTGGGATTACAGGTGTGTGTCACACCCCTGATTTATGCAGTGTCATGGATGGAACCCGGGGCTCATGCGTGCAAGGCTCACGGGTGCAAGGCTCATGCGTGCAAGGCTAGAACTCTACCAGCTCAGCTCTGCCCCATCCCAAAGGGGGCGTTTTTTGATTTTATGAAATATATCTCAGGGTGGCTTACAGAATTCCTTTATTGTGTATTGATATTAAAGATCATATGATGTCTGCTGAATGAATGCTACCCAAAAGATAGTCAGTGCAGAAAGAGAGAAGAGAGCAAAACCGTTCTATGGAAATGTTACGCATGATTTTTTGGCAATATCTGTACAGCCATTTTTAGTGTAGACATTCCACAATAACAGGAGTTGCTTAAAGACTCCTCTGTGGGAAATTCTGTATTGAAGCAAACTTTATCACGGAACAGCTAATAATATTGTTGCAGACTTTGGCACTATTGCTGTAGGGTGGTGGAAAAATGTTTTCATAAAGCACCGCATCCTGTTAGCAAGTGCGATCTGGAGGGCGGAGACAGACTTTAAGCTGGGTGTTTGCCTACTCTCCCTCACATGCTAAAGTAAACAGTTCTCTTTCCGAGGCACAGCCAGTGTGACTTAGTGTGGCTATATCACAGTCAATCATACCATC
This sequence comes from Rhabdomys pumilio, assembly GCA_030674055.1. Lineage (NCBI taxonomy): Eukaryota > Metazoa > Chordata > Mammalia > Rodentia > Muridae > Rhabdomys > Rhabdomys pumilio. Next base: position 15,111,635 of record JANHMN010000014.1, on the reverse strand, counting down.
TGCCCATTTAAAATGCAATATAGTAGTTTTATGGTAAAACACAATTACAATAGCTCAGAATGAGATGCGAGGGATGAGGGAGCCCTTGTGGAGCCGTTTCCCCACTCTGGAATATTGCTCCTTATTAGATTCCGGGATTTCTATACTTGTGTGTTCCCCCTCCCTCCCACCTACCTCTGAGACTGCTCAGGTGGGAGATCTGACGGCTCTGTGTGTGAAGGAGGCATGCATGTTTACACTAGTCACCAGGGATGTCCTGGAGAATGTAGAAAGATTTCTAGCACACAGGAGCCTTGTATTTGCTTAGCTCAATCTCTGTCACCCCAAAAGAAAGGTTGGCTATCAACTTGTCTGCTAGTTGGATTTTTTTCCTCTGTGAAAGGAGAGCATCTTCCCAACCCCTCCCCCAAATGAAAACCTAAAACACAACAAAACAAAACAAAACAAAACAATCCAAGTATTATTTTCTAGATTCCACCAAAGCTTAGCATAATTGAATGCACTGCCTGTTACTAGGTAGGCCTCCAGGTTCTGCAAGAAGTAGGTTGAGCTTCACGACGAACCAAGAGAGAGTTCCCAGAGTCCTGAGAACCCTCCAACCACCTTTGAAAGGAGCCGATGGGGAGTTCCAGGCCAAGGCTCTTTTCCCCTTTTGCTGGTCCAAAGAAGCCCTGGTAGAAAGGGTGCTTCTAACCCAGGGTGGCATTTTACTTTCTTTGGCTGGTTGGCATGAGGACATCTTAGGGCAGTAGCACTCTTTCCTTGAGCAGGGATGTTAGGTCACACCTTTCTTGGACACATGTGGAATGCCCCGTGGTCCAAGCCCTGACCTGGATGCTCTGGCTCTGGTTGGCTCCGGTTGGCTCCGGTTGGCTCTGGTTGGCTCCGGTTGGCTCCGGTTGGCTCCGGTTGGCTCCGGTTGGCTCCGGTTTTATGGCTCGTGCATACTTCCCAGATAGACTGTTTTCTTCTGTGGTTACAATCTGTGGCTGGCTGGTACCTTCTCCCCTCTGATGACTTGTGGAATCTATTCTGTAGGATTTCCTTAGTGTGAATCTGAGAAAGAGTAAAGGCAAGAAGACTGAATCCAGATTTTCACATGTTAGATAAAAAAACCTTTTAAAAAACTTTTTATTGATTCTTTGTGTTTCACACCATGCACCCCCAGCTCTGCTTATCTCCCCATCCCCTCATATCTGCCCTTTGCCCTTTCAATGCACCCCCAAATAACACACACACACGCACGCACGCACGCACGCACGCACGCACGCACGCACGCATGCACGCACGCACGCAACAACAACAACAAAATGAAGCATAGAAAACATCTCACCGTGGAAGCTGTGATGTGTCACAGTGTGTCCCTCTGCCCACACATCTTCACATGCAAACGCTCATTGCAACGAGTCATCAGTTTGGTTCACGATCTCTGGCTTCTGTGACACCATCAATACTGGATCCTCATCAGAACTCCTCCCGATTATCCCGTTGTTGCCCTGTGTCATGGAGATCCTGCAGCTTTGGCTCAGCACGACTGGCCCTTTCATGTGTCCTAACTGCTCACACTCATATAGATTTTGGGGTGGGCCAACTCAAAGCCCTGGATCTGGACCTGGGTGGTAGCTGAGCTAGTCAGATGCCAGCTCTTCCTTGTGTATACCACCAGAGTGAGCTCCCAGCATGGCTCCAGCTAGGCCACCCAATGCCAAGCAGGAGGCAGGGTCAGCTTTCCTGTTGTGCTGCCCTTGGGATCTAGCTCATTTGCACCCACTCCTACAGTCGGCTCCACTGTGCTGCCTAGTCAAGGCACAGGGCCCACTCTCCAAGTGCTGGAGCCTGTGAGGGGCTGGGCCAGCTCTCCTGCTCTCACTTCCTCAGTGCCAGTTCCTCTGTGTTACCCAGGTAAGGTGCAGGGCCAGGTCTTCTGAGTGCTCCATCCCGTGAGGGGGCAGGACTATCTCTCCTGCTCTCCTGCCGTTGGCGCCAGCTTTCCCAACTTCCACAGGTGGCAAGGGGAGAGGGAATAGGCATCATGTACCACCCAGTGCCACCTCACAGCAGACAAGTGGTGGGCCAGTTCTCTGGCACTCTCCCCCTCTGGGATCAGCTCACCTGTGCCTCCTCCACTGCTAGCTCTTCTGTGCTGCCCAGAAAAAATGCAGTGCTGGCTCTCCTGAGTGCTACAGTTGGCTCTCTGAGTGCTGCAGCTGGGGAGAGGCAGGGCCACTTTACCTGGTCTCATGGCATGGCTTCAGGGTCAGCCATGACACCTGCCACAGGTGCAGGTTGTGAGGAATGAAGTGGAGGGAGGACATCACCCTTACCCCCATGCCATTTCACAGCAGAGGAATGAAGGGGTCAGCTCTCCCTTGCTCTCCTGAATGTTGTAGCCAGTGAAGGGCAGAGCCAGCTCATGTACTTTCATGAACCTGGGGTCAACTCTCCCAACTGCTTCAGGTGGCAAGTGGCAAGGCAACAGAAGGCATCCACCTACACCCCATTCAGGATGGGTGGAAACTTTTAATACATGAAGATTCACAGACTTTGAACTGCATAAATCCGGTTAGTAGTTGTGGGTTTTTTTTATTTTATTTTACTTTTTTTTACCATTGGAGTTTGAGGATCTGTGAGGCATAGGGGTTTGTAAATTAGTCTGGATCAGAGTCCTTAAGAAGCTGGACAAATCCCATTCTCTCTTTGGTGTAGCCGTGTAGGGTCATTTCAGGTCGAGGCTGCAGGAGAGGATTGTCTCTCCCATTTACTCGGCAACATTCATGTCCATTTGTGTCTTTAAGTGTCTCTGAGGGCTAGCACAATGGAACTCAGCTATCAGTCCCACGGCTTCCTCCAAGCTAATGAAATGAAAAATCAACATTCTAATTTGCAGATAATGGGATGGTGGATGGCAGGTGGCTGGAGGTTGGTGGTTGGTGGCAGGTGGCAGGTGGCTGTGGCTGGTGGCAGGTGGCTGTGGCTGGTGGCTGGTGGCTGGTGGCTGGTGGCTGGTGGCTGGTGGCTGGTGGCTGGTGGCTGGTGGCTGGTGGCTGGAGGTTGGTGGTTGGTGGCAGGTGGCTGTGGCTGGTGGCTGGTGACTGGTGGCTGTGGCAGGTGGCAGGTGGCAGGTGGCAGGTGGCAGGTGGCTGGTGACTGTGGCTGGTGGCTGTGGCTTGTGGCAGGTGGCAGGTGGCAGGTGGCAGGTGGCAGGTGGCAAGTGACTGGTGGTTGGTGGCAGGTGGTGTATAACCAGAATTTTCTTGGGAAAGAGGGAGATTCTAGCAGGTAAGAAGGGAAGCAACTGGTCAATGATGATTTTCAGGGAAAGCTCTGAGGCCCATCATTTTGGTTTGGACCTGCTTATAGCTTTAATGAAGTTTCCTTACTGTCATTACTTCTGGCCTTTCCTCAAAGTTCCATCTCCACTATCTTTATCTATACCTCAGTTCAAAAGGATTTGATCTGCTCATAAGAACTGAAAAACAAAAGAAACAACCAAACAAATGAAATGTTGAAGTAGCAGAGAACCTAAGGGCAAGGAAAGTCAGACGACACAGTAGACATCGTCTGGGACACACTGTTCCCTTGCTAGAGGCAAGTGACAGATTTGGTGAGGAGGATTCAGGCTCCCTGGGCCAATGACAGATTTCGTGATGCCCAAAGATTAATGAGGAGTCATCTTTCCTGTGCAGAGATCTGAAAGAAATACATGGCAAGAGGTGGAGGTGTGCGTGTGAAAGGTCTGCTGGGATGACAATGGCAGAAGGTATTGTAAGGCCATTTGTCAAAAGACCCTTTCCAATGACATAGTGTCTGTGCATGATTTAATGAAGACCTTTCTCCAAGGCCCCCAAATAACGAAGTTAAACTAGACTGTACTCCGGCAGCCTCCGAACAAGAAAGGCACCATGTCTCCAGAAACGGGCTGCATACTGGTTTGCAATCTTCCATGAGTGTCTCTTTGTTCTTCTAAGCTATGAATTGGAATACTTCGAGTTCAATTACTCAAATAAAGAAATATTTTCACCAGGCAGTGGTGGTGCACACCTTTAACCCCAGCACTTGGGAGGCAGAGGCAGGCGGATTTCTGAGTTCGAGGCTAGCCTGGTCTACAGGGTGAGTTCCAGGACAGCCTGGGCTACACAGAGAAACTCTGTCTCAAAAAACAAAACAAACAAAACAAAACAAAAAAAGAAATATTTTCAATTACTCATTGGAAAATGTGCTACTAAATCTTTCTGTAACCCCAAATCACCAACTCCAATTCCAGAAAAGGTGTTCTATACAAAATAGATTAAATACTATAAGCCATTGCTCAGTTCCCTAACCTGTATTGTGATGGCTTTAAATATATAATTTTGAAGCTCTTTTTCTTGATCAAATGTTCTGTGGTCATCAGGATCTTGGCGAACGGAGACTGCAGTAGAGAAAAGCTAAGGGTAGAAGGCTGGGGCGATGGCTCAGTAGGTAGGATGCTTGTATGAATATGGGGACTGGAGTTTAGATCTCAAGCACCCATGTAAAGGCTTCAGTGAGGCAGAGACGGGGTTCCAGAAGCTAGCTCCTAGTATAGCTGAACTGCTGTGCTTTGGGTTCAGGGGAGAGCCCCTGCTTCAGTGTGTGAGAGCCATCAAGAAAGCGTTTGCCCATGTCCATACACATGTGTGTGCTTGCACACAACATACATATAAACAAAAAGAAAAAAAAACAGTTAAAGTAGGTGTAGGCCTCTGGGGCTTTTGTAACCAACAGGGCACAGTACAGTGTCCACAGCTAGCTAGAACAGGTGTCACCACCATCTGCACTTGTCTGAAGTGAGAGGAAGCATGGTAATACGAATTAGAGACTCTAACTTTAGGGATCGGTGACTAAAGCTGTGGAGAGCATCTGGCCCTCCTAAGGAGCAGATCTGGAAAGATACCTTTACACCTGTATCCTTCCCTCTCCCTCATCTCCTGACTGCAGCCTCCAAGGGTCATACACACTAATCTTCATGTGTGCCTGTGAGGAAAACATACTCTCTACCCACAATCCAAAAACTGCAGTCTTTCCCCAAAGCCAAGCCAGTACCAGTTTTCCTTCTGAGGCACCTGCATACCCTCCTCAGTGGTGTCTGTTTTCCTCAGCCAGTTTCTTTCACAAGACTCCTGCTGTGTTTGCAGTTTGATTTATTTTTATTGAGCCTCTGATCACTGGCAGAAGCTCCTGGGTCTGGACTGGGGAAAACAGAAAGGAGCTGCTTTATAACAGACTTAGAACAAACTGGCCAAGCCTTCCCCATAAGTAAATCTCAGCACTAAACATGGATCGTTTCTATTTGTTGAGGTGGGAATTCCAGAAGGGACAGACTGGAAATGGCTCTTCTCTGTCCTGTGGTGTCTGGGATGGCAGCGGCTGGGTCTGGAGAAACTGTGTCCCAGGGGCCTTCCTGATCTAGTATCCGGACTGAGGTGCCTTCCCAAATGACTTGGTTCTGGAGCATTGAGCTTCTGTGGAAGAACTCCACCTGCTCGGCAGATGCCGTGGGAGGGATGCTTTTGTTTTTTGTTTTTTTGTATTTTTGTCTTTTTGTTTTTTTAAATTCTCATCGAGTGTTGACTTCAGTTAACACCCTCTTTTCCCTTTTGGAAAGGCATCTAGCTTTTCCAACAACTTATTTTTAAAACAATGTTATCAAACAAGGCTCTCACACCAGGGCACTTATAATGGTTTTAGGTTTTTCTGTTTGCTTGTTTAGGGTAATAACGGCTGAAGCATCAGTGCTGTATGTGTTTAGACATAGAGAAAATGCATGATTTGTAGATGGCTTTGGTTATAGAATGGGCACCTCTGAATCCCAGGGTCTTTAGCAAAAGAAATCTCTCTCTACCTTGCTCTTCAACAAAAAAGAGGAAGATTTGTCAGGGAGTGTCTTGACTCCCTCCTGGAGCCACCTCCTTGGAAAGGAGAATTCTTGAGTCATGAAGGTGAATTTTGCACAGTCAGAGTTACACACCTGAGGATGGTATGGCAATTATCTTTAAATATTTTTCCATTTGCTGTGTAAATAGACAAGGGATATCTCCCAGACGCAGGATGCACATAGACTCAGTAAGGGTGTTAAGAAGCACAGATCAAAAGCGATTAAGATTGAATTTGTGTCCTCCACGCTTGCTTGCCCGCCTCTGTGGTCAGTATGTATTTCCTCCTGGGAGATGCAATTGCTTCCCAGACAATAGCCTTCTGGCAGCAATCTTTTTATTAGATTTATAGTCTTAATTATGTGCCTGTGCTCAAGGATGGTTTTGATCAGAGATAATACACTACCCAGGTAATGGTGGATTTGAACAGTGAGGTCCGTGCCGGGTTGGACACCTCTCCCAGATAGAATGGCTTGAGTTCTTGACTAGGCTTGTGTTCTCAAAGGCCACACACTCTCTGAATAGCTCACTTCCTTCTCTGTAAAACATCCCCGAGCAGACCAACGCTTTATCAGTTTTACCTACACACATTGCAGTTGCCTTTGTCACTTTAAGTCCCTCAGACCTCATTATGTTCCTCTTAAGACCATCATGAGGGTTCTCAACGCTCAATAGTTGAGGGGGTCTGATCCCTTGAACACCCTTTGCTCACTGGAAAGGCATGCCATAGGTACCTGATGCCCAAAGCGCTTGCTCCCTGGATATATGCCCCCAGCAGTTCCCTCATTTGAAAGCTCAGAGGTGCTTCTTATGGAAGTTGAGTCCTGCCTTGGCTTGTGCTCACTGGTGTCTTTCTTGCTCGTGCTGCTGAAGGATTTAAACTCCCTTAAAGGACGAGAGCGGATGTTTCTCATCTAGCTAAATGAATATACCTAGCATAGTTTTTACAATATGGCAGACACTCGGAAGTCTCTGCTGCTTAGAAGAGAACTCAGTGCTTCTCCTTATCTACTGCTTTAAACAAAGGCCTTGTCATCTGCACCGTCTTGAAGGGTGGATGAATTGGTGTGGAAATGAGAGGAAATTTCTCATAAATATCAGTTGTAAATGTATTCTTAGAATTAGAATTTTGTCTACAAAGAGAGTCAGTTATTGGCAAGATTATTTTGCTCGTCACTGTAATGATGTTTTAGCAAATGGCTTTGAATTAGCAGATTGGTAAAATGCTATCCATACACATTTAGTGGAAAAATTGTGTGAGGCTAGCCCCGACTCCACAAAAATTCAACAGTTACCCAGGCTGTGTAGTGAGAACTTATCTTTCAAAATTAGCTTTTAAAACTTATTTTCAAATGGATGTCAAACCTTCAAACTCTACATCCTTAGTGAGACTTCATATGACATTCTGAAACATGGATGCAAGATACAGTGTTTGAAGTGGGTTAGATATGTTCATGTCCACAAACTTTATTTCTGTGTGGCAAAAATATAAAAAGCTGTTCTAGCTTTTTGCAAATGTGCAGTATGTTGCTTCTGTCTCAGTTACCCTCCTGTGCAGGAGCACACCAAAGCCTCTTGTTCTTAACGAATGCTTAGTTAAGACCGCCCACCCCTAGGAAAAAACTCCATGTTTTGAGAAATAAAGGTCAGCTAGCTTTTTTATTGGCCTCACTTTGCTGGAGGAAGTAACAGAGGCAACGCCAGCATTTAACATCAATCTCCTGGGTAGGGAGAGTAGCGAGAAGACCTGTCAGCCTCATGTATTTCCAGGGCTCCTCGTCTTCCCTCAAATCCTTCTGTGTTAACTTGGTTTACTCTCCTGCATTTGTGTTCTAGGCTTTAACATGGTGCTGTTCTGACCAGAGTATTTGTTGGAAGAGCTAGGTGCCGGTGAACAGGCCACTCACTCATCTGCTGCTTGCTTTGAACATCAGGGATGAAGGAAAGGGAGGGAACCATAAGTAAGGGTTGAACATGGAACCTCTGGACAGTAGCTGAGCCACGGATCCACTCAGTATTTTCCGTGGCTGTGAAGATGTGAGTTTTGTGGCTGTAAATGGGTAACCACACATGTTAAAGAGAAGGACTTTCTATTACTAATGAGTAAACTTGTATCTTTGGAAGAAGTTTTTAAAATTTTCACTACATCTAGATATGAAATTGTGCTTGCACTCGCTGGGTATCTAAGCCCTGTATGTAAAAGTATGCATTGTGCAGCTCTGGGAATCTTGTAATTAGCTGTCACTTTGCTGAATATTCTAAGTATCTCATTATCCAGAATGAAACAGAATATTAATAATAGGATTATATTTTCTGAAAATAAGTTGCAGGCGTCATACTTCAGTTACAGGGACCGATTTGGCCGGGAGAGGACAGAACTAGCTGCTGGTCAGAGGCTGCTTACAGAAAAATAAAAGCCTTAGAGGGTGCCTTCAAGCCAGATGGAAACTGTCACTAAGGGTCCCTTGAACTTGCTTGGATGGCTGTCATAAACTTGGTTGAAGTGAGTGAGATTGTGTGGCAAGACAGTAGCTGTGACATCTCACATTTTTAATAACTCGAAGAAAATTCATTTTTAATAAAAGTAAGTTGATTTCTATTTTCAGGTTTCTTTATAAAATGAAAAAATTAGAACATTAAAATTAAAAAATCTTAAGGCTGAGAATGAAAAATTATAAATTACAGGCCAGCCTAAGGTACCTAGAATGTCTGAGGCTAGCCTAGACTCTATGTAAGTTCAACAGCAGCCTTGGCTTTGTAGTGAGGATCTGCTTTAAAAATTTAATAAATATATACATAAATTAGGATATATGATGCATGTCCAGGCAGATAATGAAGAACAGACACCAAAGAACGGAATGCTCACTTTTCCTGTATTAGTTTACAACAAAGGAGCCTGGCTATCTCCCGCTGAGCTGGTGGACTTAGCTTGCTAAGATTCATACCTTGTGTTCACCACTGACTAAAGCCCTGTGAATCACCCTTTGGCCTTTCTCTAGATGGGTGATCATTTAGCTTACGTCTGTTGCTAACAGGGACACTGGGCATTCTACACACTTCCTGTCTCCTGAGCTAGAGCTGTTAGCTAAGTGTGAGCTGGGAGCTGGCTTCTATCCTTACGTTTGTGCCCCTGTTGGCAGCCACATCTGATGACAGCCCAAGAACAGTTAATGTTTTCTGGACTGATTTGAGGCTTGTCTCCAGAGTAAAACTCTCATTTGCTCCTGAATTTTAAACACATTGAGCTGTTTCCTGTCATTCAACTGGGGAAAAATAATAGCCAGTGACTTATTTGGGTGCAGGTCTTAATGGGTGTCACCCAGATCGAAACAGGACAGTGTGGCTCACCACCTGCTCCTCTTCTTGTTTCCGGGCAGGGGCTGACCAAGTCGTGCAGAGTGCTGTGTGTTGACCTGTGCACTTCTGTGGCTTCTTGAAGGTTGTGGTAGTAGGAGGTCAGTGGCTGCACAGGAAATAGCAACATCGTCATGACTTGGCCTGTGAGCGTCACTCACCAGACACCTAAGTAATTGCTCAAACCTGTCAAAACAGATTCAGTTTTTACAGCAGGACAACACATTTGTTTGTTAAAGCTGGAGACAACCCCAGTCAAACAGGCCTGGCTCGGCTCAGGAGACAGAACACACAGCCGTTAAGCTGGTTGTTTCTTCAGTGGAACTAGCTCTAGAGAATTTGCCATCCTGACAGAGACAAGCAGGAGTCCTCATGCCAGGATACCAGAGGTGACCACAACACAGCAGGAGCAGCAACATAGTGGATGCCCTGCCCTGCACGAAGATGTGAGCCACACAGCTGACTGCCTTCACCCAGGATGTCACCAGTGTGGTGTCCTCCTCAGAACAACGTGTGCTGCCTGCTGAGGTGAAGCCCTCAGCAGTGTCCACCAGTGCAGTAAATAGAACATTTCCATTCTCCTGAGAAAGAAACTCTTCGACACTGCCCCCTTTCCACCTCCTTTCCCCTAAATCTTCCTCCAGTCCTAAGCAACCACAAAGCAACTCTGTCTCTGTAGATTTTCTTATTTCATAAAAATGTGCTCCTAAAGAAAGTGATTCTTTGCTGGTGACCGCTTTCACTCTGAACAGAACTTCTTGTTATTTGTTTTTGATTTTTTTAAAGTTTATTCATTTATTCACATTACATCCCATTATCAGCCTCTCTCCTCCCAGTACCCCCTCATGCAGATTCTCCCCCCGACCCCAATTCCTCTCTCCTCACCTCCGTACTACTCCCCTACCATATACATCAAGACGCTGCAGGTCTAGGAGCATCCTCTCCTATGGAAGTCAGACAAGATGGCCCAGTTAGGGGAACATGGGATCAGGCAGGCAACAGATTCAGGGCCAGCCCCCACTCCAGTTGTTGGGAGACCAGCATGAAGACCAAGCTGCACATCGGTTACATATTGCACAGTGTTTTTTTTTTCCTTTAAGATGAATTCATATAATCACAGGAATCATTGCTTTGTTCTTTTTTATGGCCAGGTAATATTCCACTGTATGGATATACCGGATTTTGTTTATACATTTCTTAGTTGAGGATGTTTGGGTTGTTTCCGCTCTTGGTCATTGCCAATAATGCTTCTTTGAACACTCATGTACTTTTCTTCTCATAGACATGTATTTTATTCCTGTTGGTTCCCACCCAGCAGTGGAAAGACTTTGTATTTTGCAGTAAGCTTTATTTTTCTATGGTCACACAGGCTTTCTTCTGAAGGAGTGATTGTTTGGAGACAGGAATCACAGCTGGAGGGCTGGGTTCACTTGATTAAATGTGGAGGAAATTCACTTTGCTTTCTCAGCTGTAAAATGAAATGGCTTTTATCAGGCCATCTTGCCAGTCCTTTCCAAATAAAAAATTTCCTGAGTGGTAACCAAAGTCTTTAAAGATATGAAAGGAAACATTTCCCCAAAGGCCTCACGACAGGCCCGCCCCATCCTGAAAGGCCTCACAACAGAGCCCCGTCCCACTGGAGTCCCTGCTTCTGGGGTGGCTTTTCCAGTTGGAAAAACTTGATCTTTAGTATTTACTTATCTTAGTTAAATTTTGGGTATTTTACAACCCTGACAAGTTGGATGAGTATACAATGAAGATCACCGTTGGTGTTCTGTGTAAACAGCTACTTTAGTACTTTGGCATGTGTCTTACCCCATTGTCCTGCTTTTGGCTGCTTCATGGTTTGCTGAGCTGTGTCTCACCCCTGCCCAGCTTCCTCCTGATATCCTGTCTGATCACTCCTCGGGCTCCTGTTCATTGCATCTGTGTGCTTCTTGTGGTGCTAAGAGTGGAAAGGCTTTCGGTTTAAATGACCTTGGGAAGGCCATGACAGTTTTGAAGGTGTTTTTAGCTGTTACAACTTAGAGAAGTCAGTGGCGGGTGTGTGTGTGTGTGTGTGTGTGTGTGTGTGTGTGTGTGAATTTGCACACTATAGACCGATGAGGTGTGTAGGTAGGTTAAAAACCCAGTGGTTTCCTACACATGATCAGTGAATCTATTTTCTCATTGGAGTTGGCTGACTTAAGAGCCTTTGGAATGTCTTACTCCCTTCACATTGCTTAAAAAGTTCTGAAGTGATTTCAAAACGGCCATGCCTTTCCAGCAACCTCCACCCCCCCAACCCCCGCCAGGATTCTCTCCTGAGTTGGAGGGAAGGATACCTTGAGTTCCTTTGCATGCTTGGTGGCTTTTAAGTTTTACCTGTTTTGGAGTTTACAGCAGTCTTTTGGGTTTGCTGACAGGCCCTCTGTGCACAGTGAAGTGATTCTCCAGTCCTAGCAACATGTTCTGCTCCTTGAAAGGTCAGGTTCCCAAGACCACTGAGCCTCCTCCCTCTGGTGCCAGTGGCCTTTCCAGAACTGCACCATCGGCATCCTGGTGTCATTATTTCCTTTAGCAGCCCATGTAGTCTGCATTTTCCCCTCATTTTGTAAAATTTTTTAAACAACACTTACCATCAAGCTCACCCCTCGCAGTGGCCATTGTAGTTACCCTGGATGTCATTTGGAGTTTATTTAACCAATGTGGTCCAGAACTTATGCCCCCAGGTTCCACAAGTTTTGAGCCTAAAGAGCTAAAAGTCTCAAGTCTTTTGGTGACATTTGTTCCTGTATGCCAAGTCCTTAAAAATCTGGCTAGAAAATATGAAAAGAAAGTCCCCATGAATATGGGATATAATTTTTTTCCTTAAAAACCTCTGGTTTGAAAAGGTGTAGAGGATTTCCGTAGAAGGTTATATATGTCTATCAGATTAATTCTCATACAATGCAGCTTTTATTAGCTCAAAATTCTAACTCAAGGAGTATAATCAATCATGTTGTCTACAGAATGAACATTTTGCATTGCCTTTAATTTTATTGTATGTAAACATTTCTGCACTTGGGTATGCAGGTGTACCTTGTATGTACAGGTGAATGTGCTCATGAGTGTGACTGTAGAAGGCAGAAGTCAAAGTTGAGTGTCTTTCTCAACTACTCTCTATGTTGTCTTTTGAGACAGGGGTGCTCACTGAACAGTTCAGCTAGACTGGTTATCCAGGGAGCCCATGGACCCTCCTGTATCTGCCTACTCAGTGCTGGAATTGCAGGCGCACACTGCCATGCTCATGACTTGAGTGATGGAGATCTGGATTCAGATGTGATAGAGACATCCCTCTAGTCCCTAGTGTATTTTGTTTTCTGGTAATTTCTGCAACTCTGTGATAAATAAATTGAGGCAAATTTATATTTCTATCTTGGAGTTCTGGTTTGAGTCTTTGCTTTCCTTCAGCACTCTAGGCAGTGGACCAGCCAAATGGCAAGCAAATGACAAGTTCTTAAGCCCACAGACCTGATCCTGCAATTCTGTGGAGCAATGTGAGCTGAGTTTGACATTGAAAGAGGAGTTTGTTTTAGTTGTTTTTCAGCTGCCAGACGAGAACATTCTGAAGGCAATTTATAAAAGATGTATTTAACTGGGGGCTTGCTTACAGCTTCAGAGGGTGAGTCCATGACCCTCGTAGCAAAGACTATGGCAGCAGGCAGGCAGGCAGGCAGACATGGCACTGGAACAGTAACTGACAGCTTATGTGTTGAGACAGTAGTTGTGAGGCAGAGACAGACAGACAGTCAGACAGTCAGACAGACAGACAGACAGCACCAATGGATGCAGGGATGATGTTCTGGGCAGCCCCATGGCCATCATGCCACAGCTTTCCAGAGGGGCCATCCACAGTCTTCTGAATGGCAGTGATGGCATGGACTGTGGTCATGAGCTCTTCCATAATGCCAAAATTGTCATGGATGACCTTGGCCAGGGGGGCTAAGCAGTTGGTGGTGCAGGATGCACTGCTGACAGTCTTGACTGAGTTGTCATATTTCTCATGGCTCACACCCATCACAAACATGGGGCATCAGCAGAAGGGGCAGAAATGATGACCCTTTTGGCCCCACCCTTCAAGTGGGCCCCGGCCTTCTCCATGGTGGTGAAGATGCTGGTAGACTCCACAACATACTCAGCACCAGCACCACCCCATTTGATGTTAGCGGGATCTCGCTCCTGGAAGATGGTGATAGGCTTCCGGTTGATGACAAGCTTCCCATTCTCAGCCTTGACTGTGACGTTGAACTTGCCATGGGTGGAGTCACACTGGAGCATGTAAACTGTGTAGTTAAGGTCAATGAAGGGGTCGTTGATGACGACAATCTCCACTTTGCCAAGTGCAGAGCAGAAGGCAGCTCTGGTAACCAGGCGCCCAATACAGCCAAATCCGTTCACACCAACCTTCACCACTTTGTCTACGAGATGAGGCTGGCACTGCACAAGACGCGGCTGTCTCTGGAACAGGGAGGAGCAGAGAGCCCACCGGACATTTTAATATGTGAGCTAAGGGGCATACTCTCATCCAAATCACCACAAACTTCTGATATACCTTGAATCTGTCTGAACCTCTGGACCAGTCCCTGTAAATGAAGCAGTCGGCTAGTGACAAAAGCTCCATGACCATAAACTGTCTCATGTAAGGAATCATTGAATCCAAACAATAACTCTGTGAGGCAACAGATGTATTTTCAGATGAGAAAAATGAAGTGCTGAGAAATTAAACAGCAAGGATGTTTAAACTAAGATGGGGCATTGTGGGGGAACTTGAACCTGGGGTGGCTGATGTTAGGAACAGACAAGTTAACCGGAAGGACCAGCTGCCTATCCGTGATGACAGCTGACCACACTCACCTCATTGGGGTGTTATCAGGACAAGGCTGATCACATGTTTTCTGGAAGGCAATAATTCCACACACAGTGGAGATGACCCCGTGAAACCAGCAGACCTAGGGAGAGCATTTCAGATGTAGCTCCTCATTTTGGGGGTGGGCATTGAGTCAAGGAGAATAACTGGAATGGGGAAAACTGCCATTGTGGTAACATCGGGGTCCCAAAGGTTTCCAGATCCCAGCACCTCAAGCATAGCATCTCTGCTTCACACTTGCCATGTTTCTCGTATCTACCCTCCATGCTCTGGGACACCCTTCTTATCTGGGATGCTTCAATCCTCTAGGACCCATTGTTTGGAAGTGGCTTAAATTATGTTATCTAATTGTGTAGTGAACTTTCGTAGCACCATTGCTTTCATCTACAGACAACGTTCCCATGGAGAATATGAGCGGGGCCATTATAACCATCACAGACAGAACAAAACTTAGAAGACTTGACAACTTTGTGATATTTATTTCTGGACATAGTGTGTGATTCTGGTTTATTTAGTGCTCCACCCTTGTGATCCATCCTCTAGTAGCTAGCTGGTTCCATAGAGTCAATCTTTGTTTAGCATTCTGGATTGCGGACTCATAAAGCCAGCAAGTATTCCACTACTGAGGGGGCATTGGCCAGACCTTGCTCCATGTTTTAACACATAAGTTACGGTTTGAGAGGTGCTGGAATGATGCTTCCTGTGTAATATCAGCCTCACATGCTTCTAGAAAATCTACTGAAATGACACATGTCAACATTTAACAGTGTTTTCCTGCTGCTTGTGGAGGCACCATCTATAATCCCAGCACTTGTCAGGAAGAAGTGGGAGCTCAGCTTGGTCACATGATAGTGGAGACAGAGGGGTGAGAAAGGAGAGTAGAGGGGAGGGGAGGAAAGGAGAGGAGAGAGACATAGAGACACACAGAGAGAGATGGAGATGGGGGAAGGAAGGGATGAAAAACCAGGGGAGCATTTTTAGGATGGTGGTGAGACTATGAATAAGTAAACTTTCCCCTTTGTAAGCTAGGCCTGTTGGTACATGGGAGGCAGAGGCAGGTGAATCTTTGTGAGTTCGAGGCTAGCCTGATCTATACAGTGAGTTCCAGGATTTCCAGGACTATATAAAGAGGCTCTGTCTTAGAAAGAAAGAAATAAAAAATAAATAAAGAAAGAAAGAAAGAAAGAAAGAAAGAAAGGAATGAAACAAAATCCCCTTTGCTTTTGTATCTCTGTATTCTCTATATCTATATATGTATGTATTATTTTTTCATGGACAGAAAGAACCAGCAGCCACAAACTTTCTCATAAGAGATATTATCACTCTTTAGACAGGACTTAAGAGCCTTGGTATCTGGCTTGTACTTTACAATGGGGGAAAATCAAGAGCACGACAGACCTGAACTATTTGTGTATACTCTGCAAATGTAACCAAGAGTAAGGCTTGGGCAAAATTAAAAACACACTGTCCCGGAGAGTTTGAGAAAAGTGAGTTTTTGAGGATTTTTGGAGAAGGCAATACACATGTGCTTGTGTTGATTTGTGTTTTCCCTCCCATTCCTGATGTTTTGTGGTGTTACCATTATCACTTTTGGAGATTTAAGACTGCCACTTCTTTTCAATGTCTGACAGTCAAACGCTTTGCTTCCAGCAAATGAGAGAAGTGTAGTTTTTATATTGACCATCGTCTTAGCGGGTAAAACTTCAAAGGCACATCAGTAATTGTGTGCCCCACAGAAGCCCCCTTCCTAATACCTCTCCAATGTATCTGGGTATCTGGCTCACCCACCAGATGTCTCTCATGCCATTTTTGTATACATAGATATGCCTGTCAGTATTGCATATTTTTCTACTTATAAATAAGTGCACACCCAAATAACTCTTTTTCAAATTGCTGTGCCACAGTCTCACATTTGTTTGTTCTGAGAAGGAAAAATGTCTAGAATGCTCTGAGTGCTTTAAACAACTTTACAACACATAAACCTGTCTGTATTTATATCTTTAAAGTGCTCATGTCTGTTATGACTACTTTGAAAACTACATAAAACAAAGAAATAAGACAAAATTCCCAAGAGGTAACTATTGCTAACAACTTGGAATGTTTCCTTCCCACATATTTTTATTAATGCTTTTGCATAAATATCATATTCTCTGTTTATTCTCTTGCACACTGGGCTTGTCTGCCCTCTTTATATCAGCACATGCAATCTTTATTCTTTTAAGCTACTTATTGACTAACTCAACCGTACCTTTATGTAGTCATTATTTATTGGCAGATGTATAGAGATAGTGGCTCTCTCTGTCTCTGTCTCTCTGTCTGTCTCTGTCTCTCTCCCTTTCTCTCTCCCCCTCCTTCTTTCATCCCTCCCTCTCTCTCTTTCTGAGATAGAGCTCTTATTATGTTGGCCATGGTAGCCTTTACCCTGGGCCTGGGTTTAAGCTTTCTGAGTATTCAGGACTAAAGACACAAGCTATTGTGTCAGCTAAGAGTCATTTTAAAAACTCATTTGGTATCGGGGATCAAATGCAGAGCCTTGTTCATGCCAGGCAAGCATTCTACCCCCAAGCTTATCCCTAACCAAGGTTGTTGCTTTTTTTGTTTGTTTGGTAATTTGTTTGTTGTTAAGATACTTCAGCAGTGAAAATCCTCACTCATGCTCTGAGCATATGATCACATGCTTCTCTAGGAAGGCGTTTCTTGGTTGTGTGGTTGTTTTCATATTTCTTCTTTCAGTAGATATTTGATATTTTGTGTGTGTTTGTGGTGGTTTGAATAGGTTTCCCTCCATATATTTATATATTTCAATGCTTGGCCATAGGGAGTGGCACTACTAGAAGGTATGGCCAGGCTGGAGGAAGTGAGTCACTGTGGTGGGTTGGGCTTGAGGTCTCTATGCTCAAGCTCTACCAGGTGTAAATTTTAGTCTCCTGGTTGCCTGTGAATCAAGATGTAGATGTCTTAGCTCCTTCTCCAGCACCATGTCTGCCTGACAGCTGCCGTGCTTCTGCCATAATGATAATGGACTGATCCTCTGAAACTGTAAACTAGCCTCAATTAAATGTTTTCTTTTATAGGAGTTGTCTTGGTGATCATGTTTCTTCACAGCAATGGAAATCCTTAGACAAAAGTTGGTACCAGGGACTTGAGTATTGCTGTCATAGGCCTGACCGTACTTTTGTTTGGAGGAATGTGGATTTTGGGACTTTGGAAGGCGGTGAAATGCTTTAAGTGAGCCTCAATGAACCACTTAAATAAAAGTGGATGCATGGAAGACATTGGTGCTGAGGGCAATTTGAACTGTGGGGGCCTGGCTCAAGAAGAAATCAGAGAATTTTTGCATGTGACCTGGAGACTGTTCTTGTGATATTTTGGTGAAGAATGTGGCTGCTTTTTGCCCTTGTCTCAAGAACCAGCCTGAGGCTAAGGTGAAGAGATTTAGAATAATTTCATTGATAAAGGAAACCTCAAATTAATTTAGCATAGGATTTATCCTGTGGCTCACTTTCATGAAGAGCCTTTTGATTAGATGCAGTAAACCAAAATAAGAAAAATACAAAATGTACAGTTCAAGTGTTGAAGGGCACCAGAAAGAGGAATGGAGCTACATTCTGTGTTTAAGAATATTACCTGGAGACCGGGCGGTCGTGGTGCACGCCTTTGATCCCAGCACATGGGAGGCAGAGGCAGGCAGATTTCTGAGTTGGAGGCCAGCCTGGTCTACAGAGTGAGACAGAGAAACCCTGTCTCGAAAAACCAAATATATATATATATATATATATATATATATATATATATATATATAACCTGGAATTAAGAGAATGATGCCCTGAGGTCAGGATTATACCCAGCTAAGCTTATTATTTATGTGTTTGCAGATGTATGAGGGTATGAGGGATAGTTACATCATGTTAGGTGTCATTTTGACCTAGTTAATGCTTTCATTTGGTCATAAGGAGATAGGATATATTGTCAAATTAACAAATTGTGATGGCTATTCTTGGTTGTCAACTTGACTATATCCAGAATGACCTAAAATCCAGAACTTATAAAGATCTTGTGAAAAGGAATTTTAAAAAAGTTTAGATCTAGGCATAGTGGCACATGCATTTAATCCTAAAAGACATAGGCAATCACATCTCTGGCTTCAAAGCAAGCCTGGCACAGCTCAAATTCTAGGTAAAGAAAAACTTAGATCCTGGCATGGTGGTACACATCTTTAAGACTAGCACTCAGGAGACAGAGCCTTACAGATCTCTGAGTTCAAGATCTGTCTACAGAGCAAGTCTCAAGACAGCCAAGCTTAAGCAGTAAAGGAAACCATCAAAAACAGAAAGCTGGTGAAGATATAGTAGAACAAGGAGGCTGTATTCCTGCCCCAGCAAGCAGTAGAACTTGACAGCTTTGGCCATGTGGCTTTTGCTTTAAGAGTCAAGAATAGAAGAGATTACTGGGACAATTGATGCTGGTTTGCTGGACCTAAGAATTAACTGTGTTTAAGAAGAGCATCACTGATTTAAAATCTGGGATGTGTTTTCTGAGAGCATAAAGAAGCTGTGTTCCAGAGATTGTGCTGACAGCTGGACTTGGTAATGTGTAAGAATCACTCAAGTGGTACTGGTTCTGAAGGCATGAAGAGGTCATGAAGAACAGTTGAGGGTTGGCACTGTGAGAGGCCAGGAAAGGCCATTGGTGCAGCCTCAGTAGAAGTTGAAGGTCCAGGACTGAAGAGGTCATGGAAAGAAGCTGAGGCTTGGCACTGTGAGAGGCTGTTGGTGAAGCTTAGTTGCACCAGGAGAACACAGTGTATTGGAGATACCAGTACCACGGGATGTCCACCAAGAACAGCAGCAGAGGTGGAGTGGAGTCAACCAGAGCCTAGAGTGCTACAGAGGGCAGAGCTGGAGAAGTGACCCAAGCCATTTGGAGGAACCTAGAAGATTATGTTTGGATACCAGACATTGGAACAAGAAGCTGTGAAGTTGAAGTTGCCTTGGCGACCCCAAGATGTTAGAGATTCCAGAGCCATGGGATACTTGCCAAGGAAAGCTGCTAACAGGGAGTGAAACCAGCCCACAAGAAAGAAGTGTAGTGAGTCAACAAAGATGAATTGGAGATCTGAAGAGTGCTTGGCATCAGACACAGATGCAGAGTTTGGAATTTGCCCAGCTGGTTTTCCTCCATGGTTTGGTCCAATATCTCTTCACTGTGATGTCTTTCCTGTGATTTGGAATGATAATGTGTATCCCGTGCCATGATATGTTAGAAGTCTGTATCTGGTTTTTTATTTTATAGGAAATTACATTAAAAGATTACGTAAATCTCAGAAGAGACTTTGAACTTTGGACTTTTAAACATTGTTGAGGCTGTGATAGACTATGGAACTTTTGAAGATGGAGTAAATGCATTTTGTATTATGTTATGGCAATTATGGCTATAAGCCTATGGAGGCCGGGAAGTGGAATGTGGTGGTTTGAATAGGTTTGGCCCCCATAGTTTCAATGCTTGGCAATAGGGAGCAGCACTGCTAGAAGGTGTGGCCTTATTGGAGTTGGTGTGGCCTTATCTGAGTAGGTGTGGCCTTGTTGAAGGAATCATGTCACTGTTGGGGTGACCTCGATGTCTCTATACTCAAGCTCCATCCAGTGTGGAATTTTAGTCTCCTCCTGGCTGCCTGTGGATCAAGAACCCTCAGCTCATCTCCAGCACCATGTCTTCCTGGAGGCTGCCATGTTTCCTGTCATAATGACAATGGACTGAATCTTTGAAACTGTAAGCAAGATCCAATTAATGTTTTCTTTATAAGAGTTACCTTGGTCAAGGTGTCTCTTTACAGCAATGGAAACCCTAACTAAGACAGTGCTGTTTAACTTATTTATAGTCATATATATTATGTGTACATAAATGTTACATATGTTCATTTTTGTGTCAGTAATGTTACACTTATTCAAAGTCTTGAATTTCCTTTAGTTATTCACACAGTACTAACTTTTTTCCATATCATGGAAAGTAGCCTGAAGTTATCGATCTATATGCTAGATCCACATGTCTGGAAATGTAATACTGAGTTGGCCTTTTCATTTAAAATTCAAAATATCCTGTCTATATATCTCCTATCATCTGCTGAGACAGAGCATCTCTTCTTGTGGTCCATGTTGGACTTGAACACATGATCCTCCTGTTTGTATGTATGTTAGTATTACAGGCGTGTGCCATCATTTCTGGCAACAACTTTGTAAGAAATGTTTCATTTTATTATCACTTGAGATTTCAGAAGAAACAGAAGATTCCTACAAAGCACTCTGTGTCCTTTACTGATCTGCATCTCATCAAAATGTTGCCCCATCGACATTTCATTTTATACTAGATATAAGTTCCTCCATATTTTCCTCATGGCTAAGATGGTATCTGCCAGGGTTTCCCACAATTAAGTTGAATTTGTCTTATATAATTAATAATAATTTATGGGGTACTTATCCATGTGGTTATATGAAGCCATAGTTACATTTCCTTTGCTAAAGAGTTTTGCATTACATTAGTATTCTACACTTTATGTACTTAGGGGTGAGATTTTGTTAGCTGTGGTTTGGGACACCCCCTCCACTTTTGATCACACTGCTCAGGTCTGCCCTTCAGGGAGGAGTAGCTCAGCTGCAGAGAGTGCTCCGAAGACAGCTTCCGTAAGCTTCTGTCAGTGCCAACAAGTCTGCTGCAGTGACAAGAAGAGCTTTCCTGAGGGACATGCCCTTCCTGAAGTGGTCCACATTTAGTGCCTATGGGCTATTATGCCTAAAGGCTCATCACTGTAGCCTGAAGTGCAACCATTTGGACATAGTTTATGCTTCACCTCTAGGGCATGCACCAGGGTTGTACAAACACCCCCTTTTCTGTTAACTCTGTGTGTGAGAACTTGTGAGTTCTTGAGAGTCAGATGATGAGGAAGAAAGAGTCCACACCTGGGTTAGATGCATCATCTTAGTGTGGGCTAGCAAGATCATGTCTCAGAAAGCCTTCCCACTGGTCGTTGTGCACCTCTCATGTAAAAAGGAGTGGCCCCAGGTTCAACCAGATACAGACTCATGGGTGGTGGTGAGTGACCTGGGTGGCACTATGATCTGGAAGGAAAATGATTGGGTTTGGGACAACAAAGGAAGTGGAAGCACAGGCATGGGCAGACACATGGAGGGGACTCATTTGTGACAACATCTGCAGCACCCACTAGACCTCTGGGAGACTTTGACTCTGTTATTTTCCCCTGAAGTACTTATTTTGTATTGTATCAGATAGTTTACTAGGCATACCACAACTGAGGCAAACTGCTATTGTTGTCAGGGATGGTTGACTACCCTAGAGCTAACATACATGGGAATGTGAACAAAGACCATGGTGACAAAGGTGGAGGCCACTTGTTGGCACTACAGACAGATTTCCTTTTACAAAGGATGTTCTAGCCAATATCACCATGAAGTATGCAGACCAATACCCATAATGTCAGTGTAGACAGAGCCTTGATGTAGAGCAAGCCTGCCTGAACCTGATCAGCTGGCGTCCCTGTAGCAGGGTGGCTTCACTTGCTCTTCCACTTGGAAAATCTTTCTGAGCTGTGATAGTGCTTCAGGTACATTTCCACCTCAGATGTTCTGTTTTTAAGTTTGAAACCTTTTGTATGGAGATGGGCATGGTGGCAACCACACCTGAAATCCCAACACTTAGGAGACAGAAGCAGGGATTGGGGAGTTATAGGCTAGTTTAGATAACTACATAGAGAGACCTTATCTTAGGACTATAACCAAAGACTCCAGAAAACAAAGCAAAGAACAAATAAAATATAAAACCAATCTTTCCACTTGGTCTTATAAAATAATTTCTATTTCCCCATCTATGAATCGGTTACACCAGTTTCTCTTTCCTCTCCATGTACTTTTAATAGGTGGAAGCCCTGTCTACTAGTTCTGACATCTGGGTCATATTTTCTCAGTACCACAGTTTCATGTTGAGCTTCTGTTTTATTTATTGTTGACTGCGTGATCAATAACTTGTTAGTGTGTATTGAACATATTGGTGATTATAGCTAGACTCAATTCTATTGCTTTCCTCTAAAGACAATTTCTTTTAATTCTAGCAGACTGCATCCATGTCCAGTGCAATGTCCAGGCTGCCTTCTCTCTCATGGACAGCTACAGTCTTACGATTTTTCAGTTCTCTGAGGTGGTTTTCTGTCATGCTTCTTAGAGTTTATGCACACAGTTCAAGACCTAGTGAAAGGTGTGAGCCAAAGGTTATGTGCAGAACTTGCTGCGTCCTTTCTGTGCCTTCCATTGCTCATTATGTTGCCCTGTAACTTCCATTATGATAGCACTCTTAATTCTGTGTGCAGTTACTCTTCAAAGAAGTAAAACTGTGACTTTGTGCTTGATTTATGTCTGTGCCACCCACCTAAATCGTGGCATACTCTCATCCAAGGAGTGTATGGATATTCATCTCATTTACAGTTCTGTTCTTTCAAAAGTCAAATCTCCCTTTCATTTTTGTTGGCAAACAGTTACATATATCACCTCAGTTATACACATACCATACACATTATGTTATACAAGTGCTATATTTGCTTAAATTTATAATTGTTCTACATAGATTAGTATGATAACACCCCGTTAGCCATTACTGACACCAGGAACCCAGGAAAAAAATTAGTATTGCTGCGTGACTCTTCTCAGTTGGCTTTCTCAATGTCTCTTTACTGGTAGTGTTTCTTTCCTATCATTTTTTTGGAATATTATAAAGTTGTTTTTGTGGTGCCCAATGCAATAGGCAAACATTGCAGTGTTCTATTTGGCATCTGCATAAGTTCTAGTGAGGTTGAGAATACTTTCATCTATGAAAAGTTCTGCATTCTGTGTTATAACATTTGATTTTTGTCCACTTTGTCTGCTTCCATTTTCTTACTGATATGATAGATGTGACTATGGTTCAGTTGTCAGCCACTTGTGTCCCAACAACTCCTCACTGGTTCCAGCCTTCCTTGTGATGCCATTTATTCTTTAAGTGTTTGCAATCATATGTAAAGTTCATCTGTCTATGGTGGGCAAGAACTAAAAGGTGCAAATGCCCTCTTTCACAAATGAGTTTTAAGCTTGTTTAAAATAGGTTATATTCTTAGGAGAATTCTCAAAAATCCTAGAGAAGTTGAGCATGGTGGTGTTTGGTTTTACTTCTAGCTGCTGGGGAGGCTGAGGCAGAAAAATCTCTGCTCAAGGCTGGACCAAGGAACATCAGGCCCTATCCTTAAAGAAAACTAAGGGGATAATTACTAATTTAATTGCTCAGAGTACTGTGATTTAAATACCCCAGAGTTTCTCCCATTTGTCACCATTATTGGACATTTTTTCTGTTAATGGTAACAAGAAGAGTTGTGTCTATAAATTCTAACATCCATTTCTTGTTATTTCATTGGTATAGAACTCTGAAGAAAATGAGAGTACTTTATAGCCTGTGCTACAAATTGAGACTCCTTCACAAAGACATTGTTTGACTACAAGTTTTAGTTTGAAAAAGTTGTAATTTGGTGAAGTTGTCTTAACTTACAGATGTATCCTTTCTCCTCCTTTCTTTCCCTCTTGCCTTCCTTCCCTCTCTTCCATTTTCCCTCCCTCTTTTTCTTCTCATTTTCCTCCTCTTCCTGCCCTTCCCTTTTTGGCTAGAGATCAAACTCAGGGCCTTACACATCTTACACATATTTTTAAAATCAACTCTTTCACATTATCTATTTGTTTTAAAGGGAGTCTTTCTGTCATTTTTGTAATTTAAGAAATTGAGAGTCTGGTTAGAAGTCTTCAGTGCTGCGATGTTTCCCAATTCATTTGGCAAATTTACCGAATGATTTACAACTTAAACCATGTAAATTATAAAGTATGTTGCCTATTTGTGGGGCTTGAGAGATTATGGCTCATTGCTTAAGAGCACTTGCTGGTCTTGGAAAGGACCTGAGTTCTCTTCCCAGCATACACATTAGGTAATTTACAACCACCTATAATTCTACTTCCAGGGCATCTAATGTCCTCTTCTGGTCTCTATATGTGCTTACACACTAATGGAACACATATATGCACCCAGGCACTTACACATATATGTGCCCAGGCACACATGCATACACATTAAAAAAAAACAGACACTACTTTATTTAGGCTTGATTTTTCTTTATTTCTGTTTGGAAAGACATTATATAGTAAAAACTGAAGTATTAAAAACCAAAGAGACAACCATGGTCTAGCCATTTTTTAAATATATTATTTTTGCATTTCAATATATCCACTATTATATACCTCGAGAATACAATTCTAAATTATGCTTTGGCCACTGAAGAATTTTGGTAATAAGGGATCATAGACATGTCAGGTTTTGTTTTTCAAGGTCAGGGATTCGTTTCTAACTACCCATGCTTAAAAATGAGGAGATAGCCAGACCAGTTAGATAGCTCAGTGGATAAGGTTGCTTGCTACTAAGCCCAATGATCTGCGTTTGATTCCTGGAGTCACATGATAAAAGAAGAGAATAAACTCCTGAAAGTTGCCCTCTGACTTCTATATGCATATAAGAGCATGTGTAGCCCCCAATAAATAAATGTATCAGAAATAGGGAGATAGTTCGCTACTCAAGTCACTCAGTTTTCAGAAAGCCTTTCACATCTCCAACTTTAAATCACACAGCTGGAGAATAAGCCTAGAGCCTGTCCCACAATCCATATTTATCTTGCCCATTTTTCCTGGCAACATCATAGTCCTTACTTGACACAGCACCTCACATTTGTTTTCAGCAACACTTGCATAGTTGTCTCTCTGCTCAGTGACACTGACTACTGCAGGTGTTAACAGCATATGTTCTTATTGTGCTTGGACCCTGTGCAACCGAGAATGTAGTTGGCAAATAAAAAATGAAACCAAGAGTTGAAATAAGAACATGAAGAGGTGAAGCTATTTGGTGATCTTGGTGATATCCCCCTTTAGACCAGTGAGACTAAAGGTCCCAGTCCAACACAGAAGAATCCAGACTCCTATGGGCTTCAGACTAATGACAATTCAGTTGTTTCAATGTAGGAGAAAAGTGACAATGGTGACTAAATTTATCAGTCTGATCCATCAGTGGCTCTGAGGTTGACCAGATGTCTCTTTCTAAATAAATCAGTGAGTATGTTGGAGATGGATGGATGGAAGTCACCACACAGATCAACTGTGTTAATCTTCAACAGCATTTGTCCCTGTCTGAAGTGGTAATAGTAGAGAAAGACGGGTGCTTTTATGAGAATTTAACAAACATGGAAGCCACTGAACTTGGCATTTTTCTTTCTATACATTTCAGTAGGCTGAAAGTTCATTCCTCCTCAGTTAAGGGAAGGTTCTCTGTGCCAATATTTATATGCTAGTCTTTCAAAGATTGGAATAGCAACTGAATATATCAAAAGCTTTTAGCCATCTTAAAGTGACAGGTTTTCTGACCTCTTATTATCCTGTTCACTCTCCCATGAACACAATTTAATTTGATCCAGTTGTTGTTTGAGATTTAGAAGCTAGAATGAATGGATTTTTCCACTTGTGGTAGAACCACCACAGGAGACAATTAAATGTGTTCTTAAACTGATTGCTAAATTGAAGTTCCATCCACTAAAATATGTTTTCTAGATGACCATATTTAAAGCAGTTTGTAAATGCTGACATGGCTGCATGATGTGTATCTTATACATGATAACACATTGCTTTACCCATACTTTCAAATTTCTATTTCATATGCTGCTTTCTGTTGGTAGAAGCCGTTCTACAAACTCTGTGTCACTGATGCTTCAGAATACAAATATTCTCTAAGGCTTTGGAGAACTAGAAATAATTTCATCATAAACATTGAATGTCTGCCAAAAAGTTTACAAAGCAGTCGATAAGCTGTCAGCACTATGAGAAACTGTATAACCTCTCCTTAGTTACCAAGAACCCTGTATGTCCATTTGTGGTTGAATTGCAACTCTGATATATTTTTCTCCATGCCCTAGCTCTTTTATCTCAGGAAGGCAGTAATGTTGCAGTTTCTGCTTCACAGCTCTAGAAGGAGTCTAGTGTCCTTGACACTTAGGAGCTGAGAGTGTCTGAGGTGTGTTCAAACAGCTGCACCTCTACAGTGATGATGAAACATGTCAGATTTTCAAGGCCCTTTGGTGTGTGTTATCATGTTTCAACCACACCTCTGGTATTAGTAGGAAAGGTATGTGGCCTCCATTTGGCCAAGATAAAAATTAGCACAAAGGAACATGTGCTGTAGTTCACATTGTCCTCTCAAGTCAGGAAAAGAGTCCTAAGAGCCCCACATTATGATTTGGGGTCCCTTAAATTGGACTACTGTCTTCTCAGAGTCTGGGATGAATGTGTAGAGGCATTTTGAACTCAGTGATGATATCCATGACAAAGCTGGCCTCAAGAAGGGAATAATCACATTTCACTCAATGTATACTTTTGTAGACCAAGCTCAGTTTTGGTCTTTCTAAAAGAAGTGAATTAATCAAGATAAAGAGAAACCTTTAGCATCACAGAGATCTTTCCTAAGAAACCTTACACAAGACTGTAGAAGAATGCTTTTTTAATTTAATTGAGGGACAGGTAAAATGATGAATCAGAGAAAGATTTGACAGAATGAGTTAGAGTTAGGATAAGCCCAACTTCATGAGAACACTCACGAAAAAGAGGCCACTTAAGAAGAGTGCCGGGAGAGAGTGGAGTTCAATTGAGTTTGGTACACTTCAGTTGAATGCAGTTGAATTTGGTACAGTTAAGTTGAATGCAATTGAGTTCAGTTGAGTTTGGTACAGTTCCATTCTGTTCTGTTTGTGCAGTCAGTACAGTCAGTTTCAGTTCATAGAGTTCAGAGGCAGTTTTTATCAGCAGAGCAATTCAGTCAGAAGCTGAGAGAAGCCAATTTAAATCAGTCAGCTTGAAGAGGAATTTGAGTCAGAATAGCTGAGTTGAACCACCCAGCCAGAGTTCAGAAAGAGCTAGAAAAAGTAAATGTATTCATTAGTAAGTCTTGGAGGCTGAAACACTCGTCTAAGTTAGCAGATGGAGGTTGGAAGCTGAAGCCTTCAAGATTGCAGAAGATTAGATTGTATGGAGGCTAGACGTTTCCAGGTCTAGGCCTAGGGATGGTTAAATATAAACACTCTGGGTTCAGTCCAAGCAATTTATTTATTTATTTATTTATTTATTATTTATTTGTTTGATATTTTATTTACATTTCAGATGTTATCCCCTTACCCCATCCCTCCTATCCAAGAACCTCCTAACACATCCCACCTCTTCCTGCTTCTATGAGGATGTGCCTCCACCTACACCCCCACCCTCACCTCTCCACCCTCAAATTCCCACACACATGGCATCCAGCCTTCATGTGATAAAGGATCTCCTCTCCCACCTATGCCCAACAGGGCCTTCCTCCCTTACATATACAGCTGGAGCCATGGGTCCCTACCTATGTGCTCCCAGGCTGGTGGTTTAGACCCTTGGAGCTCTGGTTGATTGATATTGTTGCTCTCCTCATGGGGCTCCAAACCCTTTCAACTCCTTCAGTCCTCACTCTAACTCCTCCATTGGGAACCCCTTGATCAGTTCAATGGTTAGCTGTGAACATCTGCCTCTGAATGTCAAGCTCTGTCAGACCGCTAAGGACACAGCTATATCAGGCTCCTGTCAGCATGCACTTCCTGACATCCACATCAGCATCTACCTTTGGTGACTGCACATGGATGGATACCCAGGTGGAATGGTCTCCAGATGGCCCCTCCTTCAGTTTCTGTCCCACACTTTGTCTCCATATTTGCTCCCTTGAGTATTTTGTTACTCCTGTAAGAAAGGCTGAAGCACCCCCACTTGGTCTTCCTTCTTCATGAGCTTCATGTGGTCTGTGAGTTGAATCTTGGGTATTTCAAGCTTCTGGCCTAATATCCAATAATCAGTGAGTGAATACCATATGTGTTCTTTTGTGATTAGGTTACCTCACTCAGGATGATATTTTCTAGTTTCATTCATTTACCTAAGAATTTCTCAAATTCATTGGTTTTAATAACTGAGTAATACTCCATTGTGTAAATGTACCACATTTTTTGTATCCATTCCTTTGTTGAAGGACGTATTGGTTCTTTCCAGCTTCTGATTATTATAAATAAAGCTGCTCTGAATATAGTTAGAGCATCTTCTGGGTATATACCCAGGAGTGGTATAGCTGGGTCCTCAGGTAATGCTATGTCCAATTTTCTGAGGAACCACCAGACTGATTTCCAAAGTGGTTGCACCATTTTGCAATCCCACCATTGGAGCAGTGTTCCTCTTTCTCCACATCCTTGTCAGCATCTACTATCACCTGAGTTTTCAATCATGGCCATTCTGACTGGTGTGAGGTGGTATCTCAGGGTTGTTTTGATTTGCATTTCCCTGATGACTAAGAATGTTGAGCATTTCTTTAGGTGCTTCTTGGCCATTCGAGTTTCCTCAGTTGAGAATTTTTTGTTTAGTTTCGTACCCCATTTTTAAATAGGGTTATTTGGTTGGAGTATAATTTCTTGAGTTGTTGGTATATATTGGATATTATCCCTCTATTAGATGTGGTATTGGTAAAGATCTTTTCCCAATCTGTTGATTGCCGTTTTGTCCTATTGACAATGTCCTTTGCCTTACAGAAGCTTTGCAATTTTATGAGGTCCCATTTGTCAATTCTTGATCTTAGAGCACAAGCCATTGGTGTTCTGTTCAGGAACTTTTCCCCTGTGCCCAAGTATTCGAGGTTCTTCTCTACCTTCTCTTCTATTAGTTTCAGTGTGTCTGGTTTTATGTGGAGGTCTTTTAACCACTTGGACTTGAGCTTTGTACAAGGAGATAAGAATGGATCAATTTGCATTCTTCTACATGTTGTCCTCCAGTTGAACCAGCACCATTTGTGGAAAATGCTGTCCTTTTTCCACTGGACAGTTTTAGCTCCTTTGTCAAAGATCAAGTGACTGTAGGTGTGTGGGTTCATTTCTGAGTCTTCAATTCTATTCCATTGATCTTCCTGCCTGTCTCTGTACCAATACCATGCAGTTTTGTTTTTTTTTTTATCACTATTGCTTTGTAGTACAGGTTGAGGTCAGGGATAGTGATTCCTCCAGAAGCTCTTTTATTGTTGAAATTAGTTCTTGCTATTCTGGACTTTTTGTTATTCCAAATGAATTTGAGAATTTCTCTTTCTAACTCTGTGAAGAATTGAGTTGGGATTTTAATGGAGATAAGCAGTGTGCTTGTCATGCTTGGGTACAGCTCTCATAAAACCAACACTTACATCTCAAGGCATATTTTCTGTTTCTATGATTGGGTCCCACAGCTTGGGTAAAGTTCAGTAAGGGTTTATTCAGCTTACTGTATGAAGACCAGGAGGTCCTAAGTTGTGAGCACAGGACAGGAAGTGAATCTAGTGAGAATCTTGCCTGACTGAGTCCTACTATGTCTTAGCTCATCACATGATTTAGGGGCCATGTCCAGGAGACTGATCCAAGGTACCATTTTAATGACATACTATTGAGCTAACTTATTAACCCATCAGTTCATTAACTCAGGAATGGATCAATTCAGTTTTGGGGGATAGTCACTTCTAAAGATCCTATCTACTTCTTAATATGTCAGAACAGGTTAAGTTTCACTGAGATTTGGTGAAAAGTTGAATGATTTGATATCTCACACACAGCTTCACCAAAGAAAGTAAGTAATATGGAAAAAAATGGTTGTTGTAAATCAGATAGTGAAATTTATTTTTGATCCATTAAGAATTTTCTTTGGTGCTAAAAGTGCCCATGTGATACAAGAGATAAAATGGTAAAGAGATAAAATGATTCTGGACTGTGGAAGTACACACTGAAGCACAAGAAGCATTATTTTTTCCTCCTTCTTCCATTATAGCCTGAGCAATTGTCATTGCATGTGATAGGCAGAGGAGGTCCTTGCAAGGACATCTTGATAGGCCATGTGACAGTAAGACTGAGATTTCCTCCTCTAAAGGGAGCCTCAGTGTGACTTCTTCTCTCTTCTTCCTTACATTCAGTTTTTTATGGCAGCAGCTGATCAGATGTAGAGTGAAACATATGTAATTCTAGCAATCAAGGCAGGATACTAGGAAGGGTCAGATGTGCCAGAAACATATTCAGTGTTCCAGTGCATTTGAAAGTAGCTGCCAGCTGGGGTTTGTTTTGTGATATGTGAAGGTTAAAGTCATCAGAGGCAATGTAAGTAAAGGGGAAACCACTCAGCTTCATCAGCATAGCAAATATTTAAAGAGAGATTTCATTTTACTTTACAAGTAGTCATAGGAAGAAGGGGGAAATGAGAACACAGAGGAGGTCTTACATCGAAAGAGGAGCACTCTGACTCTTTATTACCACTTCTGAACCGAGGCTGGAGAATTGTTGCCCACTGGCCTCTGCACACCCTCATATCCTGAAAAAACACCAGCTCTCTGATTGGGTGAATGGTCATAACAACCTACAGAGCTGCTGGAAAGAAGTGCATGTTCTGGACTAGGAAACTCCACTGAATGGGGTTGTTCAAATTCCTGAGGAACAAACAGGAAGGCCAGACTCCAGTGCATGCGAGGGACAAGGGCTTTACCATGCTTCAGAGCATGGCTGTGGTGCTGTTATGACAAACACTTGGAAGCTGCCTTTGCTGAAAAAGGCTCCTCATTTGGGTTCACAAAGTAACTAAAACTGTCATACACACCAAACCTCTCTGCCTTCATTTTTGTCTAGCTCCTTTTCTTTGGGTCAGACTCCCACTCAGTTCTGCACATAGGTATGCTAATATTGAATGAGGATCCTTTTAAAACTTGATGACACCTAACCTATCTCACCCCCTTTCAGGGTTAAAGACACAATGATAACAGTTATATAAGGAACTTGTTGCTATCCTTTCAATGTCCCATTCCCAGCCCTCCTGAAAGTACTATCATTGTCCTAAACCTGCAATCACCATGGATTTCAGAAGCCAGAGAGCCTAGCAGAATGACCACTGTCTTAGTCACTATTCTATTGCTGTGAAGGGTTACCATGATTAAGGCAACTCATAAAATAAAACATTAAATTGTTTCAGAGGCCTAGTCCATTATCTTCACGGCAGGGAGCATGAAGGCAGGCAGACATGGTGCTGGATAAGTATATGCGAGCTACATCCTGATCTACTGGCAGAAGAGAGACTGGACTTTGTGTGGGCTTTTGAAATTTCAAAGCCCACTTCCAGTGACATGCCTCCTCCAAGAAGGCCACACTTACTCTTACCAAGATGGCATCTCCTAATCCTTCTAATCACTTCAAATAATTCCACTTCCTGATGACTAAGCATTCAAATGTATGAGCCATTCTTATACAAACCACCATAACCACCCTTGATGACATCACTCTTAAGAAGAAGCAATCGTTTCATGGAAACTGGGCATTTCCTCAGTGATGAGGACTCTTCCAGGGCTGCCTCACAGAATGTAACTGAGATAATCATCAACCGGAATGCACTTTGAGCAAGGCCGCTTAAGATTTGTTCTTGCTCTTGCTCCCTGATCTAGTTTTCTGTTTAAACCCCAAATTCATATCAGCATCATGAAGATAGACAGAAACACTTAACTACCATCTTTGCAGAATGGCCATTTAATCAAAATCCTTTCCTTCTCACCATTACATTCATTGCAGACAGTGATCAGACCTGACATGTTGGAATCCCTGGGTTTAGCCTCTGCCTAAGACTTTAGTTACTTTGTGATGGGTCAGTAGGCCCACATATGTTCAGATAAGCCAGGCTCAGAGGTAGTTGGGAGGCCAACCGTTTCTTTATCCCCTAGCCTGTGACCTACAGACCCAGCAGCCCGACAGCACAGATGAGACCCAAGGTGCAGTGGGTTCCTTTTAGACCCTGAGCACCATCTCTGGAGGGGCAGTGGCCGCAGAGAGAAGGTTGACATTACCTGTACATTATCTAAACTTTGGCTCAAAAAACCACTGAGAAATGAAAAGAACATGTGTAAGTACCCGAAAACCCACAGTATCACCTAGACATAAGTTTGTAATGAGGACCTACATTTCAACACCTCTGGTGGATGTCTGAAACCATGCTTGCACTGAACTCCAAATAGTGTGATTTTTTTCCCTGTACATATTTAACTATAATGCTTGTATATTAGGCACAGTGTGAGACTGATCACAGACCTTAGCAAACATTTCTCTGTTTTTTTTTTTCTTGTCAACATTTTCACTAGCTTCCCTTTGACATTTTCAATTCTCTGTCCTCTCTACTTTTGTACTTTGCTGAATTAATTAATAATAAGAGTCATCAAGTACCGTGGGGATGCAACAGTCTATCTGATAATCCAAGGGCTACTGAGTAACCAGTAGGTAGGTGGTTTGTGTTTGGGGAAGCTGTGCCTGGACCATGACTCACATCCTGGTAGGATGCTGGACTGTGTAAGATGTCCTCACAGAGCTCAGAATGGCAAGCATTTTAACACTGGTGAATCACTCATTTATGGATTTTTTTATTTAGTGTTTTCAGACTAGCGTGGGTATCTGGAACCTCAGAAAGCAGAGCTGTGGATCAGGGGGACAATAGTGTAACAATGTGTGTAAAGAAGCCTGGGTTTTAAAGACGCCTGCCATACATTTCAAAGAAGTCTTACAATTTATTTTTCATCCTAACTTGAACATCATTATTTACATCAGAATCATTTATTTCCTATGAATAATCAATATTATGTAGGCATATGTATAGTTTTTTAGAAAGATTAAATAGCTAAGGTGGTGACATATTTTTAATCCCAGCACTCAGGAGGCAGGGGCAGGCTGCTCTCTTGAGTTTGAGGCCAGCCTGGAGAACATAGAGCAGTGTTTCTCAGCCTTCCTGATGCTGTGTGATGCCTTACAATGTCTTTTCCCTTATAGTCATTTGTCTGATCACTGTATATGGCTGTCTGAAGTAAGAGTATTAGTCAGTTGTGCTTTGTATTTCTTTACTGACTATAGGGTGTGTGTGTGTGTGTGTGTATGTGTGTGTGGCTGTGGGTATGGGTGTGTGTGTGTGTGTATGTGTGTGTGTGTGGCTGTGGGTATGTGTGTGTGTGTATGTGTGTGTGTGTGTGTGTGTGTGTGTGTGTGTGTGTGTGGCTGTGGGTATGGGTGTATGTACATGCAAGTAGCACAGTGGTAGCTTCAGAGAAGAAGAGGTCAAGGCTGGCAAGGATGAGACACATCAGTGGACAGCTCTGCAGGCCTATGAGAGAAGAAGGCTCCCAGGGCTATTGGCACCTAGAGGAGGGAGTGAATCTTTTGGATCAGATGCATCAGGAATGGATTCTATGAGGAAAGCTGACATTTCAGTTACATATGTTAAGAAAGTTCAGTAAGAAGAAACCATAAAGAAAGAAAATTCCGTGACTTTTGTACATGCTGGATTTTAGGATGTGAACAAGACCACAGAACTTAGCTTGTCCTTTTCCTTTATTCAGGATTTTGAAATGTCTCTTTGAAATTACTGAAGAGGAACAATGCTCATAGTATACTCCCAGGGGAGTCTGCTGCTAATGTTGACACACAAGGGACCCATCCATAGTGCTCGCTCCATAGTGCTCCATCCATAGGGCTCCATCCATAGGGCTCCACCCATAGTACTCCATCCATAGTGCTCCATCCATAGTACTCGCTCCATAGTGCTCCATCCATAGTGCTCCATCCATAGGGCTCCATCCATAGGGCTCCACCCATAGTACTCCATCCATAGTACTCCATCCATAGTGCTCGCTCCATAGTGCTCCATCCATAGTGCTCCATCCATAGGGCTCCATCCATAGTGCTCCAGGTCTGAAATGTAGATCCATAGCACTTGCATCCTAGAGAGGCCCAATGACACAAAGAAAATGGCCTGCCTTCCTTTCTTCCTTCCTTTCTTTCTTCCTTCCTTCTTTCCTTCCTTCCTTCCTTCCTTCCTTCCTTCCTTCCTTCCTTTTTTCCTAATAGTGCTAGGAATTGAGCTATTTAGCAAATCAAACATTCTACCAGTACATTACATCCCTAGCCCTCAGTTCTTCTTCCTCTTCCTTTTCTATCTATCTATCTATCTATCTATCTATCTATCTATCTATCTATCTATCTATCTATCTATACTGTGTAGCTCAAGCTAGCCTCAAACTCATTACACAGCCCAGGTTGGTCTTAAACTCGAGCTCTTTCTACCTCAGCCTTTAAGAGCGGTGACTACCGGCTGGGATCATCTGCATGCAGGCACACGGAGAGTCAGTGTTTGATCTAAGCCAACTTTGGGAAGTGGAAGCTGCACTTTGCTGCTCTTCCCATCATTTCTGTGCCTGCAGCATGGTTTAACCTTTGCACATACTCTGCTAATGGGATTGCCTGGCTGTCTTTAAAGATGCCTTTTAATTGGGCCCCCAGGCAGCAACTGTGAAGGAGGCACCATACAACCATTAGCTAGACCAGGCCAGGTCACAGATGCTTCTCCTGGCTTGGGCATTGACTTTAGACAGAAGAGAACCAATTACTACTCCTTAGATTGTCCTTTGAGCCACTGACTTGTTATTTTTACTGACTGTCCATTCCTTTTCTCTTAAATTTAAATGGGTTTTTATTAGATCTAATGTTAAATCCAATGCTACTCCTGCTCAGAGGTCTTTTTCCAGGCTTCTCTCCCAAGTTTATGGCATTCCATCCTCTGCGTGCACCAGAGTTTAAGATCCAGGCATAGCTGTGTTCTTTGCAGGATGTGGACTGTCCATGGGGAAGTGAGTGGGTTTTATCCCAGGAATGACCCAGCATCCTCAGTCCTCAGTGGCATGCACAGAGAACCTGAGGGATAATTGAGTCAATATTTTTCTTTTCTTTTAGATAAAATTAAACTCAAGCCCATCTCCAGTACTGGAGGTTAATAAGATCTCTGAACTGATGGTTTTAGTTTCTAAAGAAAGAATAGCTGTCCCATGACATGAGGACATGAGGACATGTTGAATGAGGAGATCGGGCATTGAGGGGAGGTGAATGACAGAGCTGGTTTTGTCTCTCTTTTAGAGCAGCTTTGCTGGGCCCCAAGAAGGAACCTTGGATATGCCCAGCACAGTTTCTGACCATTCTAATATCACACAGAGTTCTCCACTCACATTTTTCTCCCAGACAGCCTGTGTTGGTAATTAGTATCATGGTCTCAGATGACTCAGTGTGAAGAGAAAGCTACCCCATTACTGGTTGAAGCTCAAAGAACAAAGACAGGCACCCACTGTACCTCGGTCCCTGGTGGTTCTGTCTTACTCTTCCCTAACCTAACTCTGGCTTTCCTACATGGGGCCCACCATGGATCCCTCTGTGTGTAGCCAGGTGTAAAGCATAGTCTTTAGGGGTGGCCCCTTGGGTTCTACAGCAATGGATGCCCATGCAGAAGCAGGAAATGGATCTAGATCTCACAGTGAACCTGGATCCTGTGATCACCTTTTTGTGTCCTTGGTACCATGCAGGACTTTAACCTCTTTGTGCTACAAGCTGCTGGTATATCCAGTTTGATCTTGCTGGTTCCCAGGCACACTAAGATGTGACCAATTTCTGGGATAAAGCACTTACTATCCTTTTCTCTGTCTTTTGTTGGGAGTGCACTCCCCAAATGAGTGTTTTTCTTTCAACCTCCTGGCTTGCAGCTCCCAGGAAATAGCCTTTAAGAGTCTAAACTGGCCAGATATCAACTTGGAAAAGAAAACACAGGAACTTGTATGAGCCACCTGCTGGGAGCCCCCCTCTACCCACTACAAGCCCAAGGCCAGGAGAATACTCCACTCTTATTTCCCAGGAGATGATAGGGTAGACCTCAGCACCCATAGTTTCCTGGGGGAAAAATCTCAGATTATCTAGAATCTGGTGGCTTCCCATGTAACCTCTCCATGAACTTAAGTGAGCAAGAGTCAAAACAGATTCTCCGTTCTGAGTTGGACAAGGTCATTCCATGTCTCACCTGGTCATATGAGTCTGGTTTCTGCTTGTTCTCTTGAGGCAGCAGCTGAACCTAAAATAAAGACATCACATCATAGCATTCAATAATATTGGGAAGCCATTATTAAATACTCTCACATTCAAAATATGGACAGCAGCTGTTGCTTGTTGTTACAATAGTGCCATGGGAAGGGCTTTGGAAGTGTGGTGGAACCATCTCAGGTTGGCTAGAGTTCAAGGTCTCTACCTCCAAGCCCCTTTATCTATTTAGTTACACAGCCTTTCTCTCTCCTGCTCTGCCTTTCTCCCTTTCTCCTGCCATCTGTCCCTTTCATCCTTCTGTCTCTTTCCTTCTTTCTTTTGCTTAAACTGATATTCTGTCATTGAAGGAGATACATTATTTTCTTCTTAAGTTTTCCTTATATCTTATGTATATCTTATATCTTATGTCTTATAAGGGCTCCAAACTGCTTTCCACTGTGCCTGCTATGGCATTGTATGTTGTTGTTATTGGCCTGGGTCACATTCGGGTTTGCTCTTTGTGCCATAGACGTTGGATTTTGACAAATGCACTATATTGCCTACAGTGTTTTCTTTGGGGTGATGAAAATGGTCTGGTGTTAGACAGTGCTGACGGTTTCACGGCCTTGTGAATAAACTCAAAACAACTGAATTGTAAAAAAGTCAGTGTTGGGGTAGGATTTCTACTTCAGTTTTCTTAAATGAGAAAACTGCAGCAAGAACAAAGCAGACACACAGACACACAGACACACAGACACACAGACACACAGACACACAGACACAGTGACTTTCACATACCAGTTTCTAGTTATTCTCATCCATTCACCACATCTTTTCCTAAGATTTTTAAACTTGAATGAGCTGGTTTGCTTCTTAGAGTTATTGGTACTTTTGAGAAGCATTCAAGTTGCTGACTTTATCAAGGATTGTTCCGTTTTTATTGATAAGTAGTGTTCCATTGGGACGATGTGCTAGAATTTGTCTGTTTACTCACTCATGAGAGGATATTTGCACTGTTTCCAGCTTGGGGTGACTATAAGTAAAGTTCAAATGGAATAAATAATTTTAATCCTGATAAAAGCATTTCTTTCTTTTTTTCTTCTATCCAAATAAGAAATTAGATTACATTCATCAAAAAGAGATTCTGATTATAACTTACCACCAGGATGGCCATTATATTTTCTTCCTGTACTAAATATAATTTGTCTGTGACACGGGGCTTAAGCCACTGATGTTGCTTGTTAAGACTGCAGAGGAGGCAAAGGCAGCAATTAGATGTCGTTACAGCCGTAGCACTTCCCAGAATGGAGCCTGGCTGTAGCACAGGTTAGGTAATAGAGTCACCTGGCTCAGGGGAGTAGACGCTCATCCCCCACTGCCTCACCACACGCTCCATAACGAAAGCTTCTGGAAACGTTTTCATGTTAGATTTAACTTTTTATTCTTCATTGGCAAATTGGTGCAATGTTCTTTTTGTTCTTAAATAAAAATATGCAGTGCAGTAGGGCTGTGGGCTGCGTGCTACTGAGGGGTGTTAAAACGCTCGCTGTCACAGCCAAGGTGCAAAGACATTTCTGGCTGGACCAGGGGTACTATTGCATTTCGAAATATGACTTATATCATGCTGGTCGATTTTGTAGGTTTATACCTGTCGTAGGCAAATACTGGATTTTTTTTTTGTTTCTGCTCCTGAAAAGTAAAGCTATAACCTTTTTGTGTTTCTTTTGCTTTGCAGTATTACTTCACTGTCCTTTTTGGGCACGAAGGTCAGAAACCTCTGGAGTTGCGCTGCGAAGAGGAGCAGGCAGGAAAAGAGTGGATGGAGGCCATTCACCAAGCCAGGTGTGTGTCGGCTCTGACTTTGGATGGGGCTCATCATGCCTGCCAGTGCTTCTGGAGGATCTAGTCATTGTGGTCGCACCGTGGGTGGTTCCTCCTTGTATCATGTGTGAGGTAGTCGTTTGTACTTCCCCATGGCTCTGCTACAGTGAAAGATAAAGTAGCAGACACAAACAATAACAACTGCTGGCGGTAGACATGGATCTCTTCCTACATTCTGAGCACTGACTGAGTGCTTCTCAATTAGGGAATTTACTAAGTATCTGAGCACCCCTCCCAGAAGACTGCTACAGGGAGCTTACACTTCCTGTTCTGCGTATAAGAAAAGAGAGGCACTTGTGTAAGGTCACACAGCTAGGAGTGACAGATCTGGATATGTGCCCAGTGGAGCCCCCCTTTGTAACACCTGGCCCCACTCCCTGCCCATGCAGTGCCATTGTTGAAAATGGTAGTAACAAATTCTAACTGCAGAAATAAAAAAAAAATGTGTCTTATTTTCTCCAAAGTAATACCAGGACTTCCATGTCTATTATAGGAGTGAGAAATCTGAAGGGGCAGGGGAGAGGCAGACACCCTCTTGGTTTACTTGATTCAAATGCAGTTCCTTTGTTTCTGTGTGTGCTTGCTGCTTTTGGCCTATCTTCTCTCCAGCCTGGGATGCTGTCTAGATTACAGTTTCTATTGCTTTGATAAAAACCCTGACCAAAACGACCCGGGTAGGAACGGCTTTATTTCTTTCATCTTATAGCTCACATCCATCATCCAGGAAGTCAGGGCAGGAACTCAGGACAGGAACCTGGAGGCAGGAGCTGATGCAGAGGCCATGCTTGCTTACTAGCTTGCCTACCACGGCCTGCTCAGGGTGCTCTCTCATCATGCAGAAGGCCACCAATGCTGAAGTAGTACTGCCTATAGTTACTTGGGCCCTCCCACATCACCTGACAATCAGGAAAATGCACCACAGACTTGCCTATGGGCCACACTTGAAGTCCCCTCTTCCCAAATGACTCTGGCTTGTGACAAGTTCACATAAAACTGTTCATCACGGGCGTCTTCATTTTACCCTTGTGCTCAGCTCATCCTTCTGATATTTCAAAGCAAAACCCAGCCATGGAGCATCTTCTTTCTGTGCCTTTGACGAGCCTCCCCCTCCCCATGTCTCTCCCACGTCCCCTGAGACACTGAGACCAGCCAGTCCTCTTCAATCCTGCCACACCCCATTGCATATGCACTGCATGCAGACACTTAGCAACTCGAGTTGTTTTCTGTGTGGTTTCTGCTTCCTGAGCAGATACTTACTGTGGACCTTGAGACCTAAGAGGAGGATTTGGGTACAGTCATTGTTAAATGAAATGCATTAGCTAATTGTTCAACAGGTGATCAGGAGCCTCCAGGTTGGTTTAATAGAAACAAAACAAAGAATCAGTCCTCAATGATTTCTTGCTTCCCTTTCTTTCTGGAAACTTCCCTGGCCTCCCTGCTTTGTAAGGACCACTTTGCAATGCTAAGCGCTGCACATACTTATCCTTTATATTATTTGCAGTCACTTAGTCAGGTACCATCAGCCCAACCTGACAAATGAGAAAACAGGAAGTCAAACTGATTGGGCAAGATCTAACACCAGGTTGTTAAGCTGCAGGACCTCATGGGCCTGTCATTTAACCAGGGCTCCAAATTGTTCCTCTCTTCCTTATCTTCTTCCTTTGCTCAGGTTTTCTTCTCTTTTTCTCTTCCTCTCTTCAAAGATGAAAGTAGAATAATGTGAGGTCAGGGTTGAAAGGAAAAGGTGTCAGTTACAAAACACTTCACTTCTCTTCCCGTATCATCTTCTAAATAGTTCTCTGAGATGCAGTTGTCAACAAGTCTGTGATGTGAGGGGACAGGCACACTGCTCTGGGATGTGGGGGGACAGGCACACTGCTCTGGGATGTGAGGCAGCTACACTCATCATTGCTCTGATGTTCACTGAGTTCCACAGCCGGGGCTAATGCAGAGTGACTTGCTAGAGAAAGACAGTCGGCTCTTCAAAGATGAAAGATGGATCAAGCTGGCAAGGTAGAGCCCTGGGGTCATTTGCATTCAGAGTCTTTGTGGCTATGTCTATTCTTTTTCTACGTGAGCATTAAAATGAAGCATGTAATGTGAAACATGAATGTTTGACCTTATTTAACATTCTAGAAGAACAGGAACCACCGAATTCCATAAAAGGCTTTACAGTTGCCGAGCAAAGATTTTGGCAAATTTACCGCAGTGAGAATTACTTTAAAGACGTATGGATTTCAGAAGAGAAGTTTTTGTTTGTTTGTTTTGTGACACTGTGGTAAGGTTTTGTTATAGATGTGATATAAGATTTTGTTGTATTGTTGTCGGTAATTGGTTGCTTGAGATGTGATGAAATGTAAGGCTTGTGTGATTCTGTCCAGAGGCAGAGTTGAGAAACCACTTTAGTGCTTCACAGGGCAGAATGGTAAATATCTTTTTGTTCTCTGAGATTTCAAGATCTTTTTAGTAGCTGATCTTTTTTCCCCCCCTGGGTGCTTTGATCCTTCTGTTAGTCTTGCTTTGCTTTGATTTAATGTCCGAGACTAAGATCTTTGACGACTCCTCTGAATCTGACCATTTTAAACTTGGGATTTTGTATTTGCCTCTTTGAGCTGAAATGATTCTGAAATGTTTATTTTCTAAATCAAGGAATAATAACCTAGATTCTCAAAAAATGCCCTGACTTGTTTTTTTGTACAAACAATGCCAGAAATCTAATGAGGCTGCTACAGAGAGAGAATCATTAACCATTTCATTCCTTGACATTGCGTATAAAGCTCAACTAATGAGTTGGGGTTGGATGGCCAAACATTTCAGTTTTAGTGGATAATCTGGTGACATTAATTTGGCATTGCTGACTTTCAATGGAGAACTTTAAAGTAGATGATAATTAAAGCTTTATTGATTTCTCTTTTCAGAAGTTGGAGCTTTTGATTGACCAGTAACTGTTCTAGCGCAAGGCATGTTCTTTACTGAGCTATAAATCCTCCTGTAGACACCACACAAGACAACTGTTTTCCATCTCCTTGTTCTTAGAGTGGCTCCTCCATGTAGCCTGGGGCACTGTCTGTATGCACCATGAAAGACTCACCATTCTGTTGGCTCCTATGCCAGAGTAGCCCACCTTGCCACAGTTTGGTATGAGAGGATCTTTGAATCATTTTCTGAGATGGCCAATTGCTTATTTCTTCCTCTGTGTCTGATCCAAAAAATAATATCACTGGGATTAGTGTTTTCATCTTGAAGCTTTGACTTGGTCCAGGAATGTTGATGTAAATTTTTGCACAAAGTTCCTCAACGTGCGGATTCTAGAACACGAATTCACTCAAGATTTCATTCCATACATGTTATGGCGTGGGTATGTGGGAAGCTGCTACCAAGACTTAGCCTTCTTTTTGTTTATGTAAGTTGAAGACTGATCATAACTTAAGGTTATGGCAATTTTATACATTATTTGCCACTTGAGGGTGGCAATAACTGACGTCCTTTCTTGATTTTCTCAGCCATATGAGTCAGGCTAGGATTAAAGAAGCTGAGTATGTGAGAATATTTGGAAACTGATCTAATCAGTTGTGGCTCCTGCAGATTTCTTGGCTCACATGACATTCTTTGAGTGTTTAACTGCTGGGACACTGAGCCTGCAGAGCCTCGGGAGTAAGATGTTCTTGGTCTGGAAGAGGACGCAGTGTTCTCTCTCTGAGCTCATGCAAACCTGGCTTCAGCATAGTGTGCACAGGACCTGGACTGTGGTGATCAGGAACTGAGGGAGAATGTATTTCGGAGGTGTGTGGGCACCTACCAGTGGACTTTATGACCACCTGAATGTCAACAATATTAGGTCAAGATGGCATCTCATGTATCTTTTGCCCTCTATCTTAGACAATGTCAACCATTAGAAGAGGAAATGATGAAATAGTGTGAGTCTGTGGATCAAACATTGCTTTGCGGCCAGGGGAAATTGGAAAGGTGAGATAGATCATAAGAAAGATGAATTAGGAAGTCACAGGACGATTAGTGACCAGCCTGCCTTGTAGCAGGTAAGTCATGAGAGAATGAGTAGCCAGGGACAACAAGAGAAGTAAGGTTTGTTCTGAGACAAGATCTGGGTTTGTGTTGATGTCAGGAGACCGTCAGATTTGAAGATGTTGAGACTATTGTGTTTGCTCTAGCAGCAACCTGTGGCCTATGTATTTGGTGTTGCAGACCACCCACACTGCCTTTCGCTGGCTTTCCATTTTCACATGAGGATCTGCTCAAATCCACACCTCTGTTCTCCTTACTCCTCTCAATGTGAACCTTATACAGGGATCTCAGGCTAGCTTTGAGGAGGGAATGTTCAATGGGAAAGGGAATTAGCAGATGCTTCCATTTCAGAAAGTTGTCAGATGGAACACGGGAAGGCCTTGACTTACCCTTTCTTTTACCTTGTCATTCCTTAATATAAGTAGATACTAACTCTTTCAGTTAAACCTTAATCTATTTTCTTCATGGGAAAGAAAGCTTTAATTCACTTTTGGGTTTGTTTTTCCTGTAGCCTTTTGATGACATGTGGCTTTGTCTTTGCTCCTCTTTGGTTTCTACCCAAAGATTCACCCCAGGTGACTAGTGCCACCCTTCTCTGCCTGGTAGATTATGACTTCTTTTGAATTAACCACCAGTAATTACATGTCTCTGTCTCCATTGCATGAGTCTTAGATAAGATGACCTTGTAAAAGCCACCAGCTAAGTACATGGTAGAACTGGATTTCAAGAAAGGTCAGAGCAACTCCAAAGCATGTTCACTTAACCGGAAAGATACATTGCCTCCATTACATGTGCTAATTTTCAAATGTGCATTTTTTCTGTGTTGAACTGTCAGTGTATCATCTCCTTGGAGCTCAGAGATACCTTGATGCTTAAAACCAAACTCATGGTTTGCATTCCATAGCTCCTACTATCTTTCTGCCTATAGAACTCAGCCACTCAAGACATCAGTGTGGCAGCCTTCTTCATCCACACACTCTTCACACCCAGTGAGCCACCTGTGAATTCTGCTTGTCGATTGTCACAGGTCTCTACTGCTGTCCATGACTGGGACAGTTTTCCCAGGTCAAGGTTATGAATGCTGACTGCTTAGCCACCTCACCCACCCTCTTCCCATTGTTCTCTGTCACGATCCTCCACTTGGTTACCAAAATGTTCTTTCAAAGAACATCTAATCAGCTGAAAGGGCCTTGATATTTATTGTCAATTTAAGTTATTTTATTCAATTAACTTCATATTCTAAAACATTTTAGAACATAATTTTTATCAATTAATTTATTTACTTTACACCCCAACTACAATTTCCCTTCCCAGTCCTTTCCCCATCCACTTCCGCTCATCCTCTCTTCTTCTCCAGAAAAGGAGAGTCCTCTGTGAATATCAACCTGCCCTGGCTTATCAAGTAGCAGTAAGACTAGGTGCATCCTCTTCTATTGAGGCTCAGTAGGAGGAAACAGTCCCAAGGCCGGCAACAAAGTCACAGACACTCTCTGCTCCTTCTGTTAGGAGTCCCACATGAAGACCAACCTATACAACTATATATGACATATGTGCAGAGGGTCGAGGTCAGTCCCATGCAGACTCCCTGGTATGCTGGGCTCCTGTCCACAAGTATAGCCGACTATCATTACCAGTGTCAGGGGTGGGCTCAGTCTTAGGATAGGGGTCTCAACCAGGGGCCTTTCATTAGTTGGCCATTCCCTGCATATCTTATAGGCAGAACAAGTTGTAGGTTGAAGGTTTTGTGGCTGGGCTGATGTCCCAGTCCCTCCATTGGAAGTCTTGGCTGGTTACAGGAGATGGGTCCGTTCAGGCTCCATATCCCCCATTGTTAGTAGTCTTGATCAAAGTCACCCTCGCAGATTCCTGGGAGTTTCTATCATCCTTGGTTTCTAGCTCATCCCAAGGATGTACCCATTCCAGCTGTGTCTTCCAGTACTCTCTCTCTCTCTCTCTCTCTCTCTCTCTCTCTCTCTCTCTCTCTCTCTGTCCTCCCTTCACCTACCCTTTCCTATGTCCTTACAGAAGCTTTTAAGTTTCATAAGGTCCCATTTATTAATTGTTGATCTTAGTGCCTGCCCTGTTAGTGTTATGTTTAGGAATTTGTCTCCTGTACTAATGCCTTCAATGCCATCCCCTACTTTCTATTCTATCATATTTAGTGTATCTGGTTTTATTTTG
This sequence comes from Rhabdomys pumilio, assembly GCA_030674055.1. NCBI lineage: Eukaryota > Metazoa > Chordata > Mammalia > Rodentia > Muridae > Rhabdomys > Rhabdomys pumilio. Next base: position 15,067,384 of record JANHMN010000014.1, on the reverse strand, counting down.
AGGTCTTTGATCTACTTGGCTTAAGTTCTGTGCATGGTGATAAATATAGATCTATTTTCATTTTTCTACGTGCAGAAATACAGTTAGGCCAGCAACATTTGTTCAAAATGCTTTCTTTTTATTATTGTATACTTTTGGCTTCCCTGTCAAAATCAAATATTCATAGGTGTGTGGATTTACCTCTTGCTCTTTGATTTATTCCATTGATCAACTTGTCTGCTTTTATGTCAATATTGTGTGGTTTTTACTACTATTGCTCTGTAGTACAGCTTGAAATCAGGGATGCTGGTACCTCCAGAAGGCCTTTTCCTGTACAGAATAGTTTAGCTGTCCTGTTTTTTGTTTGTTTGTTTGTTTTTCCATATGAAATTGAGTATTATTCTTTCAAGGTCTGTAAAGAATTATAAGTAATTTTGATGGGAATTGTATTGAATCTGTAGATTGCTTTTGGTAAGATGGCCATTTTTATTATGTTAAATCTACTGATCCATGAGCATAGGAGACCTCTCCATCTTCTGAGTTCTTCTTCAATTTGTTTCTTCAAAGACCTGAAGTTTTTGTCACACAGGTCTTTTTCTTGCTTGTTTAGATTTACACCAAGATATTTTATATTATTTACGGCTATTGTGAAGGTTGTTCCCTGATTTCTTTTTAGGCCCATTTGTCATTTGTATATAGGGGGCAACTGATTTTTTTTAAGTTAGTTTTGTATCCAGCCACTTTGTTGAATGTTGGACCCCATTTTGGCCTTAGTTTGGATCTTGAGGACAAACCTGAGCCTGGCTTGGGCTTCTGCAGCCTTGTGGGAGAGCCTAAGCATGGCTTGAGTTTTGAGACCTATCTCAGTCACTTCCATACTGGAATGACTCTACAGGACCTCTTTGGCCCTGCCTCTGCCCCGCCATTGCTGACACAGAGCTTTGCCATTGGCCCTGTCAGTCACCCCATACCCCCTGTCACCCTTCTCTGCCCTCTACGTCATCTCACCCCACCAAAAATTCACCTCCCTATGCTCTGAGTTTATATAAGCGAGAGGCTGATGCAATAGAGTTGAATTCATGCTTCAATAAGACTCCCGACTTGGGTCATTTCTTTTGGGCTGTCGACACTCGCCATCCCACTCGGCCCTGGAGAGACCTGGTGGGACCAGGACCTTTCTCCTCTCGCCTGGACCTGCCTGCAAGGAGCCTACAGCTGAAGGTGTTTATTAGTTGTATGAGTTCTCTGGCAGAATTTTTGGGGTCACTCATGAGTTCTATCAAATCATCTGCAGATAGCAATAGAAAAACTTATAGCAAAATAAAATAGCAAAATAAAAACATAACTTTTCCTTTCCAGTTTATATCTCCTTGATATCTTTTAGTTGTCTTATTGCTCAAGCTAAAGCTTCAAGTGCTATATTGAATAGATATGAAGAGTGGACAGCCTTGTCTTGTCCCTGATTTTAGTAGAATTTCTTTAATTTTTCTCTCCATTAAATTTGATGTTGGCTGTTGGTTTGTTCTATATTGCCTTTATTGTATTTAGGTATGCACCTTGTATCTCTGATCTCTCCAAGACTTTTATCACAAAGTGGTGTTGGATTTTGTCAGAGGCTTTTCAGCATCTAATGAGATGATCGTGTGTTTTTTTTCCTTTCAGTTTGTTTATGTGATAGATTACAATGACATAGTTTTATGAAAAACAAAAAAAAAAATATTGAAGAGAGGAAAGGTTTGTACCAGAGTTCTCTGTTGACTTGTGCGTTAAAAAGGATTATGACAAAACCTTCACTGAGCCCACAGTGAGACATTTAGCTGATGAACTGTGACTGTGGACTGTGGAAGAACATTGATAGAAGAGGAAGGTTGTCTTTACAATTGTTCTTCTTGTTATTTTCTTAACATTTGGGTTGTCAGTGACTGGAAAGAGGATAGCAAGGGAACAAGGGACCTGTCAGAGAGAGATTGATGAGGTAATAGTGCCGTGACCTCTTGCTAAGGTGATACTCAAGAAGTACTGATGCCAGTGGAGTAGAGATTCCGATGTGAGAGAATTTGAGAACCAGATAGTGTCAAGGATAGTCCATTGACGCTGAGGAACCGTGAGGAATGCTAGGCATCTGTTAGAGCACTTTGGATCATTGTAACAAATTCTAGACAATAGTTACAAAGAGAAAAGGTATATTTTGTCTCAGATGTTCTGGCTCATGATCTATTGTCCTCACTCCTTGGAGCCTATGGTGAGGCAGCAAGCTGCTGCAGGGGTATGTGATGGAGCAAAATGGTTTGCCTCAGGGATATGATATAAAAAAGAATGGTAAGAAGACCAGTGTCCCCTTCAAATGTCTGTTCCTAATAGTCTGCTTAGGGTTTCCATCACCTCACACTAGCACCACTGTGGGGATCATCCTTCCATACATGAGCCTGTAGGGAAAATCTAGACTGTAGATTTGCTGCAGCCACCGGTATTCAACAGTTGTTTAGTCAGGTATTGTATCGCTGCCTTCTGGGCCTGCATTCTTCCTGTTCCCAAAGACATCAAGACTGTTGCAATGGGGAATGCTGACTCTCAGTGGTCTTCCCTATAAAGCTGAGCATTCCCCTGGAGGTTGGAGTTGGAATTTTTCTTTAGAGACCTTTACCGAAAGTTTTCATCTTGGGTTTTGCTCCAGTTCACTTCATACATGTGTCTTGAACTAGAACGAGCAGGATGGGCATCTAGTTACCTCTAACTGAGCTACATACATCATGCAGTTATAAAAATAGTGAGACTCTAATTCCACACTGTGTCTTTTCTCTGGGCCTTTTTCGATTCCATTTGAATGTCCTTCTCTCCCGTGTGAAGTAGTGGTGCTTTAGTTTAGCTTATGAATATTGCACACCAATATTTTGTGCCCGTGTGTGTTCTAGGCATAACATATGTTGATATTCCACAGATGGGCTTTTAGGTTTGCTTTCATTATGTTGACTTACACAGTTTCACTTTATTTCCCTTGGCAGTGTGAAACCGCCTTCTCTTCCTCACTCCCCGCCCCCCTTTTTTCTTGTTCCTTTGGATAGGGAATGACTTGGACAGAAATAATACATTTTAAAAAGTTTGGACAGTGTCTATGAAATGGAAATTTTAATCAAGTAAAGTATGCGTTGGAAACACATTAGAAGAGAAACACTATGAGACACTCAGAAAAACCTTTCAAAAGAAAAGTCAGGCATGCAAAGTTGATCTGGCTGAGAATGGACATTCATTTTCTAGTGCGATTTATACAGAAGGTTTGTGAGACACAGTTGAAGGGCCGCCCCAGTACAAGCGGAGCAGAGTAGTAGGAGCCAGTGGCGTGAGACACGTGATTTGACAATTACAGCATGAGACATGTAGAGCTCTGCAAAAGATACTAGGTTGATCACTGTTTTCATGTAATGTTGGCTCTGTCTCACACTAGACACTTGGCTAGTGTTGAACATTTCCCCTGGATTATCGAAGTATAATTTGGCTAGTGTTGACTACTTTACCCTGGATTATTGCAGCGTAACCCTAGCTGTTCTCACCTCTCTCAGCAGGAGCCACTCCCATCCCTTGTCTTTTCTCCATCACGACAGCCAAAATGATCTTGTCAAGAAGACAAATATTGATTTATTTTAAAACCCAAGCTCAAATCTCACATGAGAAGGGAAGCCTGAGCTCCTACATTAGTCTTCATGTTTGCCCATTCCGTTCCCTCCTCCAGACCTTCTGGATCTGCCTCAGGGAGACCAATGACCTTGTTATCTCCTCAGCCAGGCCAGGCCCACCTCACCCCATCACCAAGCGGTTTGCACTTCATTGTCCTTTTACCTGATGTCTATCCTTCAGGCCACTCTGCTAGGACTAGCCTCCTGATGAAAGCATGCTATACCCAGCTTGGAACTGTAATCCTTCTCTTCCTGTTTCTGATTCACCTTCCACCCATTTTCCAATTCAGTACTCATTACCTGGTTTTCTTATTGATTTCATCTTTCCTTCTCACTGCTGCCTAAGGTCCACGAGGACACAGATTCCCCACCCCCTTCCATTTTGTTTGCTCCTGTGTCCAGTGCTTCGATATGTCACTCAATGGTATGTTTTAGTCATAGATCAATTTGAACTCATAGAAACATGTAAAGCAACATTTACTCTATACATTAGTGTTATTCCATATATTATTAAATTACTAATATCTAATGCATGAAGTAAGTAACTAACAGAATTTTATGTATCCTTACCCTCAGTTAGTATTGTAGAGGTGTTAGAAATGTAAGCAAGCATACACATAGTAACTCAAGAGGTGAGGAAACACCACTCATGTCTCCACTCAGAGATCACAACTTTGTGCTTTGATCTATGACGTGACTTGGAGTTGTTCTTGTTTTTCTCTCTTCCTCCTCCCACTACACTTTAGACATATCTACATACTTGGGCACTTCAAGTGATTTGCTTTCTCTACAAATGAACACACACATCCATGCCTAGATATATGCTGTGTACAGGCTGTCTTGATTTACTTTCCCCTTTCAAGCATCCGTAGGTCTGTGATAAAGTCATTATTTTATAACTATTTTTTTGGCAGTACTGGGGATAAAACTTAGGATGTCACATGTGTGGGTTAAGTGCTCTGCCACAGCCACGGTCATCTTTATAGCTATTTTTAAAAACGTGATTTTAAAATGATGTTTAAAACTACACCTCACAGTAAATCCCGATATACTGTACTTGTTCAACCACTTATGGTCTACAGATGAGGATAGAAGGTGGTCTCGGTTCTGTTGTTTTAATGAATGAACACCTTACTTCTTGGTACTTCAGGAAAATCTGATCTTTTTCTCCTAGAAATAAAAACACCAATACACAAATGATATAATCCTTCTCCCCGGCTTTGGTGTGTTTGCTGTGATGTTGTCTTCTACAATGGCTTACTCTGGAGCACCGTGTAGCATTGCCCAAGGCACTCTGCTTTTGCTCATACCAAGTGTGAATGTTTTCTAAAGATCATCACCATTTTTTGATTAGGTAGTATATCTGTTCATACAATTATTGGCTTATTATGTTACATGAAGTGCTTTTGTCTAACTTTACCCAATATTCTCTATTCGCTTGTTATAGATGAGAGACGTTTAGCTCTTGCACGACCTATTATGTCCTTCTGCCCCCTCAGCACCTGTTGCTTACATATTTTGTAGCTCTTATGTTAGTTGACTTTGTCCTAAAGTATGATTAAATCTTGGCTAATTTATCAATTCAACACAGTTTGAATTGATATCTACAAGGAAGGCCAACTGGATATAGATATTTTGTGTCTCTTCTGATGCAGAGCTTTTATTGTTATTTATTATCACTTTATAAAATTTTACACATTTATTTTCTGTTCTCTAAATTCCATCAGGCCTTTGAATTTTGCCATAGGTGAATTCTGGGAATTAAAAACCAGTGGAAGGTTTGATGACACAGTTAGACAGAGGAGTAAGATCTGCAGTGAGGAGACATGCATGGCCCTGACTTGACGCACACTGCCTCATGAGTTGAAACAGCACACTGCATACCTATTACTGTGTCCCTATAACTCACTTTATTTATTGGTAAGAAGAGGCAACAAGGAGCATTTGCACAGCAGACATAGCAATATTATACAGCAGAGTGTTAAAGTTGGCATTCAGCCCCACACCACATGAACGATCACACAGAACAGCATTTGCTTCTTGAGTCTCACGTCCTGCAGCCAGCCTGTTAGACTCCTTGGTCTCTGACTGCTCTGTTTACTTGTCATCTGTCTCTGGTTTATGGGTTAGTACACCCATTGACCTGTGGAATTTTAGCAATTAGACTTTGTTTCCAAGTCTTCTTCTTCTATCTGACTGCTTCATTTCCACGGCAGCCTCTGTTTGCTTCGCGACTCTTAATATCCTTCCTATCTCTGAAGACAGCGAGTCTCGGCTGCCAGAATGAGCCTTGCTTCCTGTGGCAGCTTTTCTGTTGGTTCACTTGAGGCTGTATTTGCTATCTGTAGCTACTTAATGGTTTACTTCACACTGCTTGCCACAATAAGGAACTCACTCTCCACCACTGCTTCTGCAGGCCGGGTGTCTTAGCAAGGATTAGCCTGGCTGCCTCTGCTCATGTTTCTCTCTGTGGACTCCTCTGAATGCACAGGTTAGGGAGGGTCTGCTGCTGTCTAAGACATAGAGTTAGCTGCTGGTTGGATTCACTACTTTACTACGTGCTGTGCTGAGCTGAGTCTCTAGATGACTCTTAGGGAGAGAACTCCCTCCCCTTCTGTTCATCATGAGACTCTGGATGGATCAGTTCACAGTTGGGCATCTGACTCCCCTCTGAGCAAACCAGCAAGAGGCTGCAGCAAATCCATCAAAACACAGTAATGGAGGGAAGGTGAGATGGGAGCCAGTCTTTTGTGGACTCACCTTGGAAGTACCATCCACTGCTTTGCTACACAACAATAAACATGCTGTTGTCTGCCACAGTTTGCAGTGAGATGCACCACAGTGGGGAAGTGGTCCCTGCACAATTCACTGCTGGGTACTGCTAAGCATACTTTTCCTTTTTTGGTTCCTCCTTATGTCTACAGTGAATGCCAGGACTGACCTATGCTCTGTTCTGTCTTGGAGCCCAGCCTTCTGTAGGAAGGTGGCCAGCTTTTCTACAGAGAACAGATCATTGGCGGTGTTCTGGGGATGGGGTTGAGGAACCAACATCCCTGACATTCTGCAGGCCCCCTTCCTGTCCCTGTGCTAGCTTCTGTTTCTGCATTAGCTGGTTCTGTGTTTGGAGCTTCTCTGGGCCAGCCCTGGCACGAGCCATCTCATACCCTTGTGCGGGGTTCTGCATCTGTCATTTCCTCTTCTACAGTTTTCCATCAAATGAATTCTGCTCAGCCTTTTTTTCCCCATTGAAGTTTATAAAATACTTGGTTTGTTAACAGTACACTTTTCGATCTTGTTCTAGTTTTGTTCACTAAGAGCAAACAATGAGCAAGTCAATTTTTTTTAACATTTATGTGGAGTCTTGGAAAAGAAGGGCAACCAGTGTCAGCTATGAGTCCCCAGGAGCCCAGCCCTGAATCTTGGCCTGGGTTTGCATGTCTTTTCATTCTGTTGGGTTTTTGTTTGTTTGTTTGTTTTGTTTTGTTTTTAGAAGACAAAACAAAACATGATTCTGCTCCCTAATGCTAATCTAATACATCTGTAAACACTTTCACATATCTCTGATGATGCTGGCAAGAAAGGGCAGAATTTTTATAATTCTGTTTCTCACGTTCTACCATACTTAGAGCACTGATTTTCAGCCTTCCTAGTGCTGTGGCCCTTTAATATGTATGGTCCCTCATGTTATGGTGACCTACAACCGTACAATTATTTTGTTGCTACGTTGTAACTAATTTTGCTACTGTTATGAATCATAATGTAAATATCTGATATGCAAAATGTCTGATATGCAGCCCCTGAGAAAGGGTTGTTGGCCCCCAAGGGGTTTTGAGTGACAAGTTGAGAACCAGGGCTTTGGAGGAAGGATGACTTAGGAAGAGCTCTCCCTCTTCTTTCTTCTTTCCATTCTCTCACAGGTGCATGGCCCTTCTTTCTAAGCTCAAAGGGTGATTTCTTAGAGCAGGTGACCTAAGAAGGCTACTAACTTGGGATCCTCAACAAGACTCTAGCACTTCTGACTTCAGTGAGCAGGGGTCAGGTGACATGTCCACAGTTGTGACCTTACCACGGCCCCAAGACTTCTTGGTTTTAAGGAATATAATGCTATTTCAAAGTGGTTGGGTTAGAAAGAGAATTTACTAGAAGAAAACTAGATATCTCTTTGAATTCCAGGGTGAAATCTTACTCAGATGTCATGAAAGCTTGCAGGAACTCTGGTAGCTGACACCTTTCTGTCTCAGACACTCTGCTTGTTTTCTGTTTGCTTTTCTGAATATCTGCCTATATTTTTCTTCCTGAGCAGATCAGCTATGACTACTTTGGGATGGGGTGGTCAAACAGGGATGCCCAACAATGGCAACCTGAGTTTCCAGGTCCATACCATCTCACTTAAAGGAAACAGAGCAAGATTCTGGGAAGAGAGATTCTACTTGGCATCGTTGGCACCTGGCATCTCTTCTTAAGTTTGTTCACCATGATCTTGAGGGAAGTTTTTGGATACAAATATGGCTTCAGTGGGTCAAGGTTCCAAAGAAAAGGCAAGCAGCCTGGAGATTTGGCAGTTGCCTCCAAAGAGTCTGGTGCTGCTTCTCCCCTGAGAGGCAGTTAGCTTGTGGTTACTAACATGGATTCAGGTCAGACAGACTTTAACTTGGTCCTAATGCTACTACTTCTTAGCTGTCTGACCTGGTGCCAAAATGCACTCTGAGAATCAAATTTTTCCTCTAACAATTGGGATCATAAATCCCACCTCTTACATGCAAAGAGGAAATGTATGATACATCCTATACACCCAGCAAGTAATTGTCTGTTATTAATCATAACTGTTCTCATGCCATTGGGAAAAGGCTTTATGAAGAAAGGAAGGAGCATGCATCCTACCATGCTAAATAGTGCAAGAGGATCTGATGCAAAATTCCAGGTGACTTAACAGTGCATGATACTCCAGGCACCTGGGGATTGCAGTGTATTCCAGGCACCTCAATGCTGGGCTGTAGTCCAGATGCCTTGACATCACCGCATATTCCAGGGACCCCAATGTTGCATTATCAGCATAAACTAAGAGCAGATTTTTCTCTTTACCATGTTTAGCTGAAGAAATGGACACGGGTGAAGCAGTTGGAGTCAGGTCCCGAGGAGTTTAATGTAATAAATATTTATTCTCAATCAGAGGTTTCTACCTGACCTTTGTTCTTTAAGTTCCCAGATCAAAGACACAACTTTTATATTTATAATAGGTCTTTAATGCACTAGAGCTGGGTGGATATTTACCTTCTACGCTGTTATGTCTACTTCCCTATCAATAACCATGAGATATAACTTGCCATGTTCCACCTGGGCTGCTCTTAACTCCACTTGCCCAGCCCTCATGGGCAAGTTTCCATGATTTACTTACACAATGGAGTCTTCTCCTCTCTCCCCACCTACCACTTTCCTTATGATCTCTCTTCAGATCCCAAGTCCATGAACCAAAAACCCCATCTCTCTTCTGCCCAGCTATAGGCTGAAGACATCTTTATTTAACCAATAGTTTTAAATTAAGAAACAAGGTCAAATAACATCATTTTGTGTATGTAATGATTCACTCATCCCTGGGGGCAACCAGGCTTTGGGGGCCAGTATTTAGCATTGCAATAAATAGCAAACGACCAAACTTCAACAGTTTAACTTTATTTTGAATCACATATGTGGCTTCTGCTCATTTTCAGGACAGAGTTGTGGGTGGTGTGTGCCCCATAGAGAGCCTCACAGAGCTGGTGGTCTCCAGAAGAGTCAGGATAGTTCTTCCCAAATGGCCCTTGTTCTCAGGGTTGTAACATCCTTTTGGTTAGTAGGAGTTTGGTTTCACTGGTCAGTCTTCTACCCTGTGAAATACTTTGAATACCATAATGGAATACCTATGGCATTGATTAAAACATTCCAATTTCCTCCTTAAAGAAGACACATTAATTTTATATTAAAAGTTTTCAGAATTCCTTTGCAATTTTTCACACAGTCATGTTAAAATTGGGGGTAGCAGCCAACATTAAATAGATTCTTAATCAAGGAATATGTAAAATGATAATATTGAAATTCTATATGATCAAGATACCAGCTGTATGATGTAGGTTAGTGTGTCAGGTAGAACCGGCCAAACAATGTGCATGTGTCCCTTTCTACATGTGTGTGCACTGTACTATGTGAAACTGTGGTAGAGTTTGGTGACTAACTGTGTGATTTTCTCTTAAGTTATTCGGACATCATGATTGAGAGGGAGGTGTTAATGCAGAAGTACATTCATCTAGTTCAGATTGTGGAGACGGAAAAAGTTGCCACTAACCAGCTCCGACATCAACTAGAAGATCAAGATACCGAAATTGAAAGGCTTAAATCAGAGGTATTTCCCAGTTAAAGATTCTGTCATATTGTTCTCTCTCTCTCTCTCTCTCTCTCTCTCTCTCTCTCTCTCTCTCTCGTGATTATCTGTCGCATATTCAGGAGAAAGATTGAATCTCATGCTGAGTTCTTCTGCCATCCACAGATAAATGGTTGGGCTGCTGATCTAGACAGAATCCATTGTCTGCTTTAGGGTTCGGTAAATGTCCTGCTGTAACATACCACCATGACAAACATGGCGTCTCCTGTTGTTATTTGTGACCATAATGTCCTTCATTAGCTTGGAATATATATATATATATATATATATATATATATATATATATATATAATCGTCTTCAGATAGACTCTTGGAGTAACAACCATGAGTCTGACATAGGCTAAGTGAAAGCCAGAATGTGATCAAGGAAGGATCTGAAAGGAATTCAGAAATACTTATTTTTTATTTAAAGACTCCAGCTTTTCCCCCTGCAGAATTTTGAAAAGCACATTTGGGATAAACAAGATGATACTGGTTGACTGTGAGGCATTTCTGTCTCTCCTTTGGCCCCTGTCCCTTGGTGTGCACTTCTGGTGAACCCTGGAGTGATGTTGCTGTTAAGTGATGATGTCTCTGAGACTATAGCCTGGTGCTGTGTGTCTGGGTCCTCCTGCCCCGCCCCCGCCAGTTTCCATCTATGCAGAAACCTTTGCATGCTGTCGTGTGGGTGCTCACAGACAGTGAACAGCAACAGAAGAATGGAGGATGGATGTAGAGATTATATTGTCCCTCTCTGTGCTGACCCAAGATGCATTGGTGTCTCTTTTATCCAAAGAAGGATTTAGGACTAGAGGGGGCAGTCATGGATCCTTGTGGTCTGGCACCTTAGCTTTGACAACTTTCTTGCTGTTTTTACAGTGCAGACATTTTCCTTTTCGTCCTCTCACCCCTCCCGATGCTCAGTGTGACTCCTGTATAGGCTTTACCTCTGGTTTCACCTCCTGTTTCCAGGTACATCCACGTTATGGAGCTCAGCATATCTGGCTCTAGCATGGACATGAGAGAGCCTGTAGGGAAGACAAGCTGCCAAGTGTGTGTTCACTGTATCATTAGGCATGTCAGCTTTCTCTGTGCAACTCTGAGAGCTGATACAGTGCAAACAACAACAGAAAACTTAACAAACCCGCATTTTAAAAGACTATATCAGGCACTGTAATTTAAAACAAAATTATTGTGTTCTTTCTTTGCCCCAGTAGGCCAGATGTTTGTCTACTGAGCGAAGCAGCTTGGTATTTACACCGTGAGAGGAACTCAGTGCCGAGCGCTGCTCCCCACATTTGCTTGTGTGTATCTGTCTGCACTGTGTTCTGCTTTAGTCAGAATGTAAATTGCAGTGAGAATCTGTCAGTGGCAGGTATGTCCTTTGTGGCCGCCTGACAGAAATTATTTCCTATTCCCTTATCTCCCCATTCTTTCCTAGAAAATGGCAATAGAATATATTTGGTTTCGGGGACAAGATCAAAAGACAGGTCACTGCAGGGACAATTACGATCTTCTGCCCTTTTCAGTATTGGCTTTGCAATGGTTCTGTTTCAATTCTTAGGCCTATATGAACCATGATTGAGGCTAAACTAGAGTGTTGTAATCTTGTAATGGCAAGAAGCCCCTTGGTCTTGAATTTCCCTTACAGGTCACATGGGGCTGGGTGTACATGAAAAGACCCAATTTGTTACAGTCTTTTCTGTTTCTTAGAAGTAGTCCTTTTCAGCTGGCTTCTACCAACCTCAAGGCTCTGAGGTTGCCATGGTAGCTACCATTTTCCCAAGGAGATACATAAGGACTGAGATAGACACTTCAAAGACCTACTCTGGAAGCTTTAAGTTGAGTGTCACTGTCTTTAGCAGCCACAGTGCTTCATGGCACCTGCCTCCACACAGGTCCTGAGGAGACACTGGTCTAGTCTGTCAGGCTAAGTTCTGGGCTAGTATTTCTCCTAAGGTCAGCCCTCGAAAGGCCAGGCTTAGAGTAAGACTCGTGGTCCATGCATCGTAACACCTAATGAGGAGAGAGCACATTCAATGAAGGTTTCAGATGTCTTTGAAGGCAGAACCTTTGTAGCTTGACAGTATGCCAACATTCACCAAATTCTGAACTGGACTTGTTGTGTGTTACAGATTGTTGCTCTTAATAAGACCAAGGAACGGATGCGCCCATACCACACCCATCAAGAGGAGGAGGACCCAGACATCAAGAAGATTAAAAAGGTAGGAGACAGGGAGCTTCTGGGATCATGGGGACCACTTGTCTGCTCTGTGGTGGTGACTTTGTTCTTGTATCCCAGAGCTGGGAACTGCCTTGATGTTTCTGGTAATAGCTCTTACACTGTCCCGTCATTGGGATCCACGCTGGTCTGGAAATTTTCAGTCTGAGATTTCTTTCCAGTTCTAGAACTCCCCTTTTGAACCCCGGGAAGAATGCCACAGATATGCACTGAGACGGCAGTGTTCTCTGTTGGGTAACTCCAGTACTGTTGAAACTCTTGATTTTGTCACATTCGTAGTTGGGAAGATTTATTTATATAATAAATAATGATTCCCTGCTAGCTATAACAAAGCTTTAACTGTATGTTGCTCAGAATTTGGAATAGATTCTTTGGGCTGAGTTGAACACTTTAGATTTTCATGAAATAAAAAAGTAAAATAAAGCAGTTATTTCCTTAGCATTACATCAAATAAATTAGCATTTACTTGAACCTGGTTTATGGCATTGTGTTCCAAGACTAATGCTGTTGCTTTCCTTTTAATAATATGGAGTTACATGTAAATAAGGATTTTAATGATATCCAATTTTCAGCCCTGTTGTAGGAGCTCGCCTGTTAGTAAATTAATAAACCAGCTATTTATTGTTCATCAGAGGAGAGCTGCCAAAGCGAAAGATTTTATTTAACACAAATTTTTATTGTGTTCTAGTTTCCAAAACTGAATCTATCAGATAAGAGAATAATAAAAGAAAAACACACAATTTTGAGCCTTTGTGATTCTCTGAGGAAGCAACTTTAAACCTATTTTTGAACTTGCTAGTAAATTCCAAAATTAACTTTATTAATTTTTTTGTGTCCCAAATCAAATATATGTGGGAAAGAATGTTTACAAATGAACCACTGATCTCTTCTAATCTTGGCAAAATGTTGCCTTTTAGCTTTAAGAGATCACAACTCAAAATTGCTTATAATTCACAAACATGTTCTTTAGAATTCTCAAAATAGTATGCACAGAACTTCACACAATTCTATTGAAATGTGAAATGTGCTTAATTTCTCTTGGTCGAGCATAGCAGCCTCAGCAGCCACATGGGTACTTATGCTGAGCTGTCAGGATGAGGAGGCATATGGCAACATCTTAAGTGTCATGAAATTAAATGCACGATATATGTCACATGCATGAAAGAGATACAAAAAGGAGTGTTAAACAGATAATGGTTGTATTCAGGGGATCAGGTAGAAAATCAAAGCTTTTATGAATCTGTGACTCTGGAATATGCCTCCATGCTAAATCTGTCATCTCTAAAGTGCCACATCCTAGTTACTTGTCCTGTAATTTTTTACATTTAGAGAGGACTTCTTATTTGGGGGATCCATTCTGAGGAAACAGAAGGTTAGAGTTTGAGTTTGTTCTGCTGGTTAATAAGCAGGGCTTCTGGTGTTTCATAGTTCCGTGGACATTTAAGAGATATTCAGCAAATGTTTGCTGACTGGTAAAACCACACATTTTAGTGCACTTTTCCAGATTTGTCACTTTTCCCGTCATGGCCTGGAAATTCAGGTCCATTTTAAGGGCTATATGATATTTCTATAACAGAGAATTTATATTAAATTATTATTTTAAGTTGTTCATCATTGCAAATGGCTAGTATATGTCTTGCCCACAAGGCTGCTAAGAGTTTAAGGAACTCTAGCGATGTCCTGTAAAAGGACACTGGCTCTGTTTGCAGATTTCCCAGCCATGCAGCTTATCTGAAACCTCAGATTATTCATTCACAGGAGTGAATGGATGAGCTGAGTTCAACACTTATGCTTTAGGCTTAAATAACCAAAGCAAAACAAAATGTCGCATCAACAAATAAATAAAATCATTAGTTTAAAATGAGCAAAGGACTTGGATAGACTCCTAATCAAAGATGTTTCATCGATGGTCAGCAAGCACACGGAAAGGTTATCAGTCACTGGAGAAGTACAAGTCAAAACCAGCCACTGTAAACAAAACCAAGAAGAAAATGGCACATTTTGTCAAGGATATGAAGAAACTGGGACAACAATGTGATGTGGATTGGAAAATGGTAAACAGACCTCTATGAAATTCAATGCCGCATTTTTCAGCAATTCCATTCCTGGGTGTATTTCAGAAGAAATGACAACATGAGCTGGATCTTGAGAAGATATGGGCATAGCTATGCATATAAAAATACTGTTCATAACAGCCAAGGATGGGAACAACCATGATGCCCTCCAGAGGTGAATAGGATAAATGTATAATAAGGTATCACCCTTAAAAAGCACAGAAATCCTGGCACCTGTTTCAACATGGGTGAACCCTGAAGACACTGTAATAAATGAAATTAGTCAGTAATGGGAAGAGGAACAGTGGAAGAAACCATGTAAACAATGTTTCTAAAGTAGTTACATTCACAGAAGCAGACGTAGACTGGCAGTTTCCAGAACCCGAGAGAAGTATCTATGGATTGTTCATTAACAGGTAGAGAGTTTCAATACAGTAGAATAGAGATCTTGCAAACTGTTGAAAATCAAAACTGTGAATTCCCCGACACTACTGAACTGTGTAGACGGCACTCATTAAAATGGGGCTGGAGAGATGACTCAGTAGGGAAGCGCTCTTCTCGCTCCTGCAAGGACCAGGGTTGGCTCCCAGCACCTATATGCTGGCTCACAAACGTTTGTATCTCCAGTCCCAGCGGATGCAAGGACCTCTTTTGGCTTCTATGGGCTCCTGAACATACATGATGCACATACACAAATTCACACACTCACAAGCAAACAAACAATAAATTATTTTCTAAAAGGTGGGTCTGGGCGTATAGTTCAATTGTAGAACATATGTAAGATCCTGAGGTCAATCTTTTGCACTTAAGAAAAGTATTAAGATGATAAATTTTACATTACCTTTTAACTACAAATATAAAAATATAGGATTCTTTATTATCAAAAACAAACCTTTAATTATTATGTAAATATATTAGCTAAGTTTTGAAATATTATTAGCTAATTGGTAGAATATTCTAGTGTCTGCATAAATAACCCTAATGCATTTAAGCTGTTGACGATATTTGTGAACCTCAGAAAAAGATAAAATGTTTAAAATCATTTTTCTCCTGGTATTTGGGGGAAACTTGCCATTGTTCATTGTTCTGAAGAATGAATGCATCAGTGCACCATTCTAAGGGTCGCATTTATCTGGTTCGTGAGGTATTCGCTTGGTTTTTGCTTCCGGTTTCAGAAAATCGGTCTCATCTCCCATCTCCGGGTTCCTCCCTTCCTCACTGTGTAGGTTCAGAGTTTCATGAGAGGCTGGCTGTGTAGGAGGAAATGGAAGACCATCGTGCAGGACTACATTTGTTCTCCCCATGCTGAGAGCATGAGGAAGAGAAACCAGATTGTGTTCACGATGGTGGAGGCCGAGACGGAGTACGTGCACCAGCTCTACATCCTGGTGAATGGTTTCCTCAGGCCCCTGCGCATGGCAGCCAGCTCCAAGAAACCTCCCATTAGCCACGATGACGTCAGCAGCATTTTTCTCAACAGGTTTGCTATTTCATAAATGAATAGTTTGGGAAGAACTCATTAGTATTTCTTGAAAACGTCCCTCCTGTAGTCTGAAAAGCTTGGGTCTCGCAGATTCATCCTTGTGGTTCTCATGTTCAGAGTAAGGAAGGGACCTCAAATGGCACTGCTAGTCTGTATTTGCGTTTTTCTTCTATCTTGATGGCTCCTGTTCTCAGTTCCTGTCTCTGTTTGACATTTGCGTTCTTGTCACTGTGTCGGGGTGTGCATGTGTGGAAGATACTCTCTCTTAGAGGCTGAAGGAGATGGAGTGATTGATGGGTCTTTGTATGCAATTTACACAGAAGCGTTTTAGGAGGCATACAGACTAAGATGTCCCAAGAGCCATTGTTTAATTTATTTCTGCACTAAGTATTTGCAGTGACCTTTTTGCTGAGTATCAATTAGGAGACAAAGCAGGAAAAGCCTTGCCTTTGTGACATTTATATTTTGATGTGGAGACAGAAATGGGCAGTGAGTAAATGAGAATGTGTAGTAGATTATCTGGTGATCAATGTTGTGGAGAAAATTAAGACAAAGGAAGAAGTGGAGGAAGGCAGGATTGATGTTTTACTGAAAGTCTAACTACGTATCTGTTTTTGAGTAGACAATATACTGACATGATTCAAAAGTCAGAACTCTGTGTGTGTGTGTGTGTGTGTGTGTGTGTGTGTGTGTGTGTGTGTGTGTGTGT
>JANHMN010000014.1:14928975-15050842 GCA_030674055.1 Rhabdomys pumilio | reverse complement strand
TGTGTGTGTGTGTGTGTGTGTGTGTGTGTGTGTGTGTGTGTGTGTGTTTGGGGGTTGGAGGGAGTACTTTGAAGTTGCTCTCCCTCAATCTTCCTCAGGCAGTGAGGTTAGCATGTTGGCCACAGTTATCCAAGCATGTGTGGCTGAGGTGTGGGTAGGACTGGGAACTGTACCCTCTGATAGTGGGCACCCAAGCCTGTGGCCCTCGGCTTTGGGCAGCCCTGACGAGTTGCTTCCACAGGACTGCTTACTGCAGGTGGTGAAAGGCTAGGTGAACATTGTTTACCTTCAGAATGTGAATATTAGGCCTGTTGATTGGAAGCTGAAATCACAGCTCTTCGTGCAGGCTGGCCACTGTTTACTGTCCCCCCACTCCGTCACCCCTGCCCCCGTACCGCCTACCACCTCCCCTGTGCTAGGTAGAGAAGTGAAGGGGTACATTTTTAATGGGTGGCATACACGGTGTTCGTGTTTGTTGTCCTAGCTGCGGTTCAGATTCCCTTGTCTTTGAAATGGAGCCCAAGCAGGCCAATGATCTTGAATTTCAGCAGAGCTTAGACGTAAGAAAAATATATTGCTCCCAATTATGTATGACATTGGTTTTGCTTGTTTTTGAACTCGGGCACCAAAATAGGACGGTGAATGTATCCGTTCGCTAGGTTTCAGTGCAGCAAAGAGCAGTCCTTCTCTTAGTAGAGGAAGTCCTTCCTTAGAGTTTGTTGGAAGAGCTGGGGAGTAAAGCTCTCTTGGAAATGTTGAATTTAGAGCACAGGACCACAGATGTGATCCAGAAGCCAACAAGGAGCTTCCCAATCCTCCGACTTTGGGGTTCATCTTTGTTTCCTTTGGATTTCTGAGGCTATAAGGGAAATTGCTGCAGGAGGCAGGCACGTAGTCCATGCTATCATGGAGTTCATAGTTTGGAGAGCCTGTGTAGCCAGGATGTCATGTATAAGCATACATTGGGCTCCTCACAGAACAGATACCTATGTTACTAAACGGTATTTTTTTTTCTAACTTTTTTATAGTGAAACAATCATGTTTCTTCATGAAATATTCCATCAAGGTCTAAAGGCAAGGCTGGCAAATTGGCCTAGTTTGGTTTTAGGTAAGTCACTCTTTTTAAGGATGTAGGTTCCCCCTAAGGGACTAAACCACCAACCAAAGAGTACACACGGAGGGACCCATGGCACTAGCTGCATATGTAGCAGAGGATGGCCTTCTTGGCTATCACTGGAAGGGGGATACCTTGGCCCTGTGGAGGCTCGATGACCCGGGGTAGGGGAATGTTAGGGGGCTGAGGCAGGAGTGGGTGGATGGGTTGGGGAGCACCCTCATATAGGCAAGGGTTAGGGGGTAGGGGATAGGGGGTTTGTGGAGGGGAAACTGAGAAGGGTGATAACATTTGAAATGCCAATAAACAAAACAACCAATAAAAAAGAGAGGAGTATACTATGTGTTATCCAGCCTTGACTGTGTAAACTTCACTGCTGACACTCAGACACTGGGACTCCATCTTGCTGTACTAGGCCACATGTCAGTAGTTACCTGGTGGTGCTTTCCTTAGTCTGTCATAGGTAGGATGAGGCTGGAGTCACATTATTTTGCCAGGCAAATTCTACCCAATTTGCCCCCTAGGCAAGACAACTGTGGTCCTGAGCCATATGGTGCTGGGAGGTCCTTTTTACAGCGGCTCACCAAGCACAAGGGAACTAGCCATGCTTCCTTCTCTTTTCCAGCGGATCTGTTTGATATTTTGCTGCCTATGCTGAACATTTATCAAGAATTTGTACGTAATCACCAGTACAGCCTCCAAGTACTTGCCAACTGTAAGCAAAACAGAGATTTTGACAAGCTCTTAAAACAGTACGAAGCCAACCCTGCCTGTGAGGGAAGGATGCTGGAGACCTTCTTGACCTACCCAATGTTTCAGGTAAATCACCTGGGATGCATCTTCTAAGTCCTTGGTTCTAGTGCAGCACTACCAACGACATGCCATCAATTGTTTGTCCTGTGTATATAAGAAATGACATTTTGGCATTTTACTAGTGCTGGGGACTGAAACCAGTGCTTTGAGCATGCCGAGCAAACACTCTACCCATGAGCTGCTTCTCCAGCCCAGAAAGCAGGAATCTTTTGAGGCAAATAATTCAGGAATGATTTTTTTTTTAAAGCAGCAAATTCTCTTTATAGAATGATTCCACACAGACCTCTTTCATGGTTCCACCTCCAGCATGTTTAAAAATATTATTAGGCTCACAGAAATAGGATTTTGTGCAGATACACTAATTTATGCTGGTTATGCAAAGGGTTCTCGGGGGATTGGAGTGGCTGCTGGGAAGTCTCTTTCCAACTCTTCCTCCCTGGCTGCAGCAGAATTACTGTTGAGTTTCTTTTGGCTGGAGCTTTGGAGAACAAAACAAGGCCTTCTTAACTGTGGAGACCCCAGGGCCAGAAGGCTCTGGCTAGACCTGGATGTTGTGGGGGCCTGGTCATGCGGCCCTTCTTAAGGCAGACTGTACCCTGGTGTTCTCTCTTGGGGGCTACAGAGGCCTACAGTATGAAGCACATGTGTGCTCTTTCCTGTCTTCAGGGCTCTTTCTTAAAGTGCTCTGTCGTGAGGGAGTTCCACAGAGGCCAGAATGTGCATGGAGTTATCTACTCTTTTGGAAATGGTGGATTCTGTTCTCTTGGAAAGGCATTGAATGTTCCTGTTGTGGAATTTATGGGGCTTGTGGGGAGGCCTCCAAATTGTCATGTGTTAAAGTGATTCTTCTGATCATGTGTGTCATAGTTACTGTGGAGCACTTTGTCCTCTCGGCAGGCAGTCTTGACCCCGGATAACCATTTTGAAACCTCAGAGAGAAAAAAAAAAATTCTGTGGTCCATAATTGTTTGTCTTAAAGTTTGTCAGTACTATTTGGAACCTTGGAAGTGGTGGTGGTAGTTTAGTAAGAATTTTAAAAAGCCAAAAGGCTACATTTGAAAACACTTAAGTGTAGTGAAACTTAATAATTATTATAATAATTATATATATACATACATATGACATTGAACTATTTTGCTTGAGTTCTTTCCCTCTCTGAGGAAATACTTCCCAAGAAGACAAGCTTTTATTTTACTCTGTACAGATATGGGATTTCACGTTTTAGTGACAGTGAAGTGCTTCATGGATACATTGCTCGTCTCTGACGCTATTTGCAGTTTCAGATGTGACTTCCAGGTTAGGACTCAGTACCAAAATGCATCCAGGTTAGATGGACACAAAGTTAAAGGCTCATGAAGCTCCTGATATTCAAAGTTTCTTCCAGATGCCTTTTAATTCCCCAAGGCATGATCCTCTCAGGGTTTGAAATGGCAGAACTTTACCTGAGCAGCAGACAGGGCACGCCAATGCAGTTGAATGCAGAGCCTTGGAGGGACCTTCCACCACCCTCCCTTCCCTTTGTCCTGCAAAGTGTAAGCCCAGTAGCCATGACTAAGCATTTGATTCACTTGGAAGCACTCCCATCATGTTGTCTGGAGTGTAGGTGGGACTTTCTGTCTTACTTAGCCCTCCCTCTCACTGAAAGTGTCACAGCGCACAGGGGCAGCCAAGCTTTGGTTACCTCCACGTGCCTCAGGTCTCTGACACAGGTAGACAGCTCAGTTTGGGAAACAGCGCCATGTGCTGAGTCTAGGGTTATCTAGAACTGCATCCTCAGCCACAAACTGTGGTAACTCTAAACCCTACAGTTTGTTGAGGAATCAGATATTGAGAATCTTTGATCTCTTCCATGGAGAGGTGGCCCAGAACTGAAGCTCTTGAGGCCTATTTGTCTGGAAGTATCTTGAAACTTGTCGAATTCAGCCAGAATTACTCTAATTTCAAGAGGTAAACAGAAACAAATTTGTTTTGAAGAATCCAAGAAGAGAAATTATTAGAGATTGCTGCCCAAGGGCAGTGGTTTTCTTGGAGTCTGTCCTCAGGCTTCTTCTCCTGGGGTCTCGTGAAGAAGAAACCATCTGAAACTATTAGAAATACTTTTTCCAGAAACTTGAAAGTTTTTATTTTTACTGGGCTTGTACAATCCTAATGTTTCTTGCCTACGAAGTAGCAAGGACGAAGTAGCCATGATGATGTTTGCTTCCTCAGAGGATCTGGGATGCAGCTTGCATACAGTAAACTGCAGTAGTCCTGTCATGCCTTGACCTTGTTCCTTGGTTGTGCTAGACACACCCCCATGCCCTGGCAACAGTGGAAGATGTGACCCTCCTTCACACGGCCAGAGGACCTTGGCCCAAACTATTTCATGGGCTTAACTATGGAGGCAGAGACTGGTTCTGGAATAGAGGGAGGAGCAGAGGGGATTAGAGTTGAGAACTTTTAGTCTGTAGCTTTTTATGATGGAAGAGAGAAGGTGACAGAGTGATGCTATTATGCCCCTCTCCCACTTTTGTTTTGGGGACGTAGCCCAAGACCCCACACAAACCAAGCAAATGCTCTGCTTCTGGTCTCCACTCCTGACTTTTTTGTTTTTAGTCAGTTGCTGCCTTGAACTATCAAAACAAGGAGAGATTATAGAATTGAGATGATACTAGTCAGACCTAGTAAGTCTTATTTTTACCAAATAATTTATTATAGAAATAAAAGAGTCATTACGATTTTTTTTGTTTTGTTTTGGGGTTTTTTTTGCTTTGCTTTGTTTTTGTTTTTGTTTTTGATGTTGTTGTTGTTGTTTCGAGACAGGGTTTCTCTGTGTAGTCCTGGCTGTCCTGGAACTCACTTTGTAGACCAGGCTGGCCTTGAACTCAGAAATCCACCTGCCTCTGCCTCCCAAGTGCTGGGATTAAAGGCGTGCGATACCACTGCCCGGCCTAGTCATTAAGTTTTTAATTTAGCCAACATAGTGGCTTGGTTGGTACTGTTTGAGCTGTCTTCTGGTGCTCATCTGCTTATTTGAATGGGCATGTGTTAAAAGTCCACAGGTAAACCAGTCATAGCATCTGCTCCAAGAACGATGCTGTGAGGTGCACTCCAAGAAGTAGTCACTCACTGTCCCATCCAGCTATTAACTAAAACAGGAGAGCAAGCTAATTCAAGTGGTATAAAGTGACAAGGATTTATCCCTTTATTGAAAGGGGAAATAGGATTCATTTCAATAGCTGCTGTGATTGCTAGATGCTTTTTGGAAACTCTGCAGCGAGCTCTTGATACCAGAGACAAGGTCTTTGCAGAGTCACTTCTCAGCAGAGCCTCCGTTGCCTCCTTTCAGCAAGAGCTAGCATTTATTTGTTCCTGTAGCAGTAAGTAGAAGGGGCCAGTTACTGAATTCAGTTCCATTCACTTGAACCTTAGCCAGAGAACTCTTTAAAATAGATTTAACTGATGGAGGAAGAACATGAACTATCTACTAACACAGTTTCGTGGGGTTTCAGTGCATAGTAAGCAGTGAGGCTCTCCCACTCCTGACTCTGGATAGGAAAAATTGGGCATATTATCTGTTGATTGCTTGATTTTACCATAGTTTTAACTATGGTGGAACTGTGTCAACAGAAGGCCTTTTCATAAGCACCTAGATCCCAGGAGTCTTTCCCACGTGGGCTAGTATTAAAGGATGCTTTGGTATGATGTTTATAGGACAGAGGCAGAAATCTTTCTTTGTCCATCCTACAGTCTCCTATTTCCCACCCTTCTCTGACCAAAGGATCTCCCTGTATTTCCTAAGACCCAGATTCAACCATTGACCTGCAGTCAATGCCTATGCTAACAGTGACTGTTGCCTGTGTAAATAAATGCACAAAGGGAGGCACCCGTGAGTGAGCAGAAAATAGCCCCATGATAGTCACACAAGTGATGAGCAAAGGCTTATCCATAGACAGGGCTGCCATCTCTAAGGACAGAGGGACAGCCTCCCCACAGAACTCTGGAGAACTGCTTTTCTGTCCTGTTCTTGGAGGTTCTTTCAAGTGCAGATGAAAACCAAGGACCCTGGATTCCAGGGAAGATCTAAATTGGTTCTGCCACCTCCTGGGAGGTCACCTTAGACAAGTTCCTGGACCTCACTGTAGTTTATTTCCTTACTTGCCAAGCGGAGAACTTGCTTAGCTAGAGGAGTGGACGTGTCCACGAAGCTCAGAGCTCTCCCAGGTCCACAGAAAACGGTGTAATGGAGGCAGCCGTTCACACACACCCTTCTTAAACCTAACTCACTGCTTTCCAAGAGGTTGTTTCATGAGTACAAAAGAGAGAAAGGATTGTTGAGTCCCTGTAACTTGAGTTAAACAGTTTACTAGATTATCGTATGGGTGGTGAAATTTTACCATTTACAGAAACTGTTTCTAATGTAAGGACAGCCTAGTCAGCCAACACTTTCACTGCCAGAGGGTGAAGTTTGACAAATTCCATTTGTTAAAAAGAACATTGTCAGCATTGTCAAGTTTTAAATAAGCATATAAACAGACCGGATGCCTTTATAAATAGATTCAAGTGGCTCTATGGCAGCCATGTTTGTTTCCCTATGACTCGATCTGCAGAAACCTTGATTCAAACATGCATGATGGTGTACAAACTTAAACAATGGCTCCTTTATACTGGAGTTCTTCCTTTATAACCAACTTTTTTTGCATTTTTTTTTTTTTTTGGTTCAGACTTTCTTGGTGTATGAGGTTTGAAGCATGGCTCATACTTATGGATTCCTTTAAAAATCGGCAAAACCATCAGAATTACAAGGTTAGGGATGAGCTTCCTGAGGATGATGGCCCTGTGGAGAGGGCCCCAGTCTTGAACTTCTTGGTCACGCTCACCTTTGAATGTATTTAGATTCCCAGGTATATCATCACACTGCATGAACTTCTGGCTCACACCCCTCATGAACATGTGGAGAGGAAAAGTCTGGAATTCGCTAAGTCAAAGCTGGAGGAATTGTCCAGGTATGCAGAGAACTTGTGGAAAGCATTCAGAGTGGGGGAAAGAGCACAGTAGTCTCCCGTGGAAGCCAGGG
Source organism: Rhabdomys pumilio (assembly GCA_030674055.1). Lineage (NCBI taxonomy): Eukaryota > Metazoa > Chordata > Mammalia > Rodentia > Muridae > Rhabdomys > Rhabdomys pumilio. Next base: position 15,043,859 of record JANHMN010000014.1, on the reverse strand, counting down.
TTATGTGGGTTTCAAGGGAGAGCAAGCAAACGATAGATCCAACATTTTTGTTTAATCGTGAGTGAAAGAGATGGTGCTGAATTACCATGCACATTCATTTTAGCCAAGAAAAATGTCTTTGGAAAGTTCTCATAGCATGTGAATTGATATAGTTGAAATCAGGAACTCTGTGGCTAAGTTTACAAGTGTTTTCTGTCTTGTTTTCATCGAAATAGAAAAACGACTTTCTGTCGCATTCAGATTTGTCGAGAAGCTGGAGAACAGGCAGGTTGTCTGTCATCAATACCATTTGGATTAAAGGGACGGTAGTGTAGCGGTCTCTAACTTAGTGCCCTCAGGGAATGACACTTGAGTGTCAAGGAAGGGAGCCATCTGTAGAATGCTGGGCTCTTTCCTGTTGCATCCAAAGCAATCTTTGCCACTCACTGGTGGCTGGTCCACTTACCTTTTGCAATGAGCTCACACAGTGTGGCCTTGCTTTGGGCTGTGACAGGCTGAAGCCTGGAGTCAGTCTTATCTTCCTGTCTCAGCTAGATCCATACATGTTCCTACCAGCATCTCAGGTGGCTCTGTTTAGAGCAGTAACTACAGTCTCCTCCTCTGTTCCATCTCCATTGTGTCTGACAGAGTAATGCATGACGAAGTCAGTGACACTGAGAACATACGGAAGAATCTTGCCATCGAGAGGATGATTGTGGAGGGCTGCGACATTTTACTGGACACCAGCCAAACTTTCATCCGACAAGGTAAGACCTGCTGGTCAGACAGTCTTCCTTATGAGATCTGCGTGTCTGTCACAGTTATCTCTGGCAGATGCAGGGACACGTTCTGAAGCGGGCCTGTGTGCTCGGTGCAGTTGATGCAGGACACTCCTGTGGCCTTGACCAAGGCTGTGGTTGAGGCACACCTCTGCTATTTCTTTTCAAGGGCCATGAAAAACAGCAACACAATATTAGTAAATCACGGGTGCCACAGTAAATCACACCCTGGCTGGACTCTCCTCCTCAGTGGACTGGACATTCTCTACAGCTCCGAGGAGGACAGGTCGGTCTGGCCAATTGGAAAGGCAGTGCCAGGTGATATTGATAGCCAGGCAAAGGCTCAGGAGAAAGTGGCATTCCTCAAAACTCTTGCACACAAGCACAGAGACAATGTCTGAAGTGAAAACAGCGTACTCTCATCCCCTTTTCTCTCTGAGTCAGTGTCACGTGATGTCAGGTGATATGATCCAATCAGTAACTCCAGGTACCAGAGGAAGTGGTTCCTGTTAGGCTTTGGAGATGGCGTAGCTATTCTGTATGTGTTGTGAGGGGCAACACTTGATTGATTAAGCTTTTGAAGATTTGAAGTTCTGTCACAAGCATTGGAGAAGGACCAGCCTGACGCTCCACATCTCTCCTCAGCTCTTATTTCAAAGTGCAAGAAGTTGGCCACACCCAAAGATGCTTCCAAGTGCTTAGGTGTCTTGGGGGAGGAGAGCAGAGCATGCGCCATGATCTGGATCTGAGCAGTCAATGTGACCTGCAGCATATCTTTATAGTTTTGAAATTAGTATGGATCGAAACAAATTTGGAACTTGAATTAATCATGAATGGTGCTTCTGGCCATGGTGTGCCAACATTATTTGAAGTTATTACTGTTTTCTTCCATAATATGCTGCTTAGAATATGTTTTACCTCATCAAATAAGAGATTATGCAGCCCACATTATTATTATTATTTGCTTAGAATACTTAAAAAGTTTAGCACACACCATTCTGTTTCCTGCTATTTATTTTCAGAGAAAGACACTACAAATATGCTAACGCTGGGAAGCATATTTTAGAAATTACTCCTTTTTCAATTTTTGACACCACATACTAACTTTTCTTAAGGTCATAGCAGGTTGAATACAATATTGACATCACCAGGCCTTTCTGATTCCTGATCTATTGCTCTGTGCAGACTGTGTCCCTGTGATAGCTCACTTTCTGCCTTCATGGTACATTGCCTGCCTGTCCCTTCAATGGTGCCGTCCTCTACCTGGGAGTGAGAAAGCTCTACTCCATCTCTTTTGTGCCTATGAAAGTTCTGCTTGACCTAGCAAGTTCGGGTCAGATAAGTCTTGAGTTGACTATCCTGTCCATCCAAGGCACTCTGCTCATGGAGCAGGGATTCTGTCCTTTTGTGTGAGGTATCTGTCTGTATGCTTCCCTCTCCCAGGAACTGAAAGGTCTGAAAGGCAGCATTCTAGACTTCTCTGTGCCTCACCTTGTCTTATTAAAGCCACTGGGAAAGGGAACTTCAGGTAGCTTATTGATTGAAGTTGTGATTGTATGCTATTTATTTTATATTTTTCTTGTATTTGGGGTTCTCTAAAAATATCTCATAATTGACATGTACTTTAGATCTAATAATGGTTGAAAACCTTTCTGTAACTTGCATACAATTTCTGAATGTACTTTTGATTGAGCAGTATTATTACCCACAAGCACTGAATGTATTTATAAAACTTAGATTTCTTTGAGTCTGAACTCCCCCTCTCTCTCTGACACATACATACATATGTACATACATACATACATACATACATACATACACATACACGCAAGTAATGAGACACATTTGAGGGTCACATGCATTGAACAAGCCACATTTTTTTATTGCACCTTTAGAAGTAAAAAATTATATCCCACGTCTCCCTTGAAGCCACGTCTGAATGTTACTTATTCTGTTATATGTCACACAGTCAAGGCAGAGTCAGTCATGACTACCTTGGATATTACTATTATGGCAAAGTCTGTGTAATCAATTGGTTCACAGTAGTCTTGCCGTGTGTTTGACATGGTTACTCTGCTTAGGAGTTATTTAATAAAGGTTGTTTCTAAACATTAGAACTGCATCTGAAGTTAGATAGTAATTGATTATAATTGGGAAAGTTTGCACTGCTGTTCTTTAATTTCTCCTATTGGCACTTTTACTAAATATGCTTAACAGGCTTTAACACCAACAAAACACATTTTTTAAAGTATCATTCATTAAACTAGAAGGGTTTTTATTTCCCACTAAGCTGACTACCATGTATCTCTACTTGTGTTCTAGTATTTTTATTGATTACTCCAATGGGTGGTGTAAAGTTTATTTCAATATATAAATGTTTGCATCTGTACACATCTGCTTTCAACTTTATATGATTTCCAAGAAAAATAAATCCCCCAAGTCCTCAGTAAGATCTCCCTGGAGTAAGGATGTAGAGCAGAGGACATGAGGGCTTTACCATCTCAGATTCCAAGCTCAAGGCCTAAAAGATGCTATTCATATGTTCATTGGTGAGCAGAACTCAGAACAGAGGCATTGGCCAGTCTGAGAGGCCATTCTATGGGCATTAGTGGTGGAAGGATAAGAGGAAGTCTTCCACAGTGGACCTCAGTTGTTAGATACCCAGGATTTGGGTTGCTAAGGACAGAGGCAAAGTAGTGGTCTGATAGAGAGGATACAGTAATTATTTCTGTAATACCAATTATTTGTTTAATTTGCATTAGCTAGAAAGGAATGTTTCTGAAAGTCACATGGCCATGATGAAATGTGTCAAACAAAAGATGAAATGTGACAAAAACAACTTGGGACACATTTTTCAAGGATTCTATTTTATAAACCAAAGAGTCTTGAGATCACTCCCTTTTAGTTTAGCTGAATAGATTTCTGTTCTTACCTTATGTAGATAGTTTCCTGTTCAGTGAACAGTTAGAGTTTAACATATTGCTGTATGGTTGCCAAGGAAACTTTCCTTTAAACCTCAAAGCTGAAATTCACAATAATTGCTAATAGGTGTGCTACCCATAAATTTTGTAATTTCTGACTTAGAAAATTACTTAAATTGCTTTTAAATGTGCCAGTGAACACATTATTATAGAGTTTTCACTGACTTGGTTACAGCTTTTCTGAAAATGGACTTGTGACCCCTATTTGTCCACCAAGAGACACTGGTGTCCTCTTTCCATTCGGCCCTGACTAACCTGACCTCACGAGTTGGACAACCTGGGATATAGGTGACACCATCCCTGTCTCAGTCCCTCCCATTGCTTGAAAGCTCCAGTTTTAAAATCTACTTCATTGTCTGACTATGCCCTGAACCTATGTGTGACCTTATGAGAGTTACTTAAACTCAAGTTTCAGTTTCTCCATTTGTAAAATGCAGGAGGGGTTTAATTCCATCTCCTAAGCCCCATGATCCCCAGTCCTTGGCTGCCATTACTGTCTCATAGGCTTTCTAAGCTTCTTGCCTTCTGCGGTCTCCACACCTCCTCTCCTCCAGTTTAAATCTTTGCCACATGAGCTGTGTTAGCTTGCTCCCACCCACCTTACCCCCTCCAGTCACTCTCCTCTTGTCCAACCCTTCCCTGGAATCGAGCCTTCTCCTGGCCCTTTGTTCCCACTCCCACAGCCTCCCCCAGGACTGCTTCCCTGCTATTCTTTAAGCCCAGCATCACTGCCTACTATCTGTCTGTCATGCATTCCACCTAATCACTCACCTAAATAGATGATGTGAGATCAGGACATGGAGCCTTGGGTCCTGTATGCCTTCCCAGCTCTGTTAATGGGAAGATAGAATTTGGAACATTTACATGTTAATGTTAACTTTGTAGGTTCTGTGACTAATTTTATTGTTTTAGGCATATATTTTTATATATAAAAAATGAGTATTTTTTCACTTATAGAACTATGTTATGAAAAAAAACTAAGAAACTCAGAAAACATAAAGGAAAAATAAGATTGTTTCTCTGGGTGAGACCACTAATAATATTTGAGGATTGCCTTTGTACTTTGTGGTTCTTGTGGGCTCAGGAGAGCCTGTGGTAGGGCTGTACAGTGTGGCAGAATAAACAGATATTACTGGATGCAGCAATTTCAGAAGATAGAACAAAGGTGTTTACAATACTCTCGGTGCTTTGTGGTTGATATTTAACAGACTGGAAATTTCTTTTCAGGTGTGGATGTCTCTATTAGCGTGTAGTCTACAAGTGGTTAGAGGCGTTCTCCAACATTCTATAAATACTGCGGAAGTCTGTGCATCTCTCACACTAAATAGACCGCAGCTCTGCTCTTGATGTGGCTCACTCTCCGTTTAGGTCTCACAGATACATCTTAATCACATACTTTTGCCCTTCTCTTTTATTAGCATATATTAGTAGTGCAGAATGGGGTTCATTGTTTCACACCTAATTTAAGTACAGTTTTAAGTAGCTTTCCTTTAAGATAGTCCTTAATTAAATTGCATTGAATTACATAATTTAAGAACTTTTAAATATGCATGTATTCGACTATTTATTTTTAACATACAATGTAAACTATTAATATACTTTTGTTTGCTTCAGGAAGGATAAATTCTACTTACTTTGATCAAACTATCATAGGATCTATAACTATACAATTTATAAATGTACCCAATCAGATCATAGATGGCGTCAAGGCTTCGAATTTGATCTGACATATTTTTTCAAACTTATGTTCCACTTTACAGATGAAGAGTCAAATCAAAATCGTTTCATAACAATGCTAGGAACAGTTTGTCCCTTAAAATACAACGCATTGTTTCCTCGGCTAGAATAGAGGAGATTCGTTTGTTCCAGTGGCACAGCAAATATGTCCTTGGTATTTCAGGAAACAGATCCTTGTGTTTGTTGCCAAGGGCATGGTCCTCAGCAGAATTTTAATTGCTCGCTGTTCTTTGCTTTTGTAATCACCAGGTTCTCTTATCCAAGTTCCTTCTGTCGAGAGGGGGAAACTCAGTAAAGTCCGCCTGGGCTCCCTGTCTCTGAAAAAGGAAGGCGAGAGACAGTGTTTCCTATTCACGAAGCACTTTCTGATTTGCACACGGAGTTCAGGAGGAAAGCTGCATTTACTCAAGGTATGAGCCTTCCGTGGTGAGTTCATTTGTCTTCTCGGCACTGGAGAGGCACTGAGGTTAATTGGATTCTGACTTCCCGGTGCCTGTTACTGTCCTGACACAGATTGCTATGACCGAACAGGGAGAGGTGGTGTATACCTAAGAGCTCTGGCAGTTATTTTGTCATCATTTGGATTCAAGGCAATAGGAATTTATTTTAAGTGTACTTCATCATAAATAAGTATTATTTAAATCAAAAATCTAGACAAAATCTAGGCCATAGATATCTTGTCCAGTCACTGTAGTGTACTGGTGAAATATTTGCCAACTGCTATTTTATCTCACTGTGCAGCAGTAAGCTTAAAGCTTAGTACCTGTTCTTATTGATACCATTTTATGTGCACACAACCACTCATGCCTGTGGCTTCTTTCACACCAAAATCACATATGTGTGTAGTCAGGATAGAAGTGACATGACCCAAGGAACCCAAAATCTTTCCTATCTGGCCTTTTGCAGGAAAAGTTTGCCGCTTGTTATTTATTTATCTTCTGTTGTTGCTTAGAAACATTATTCACTGGGCCAATGAGATGGCTTGGCAGATAAAGGCTCCTGTCACCAAGCCAAGATTTGAATTCAATTCCTAGTGCTCACATGGTAGGAGAGAACAGACTCCCATCAGTTTCTTCCAACTCACATGTACAGTAGCATTGCCTCATGCATGTACACACACACACACACACACACACACACTACATAAAGTATAAATCCAGTTTTAAAAATATTATTCACCCCATGACAATGGCCCTCTACTTTCTAAGTCATTCCCTGGCTGGCCAGTCCAGTCTTGAGCTTGGCTGTGGTGACTCTCTGAAGTCGCTGTGGTACTAACTAGTCTTCCACAAATGGGTTTAATAAATTTTATCAACGATGAGGGCGAGAATGGAAGAGTGAGAAGAATTTAGTTTTGGTTAAATGGCTTTAATTTATTGTTTTGTTTAGTTTTGAACTCTGTGAAAAATTATGATGTAGAATTACCACCTCTGTGGCAACCTGAGCGTCAAATTTACAAAGCAGAATTTCCCGAAAACTGCACAAGACCACCAGCCTATTAATTTCTAATTCATTTGATTCCAGACAGGTGGGGTTCTCTCCCTCATTCAGTGTACGCTGGTTGAGGAGCCTGATGCAAGCGACGATGACTGTAAGTGACAGTCTCTTGGGACAGCTAGAATAAAATAGTAAGCTTCTGTAGAGCTTCATCTTATAGAGCTGAGAAGGGCTGTCTGTGGAGGCAGAGGCGATGCCAGGCTAAATTCACTAGCACTGTTTATCTATTTAACCCATGAGCCTTGATAAACCGTCTGTGAGAACTCAGGTTCTGCAGAGTTTGCCTCATGACAGGGCAGGCAGGCAAAGAAGAAAGTGGGTTTGAGTTAAATGGGGATTTCTATATATGATAGAAATGAAAATAAACGCGGGCTGGGAAGGTTGGTTTTTGAGGTCCTTCTGCCTGCAGCTTCTCCACCAGATTATGCACAAGGCCCTTCTCATGCTCCAGAAGCCCACTGCTGAGATGAGAGGCTAGATTCAAATGCACATGGGTCCTGAGTTATAAGGCTAGATGGGAGAAGTCGGAGAAGCCATTGTTCATGACTCTTGTACTCACATGTAATCATTGGGTTTATGTCTTCTGAAGCCAAAGGTTCTGGCCACGTGTTTGGACATCTGGACTTTAAGATAGTAGTGGAGCCCCCTGATGCTGCCCCTTTCACTGTGGTCTTGTTAGCACCTTCTCGCCAGGAGAAAGCTGCATGGATGAGTGACATCAGTCAGGTAACGAGGAGATGATTTTTCTGATTTTTAAAAGCATTTTCAGCAGAAACATTTAGTGGGGATTTCTAGACTAACGTGTGCCTCTGAGTTGCTGGGCTTCCTGGCATCATTGATTCACAGTTTGATGGGCTCTTAGCATTTTGTTGTTCTTTCTTTGTTAACGTTTACTTAGACTACAGTAAATATGATCAGTATCTTGCTCAGCCATCATCAGAGAAGCTTCCTCCTGCAGCAGATGGAAACAAATACAGAGACCCACAGCCCGACATTATATAGATAGCGAGAGACCTTGGAACACTCAGTTCTAAATGGCCCATCTTTATCAAATCCCTCCCCTCAGGGCTCAGGGAACCCAGGCAGAAAGAGTGTAGGAGCCAGAGGGGATGGAGAACACCAAGGATACAAGGCCCTCTGAATCTACATGAACAAAGCTCAGAGGAACTGACAGAGATTTGCAGAGAGCACAGGGCCTGTACAGGTCTGCACCAGGTCCTCTGCATACACATTATGGCTTCCAGTTTAGTGTTTTTGTGGGATGCCCGAAAGAATGAGCAAGTGGGTCTGTTTCTTGTGCCTTCTCTTGGGCTCCTTTCCTTCTGTTTATCTGTTTTGTCTAATTCTGATGTTAGGTTTTATTCTATATTATTTTATTTGATTATTTTAAAAAGTGTAGTTGTGTTGTAGCTTCCTAAGCCTTCTTCCCTAGCTGCAGCTCTGTTGAGCAGAGCTGTTCCACAGAACAGTGTTGAAATTGTCCTGTTAGCGATTTCTTTTCCAGTAACTCCAATGGTATATTTTGCTTGTCTATTTCTGAAGTAGGAAAATGATGAGAGATACAGAAGCAGCTATGAAGGGCTGTGGTAAAAATCTGTAAAGTAAAGAACCAAAGGAGACATCATCTTTAGGATGAGATCTGGAAACAACTTCCTGTACTTTGTGTAGAAGAAAATTAGAGAGCTGGGTGGCTTGGTCTTCCTGGATCTGCAAGGCCCAGGCAGGAAACTAATGCATTTATCCAGGCAGTGATGTCACATGGAAATATGTCAAGCTAGTTACAGCTGGACTGGATTCATGCTCCGCATGGATTTTGACTCCATTTACCAATGTGGGGGAAAGGGTTATAATAAGACAGGAGTGTTGCTTGAATCTATAGAATCTCAGACCAACCTATGCAATTAAGCAAGAACTCATTTCTATGCTAATTAGTTAATTGATAAGATCTTTAATTAATATCCGACAATTACTTCCAAAAAGTTGTCATTTGAAAAAGACTAAGGCAAATGGCAAAGGCATCCCTTTTTCCTGAGGAATTCATAGATGTTTTCATAAGATGTGAATGGAAGCATGTACTAAGATCAGGTCTTCAGCTCCTTAAACTTTTGGAGAGGTTAAGTACCAAGAGGAAACAGTAGACAATGTGTGGCCATGGAATTTGGTTTTATTGCTTAAAACAGTTTTCTAACTCCACTGTCATTTGGCTTCACTGTGCAGGTTGGAAATGTGGGGTTAGGAAATCCACCTTTGTCAAAGTCACATAGCTGCATGGAGTTGATACTCAGAACTCAGTCAGGTCTCCTTGTTGGTGCTAACACTCTGTGTGGGCTACCTGTCTACCTACTGCTTTAATGGTGGGTAAATAGAAGAGGGACTTTCTGTTTTTTAGCTGTGAAATGGATAAAAATATGAGCTCTTCCTTAATTTTTTGAGCAAAATCACTTTCTTATAATGGTTACTTAATACTTTTATTACCTCTAACCTGCATTAATACTACTCTTAGCCTCTCCAATTTGTAAAGAATCTGTGGTCTTATTAAACTCTGGATCATTCACTGGTTATTCAAAGATTTACTGAGGGATTGCTGTATGCAGCCAGGTCTTGGTCAGATATGGGCATATGGTAATAAGAGGGACTCTTATGGAAGGAAAGACTCACCGAGTGCCCGTAATTTGATAGCATTGTGAAGCCAAAAAAGTATAAAAAGATGGAAAAGAGAAAGAAGAGCCAGATGTTTTCCCAGCTGCTTCAATCTTCTTTTTATTGGGTAACCAGGGCATCTCAGATTCCAAGTTAATCATAATCCCCAACCTTCCCTACAGTGCTTAGTGGGGCATGTGGGAAATACCCCTGGAGGGCAGGAGTGATTCCATGCTTGGCCTCTTAAAGGATGAGACTTAAACTTTTGCCTGCTACAAGCATTCAAGTGAGACCTTCTTTCTATTAAGACTATGGTTCAAGGCAAAATGTTCAACTTCCCTCTTACTCTTCCAGGTGCAGTGGCAAGTATGTTCCTTAGTACAAAATGATGCTAGATTCTATCAGCAGCTAAAGAACATTACTAGAAAGTTATATCTTTTTGGATAGAAATGAAATTAACACAGGAAATGACTGTATTCAGTGAGGCCTGTCACCCTGTCACCATGTAACCTTACAGTTTCATTCTTTCAGCAAACATTTATGCAGTGTTACTATACCAAGCACTATTCTAGGTCACTGTGACATAAAATAAGAAAAGGAGGAGACAGCAGCAAGAACTTCCCTTATACTGACTACATTGCTTGTTACAGAGACACTCACGCGCATGCACACACACACATGCACACGTGCATACGCGCCCAGCAGCAAAACAAACCACTTAAGAAAACAAGTGTAGTGAATGGGAATACTGTTCTCACGGACAAGTGATGAGTGTAAGGACTCTGAAGCAAGAGAACACTGTGTTTTGAGGACTACCATGAAAATCAGTGTGACCAGACTGCAGAGCGGGGGTCAGAGGGCCAGATCCAGGATTCAGTCCGTGGCAGAGAAAGGGCTGTAATTTGTACTTCAAGTCAGAGGAAGCTGTTAGGGGACTTGAGCACATGGATTATGACATTTAATTTAAGCCTGGAAGGTCACTACAGGTACTGTGGAGAGAGCAGACTGAGATGGACAGCAAGTTGTCACAGGGGAGGTAAAGAAGAATGTTCCTACAGTCTCCAGAAAGAGGTGCATAAAACTCACATAGCCTGGCAGCAATGGACCTGGGACACAGGGCGTCTGCTCTGCGTTCATTCTGAAGGGAGGGCCAGTGGGGTTTTATCATGGAAAAGAGGAAATAATAAGTGAGGTAAGATGAGGGTTTATGGCCTAAACAAACACAGGAATTGACTTGACAATAACTGGGATGGGAAGGTAGCTGGGGCAAGATTTTGGGGGTAAACATGGGCTTACTTTCAGATATGTTGAATCTGTGGAGACCATTAGATATTTGAGAGGGGCCAAGTAAGTAGGGTGCATAGGACCTTGGGCTTTAGGAGAGATGCCCAGGTAGAGAATCTACATCACTCAGGTGCTATAAGTTTATTCTGAGACCGTTAAGATTACCATAAGAGAAAATGGATAAGTGTGAGAAGATGGTCCTGCCCTGAAAGAGAAGCAGAAGGAACAGCAGAGATGTCCAAGAAGGAGCCACCGGGATAGTGTGAGGATGGTCAAGGTTTGGTGGCATTCTGGAAGCCAACTGGAGAAAGCATGCCAGGAGGAGGGAGGGGCCCTGTGTGAAGTTCTGCTGTAGCAGGTTAGGGCAGGGAGTGGAGTTTGAATGGCAAGTAGTGGGTGCTGGGTGTTCTCAACCTACTGACTGAGCTCAGCCTACAGTCTGCACAGCCACAGCTCAGGTGGACTCATGCTTTGCCCAGAGCATATTCATTTTATGTGAGGGATCGCATACACATTCATGGAACTGGTTAGCCTCACAATCGCATACACATTCATGGAACTGGTTAGCCTCACAAGGATAGCCGAACACACTTCTTAGTAGCTGGAACAGCCTACCACATGTTTGAAAAAGTCCTCTTTAATATTTGGTTGTGTGTGGAGGAAAACATGGCCACAAAGATGAACTAGAAATATTCCCAACATGCAGCACACCAAGATGCTTACCAAAGATGTTTACCGAGATGTTTACCCAATGTTTTCTCCACAGTACCTATGTTAGCATTACTGAGGAATTCTGTTCAAATGCAGCACTGAGACTCTAAATCCTAGATGACATTCAAAATGCCCTAGACTTAACAAGCTCTTTAGATCGCTCTGTCCAATTATATTACAGGACCTCGGCCCCAAAGAATGAACTCTTTCCATCTCTGAAGACCCTAAAACTCATTCAAAATGATTTCATGGTTTGGCTTCAGGAAATTATTATTTTTTATTATTCTTGCTTCATCCCCTTCTATATTCCTATAATTTTCACATCTATTTTTAATAACTATATATATACATATATGTATATATTATCATATTAATATAGCATTTTTATAGCTTTTTCTAAGCCATTGAGCACTGTGTATGTGTGCCCTTTCCCTGTAATGTGCTGCTAACTTTGTGAGGAGATCTCTCCCCACTTCCAGGTCCTTCCCTGATACATTCCCCCAAAGAGTGTAAGGTGGGCATAGAGGCCATGATAGTTTTAGTGATTTCACTTAATGATTCAGGCTTGGCCACATTTCACATTTCCTTCAGGAAATATGTAAGTCAGCTGCAGAAAGGAGTGGGGGTGTGGGCAGATTAGCTTCCTTCAAGTGTGATGTCCTGGGTTCAATGACCAATATCACCCCTCCCCCCAAAAGCAAGACATTATTCTTTGTGCCATGAATACCGTCCCATCACTATGTCCTGCCAAATGCTACCCATGGCATGTTACCACATCTTCCAGTTTAATTAAAAATTGGGTTTTGCCTTCCAGTCATTCTAATTTACGTCTTTGTAATTACTCAAGAGATTAACATTTCCTGCCATACGTCTACTGCTTCCTTGTTTATACCAATTGAATGTTAATTCACTAGAACTACCTTTACAGACTAGAGAGACTGGCATCTTCTTTCAATTCAGATTATGAATAAGGTCTCTTGTTATTTTGTTTTTTACATGACTGCATCCTAGTTTTCTCGTGGCTTGATTTGAACTACAGTGCTAGGTTCTCGTGTGGCACTGATCATACGCTGGTCTTATTTAAGACTGTCAAGCAGTTCCCCAGAAGTGAGCTGGTCCCACTGTCACTGAAGGAACTCTACAAAATATAAGACTTTCAGCTTTGCCAGGTTTCTGTGCCCAAAGCTGTAATTTTAAGGAGGAACAATTACTTGAATGACTAATTACACCTCTAGTTACACCAGTAAGGCCATAATTAACTGCTGGCGCCTCCAACAAAACATGCAAATAGCTAATGGACTGAACCAATAATTCTTTCCCCTTCTCCATCTATTTATAGGGAAGGACTTGAGGCAAAGAGTTGACCATTCATTCAGTGTGGCACCCTCATTGCTGCTTGTCTCCCTCACATGCATAATGGCTCATTGAACAGATTTTTGAAGTAATTATGAAAATTAACTAAAATGCAGAATTAAAATTCTCCCAACTTCTTGTCTTGGGCAGAAACTCTACATTTTGGGCCAAAGTTTAGACAATTTTTCTATGTGAAAAATTTGTAGTACACTGGTCATTTCGTCCTTCTTAAAATAGCTACCCTAAAATCAGTTTTGTACTTTAACATAAAAATGGTGAATTCAAAGAACGGTGAGTCCAAGTACTTCTTGTTACTACTTACAAGCATTGTGAATTCAAAGCAATGTGATGACACAGTATCCCGCGGTAGACCGTCTACTTGTGGACAGAACCTGCAAACCCAAAGCAAAACCCATTGACACTTCTCCAAACTCATCTTCATCCAAACCCGTCATGCACAGGCTCTCCATCAACATATACATGTCCTGTTTCTATTTGTGAATGGACCTATTTTCACACAGACCCTAGTCAAGGGTTGATTAAGGGCAAGCAAGATGGCTCAGTAGGTAATGGCACTTGCTGCCAAGTCTAATGATCTGAGTTTGGTGTAAGGGACCCACACAGTGGAAGGAGATAACTGACTCCTGCAAGTTGTCCTCTGACCATCACATTTGGATGGGCTATGGCATCTGCAAGCTCTCTCTCTCTCTCTCTCTCTCTCTCTCTCTCTCTCTCTCTCTCTCACACACACACACACACACACACACACACACAAAGTAAATGTAAAACATTTTTAAATCACTTCTATTATCCTTTTAGTTTCAAGGTTTATTGTAATTCACACAAATTCAGGATGACGTTAAAGTCGCCTGACACCCTGCTTATTTTTTGTACATTTCTTCTAAGCTAGAAAATTGTACTTGTTTTTTCTCAGGCACAGTCATTTCTTATCAACACCCAAGATACATTTCGTCATAGTAATGAAGCCCCTTTCCCTTCTGCATCTGTGGGACTGATTGACTCTAGGTTCCACAGCATACCAACATCTAGGGATGCACAAGTGTCTTGAAATATTTGCACACAAACTTCACATAGCCTCCTGCATTCTTTAAATTATCTTTAGATCATTGACAACACCTGAAACAATGCTTAAAGCCACACTATCAGCTGCTTCACTATAGCTAGCTGTATTGTTTAGGGAATAGTGGCAAGAAAAAAAAAAAACTGTGCATGGTTGTATAGGGATGAAACTTCCCTTCAGTATTTCTCATCCACAGTTTACTGAAACATGGATATTGAATCTAGAGACACAAGGGGTCTGTTGTTCGTACCACACCTTCCACTTCAGGTATTTTTGTAATAAACTTGCCTGGGCACATTCTATTGTAGCTTAGCTTTTGTCTAAAATGGCACCTTGTTGTGTTATTCAAAGTCCTAAATAGAAGTGAGATAAAAGCTGAAAACTGGCTGAGGTAGAATGGATAAAACTGCTTTTTTGTTATGACATGATCTGTCTATCTATCTATCTATCTATCTATCTATCTATCTATCTATCTACCTATCTATTTATTCACCCATCCATCTACATATCATCTATCTATTATTATGGCTACCTAGCATCTATCTGTCATCTACTTATTTCTCTATTCGTCTCTCAGATGGTTGAACATTGTGTAGCATTTGTCAAAGACTTTTCACGTAACTAAAATGTCACTATTTGAAGCATGTATGCACTTTTGAGCTATGCTTCTGACTACCTGTATATCTTTATAGTTATTTTTGAAACTTGAATGTAAATGAATGTTTCTTTTCATTCTTGTTGAAAATAACTTTAATACTCCACACAGTGAACTGGAAAGATTTATTAAGTGAGACATGACCTTGGATGAGATGTCTGAAATTGTCACATAAATTTCTCCTTTTGGATATAAACACTTATGTCAAGTTGTAGCCCTGGTAATATGGAGAATGAGACTGATTTAAGTCTAGCTATGGGATGGAGATGTTTAATACATAAATTCAATAACATAAACAAATGTCACATGTGGGTGATTCATACAGGTAGGAAGAAAATATCTAATCACAAGAAATAAGAGATCTGAAAGCTTGTTCTCCAAAGACAAACCTCCAACAAGGGAGGTTGTCCCTTGTCCCCAGGAGAATTAACATGGTAATAGAGTGAGAGAAACACTTAGACTCATGAAAGACATCAGGATCCCTGTTCACAACCTGTGCACTGGAAGCTATCTCTTTTGCAAAACAAGAACTTAAAAATTTTCACCCATTGGCTCAGAAAGAAATAAGGCATTTGTCCTTCTGAGCAGATTCTGACAAGGTGTCTCTGGCTTATGGATTTAGAATCTAACGGCACAAAAATCCAAAGCTGAGAAATTATTGATTGCTGGAATCCCCCAGAGGGTTGTGAAAGAGAATCTAGATCTCCTCTCTCAGCAGCACTTGGTTTGTGACATGAGCTGAAATTGAAAAAAAAAATCGCAAACCCTGTGGATAATATCTCTAGTGATAACTTCAGATAATAGTGTAGAAATACCATTAGGACTGTAACCTAAAAATGATTAAGACACAATGAAACAAGACAAGAAAGGAACCAAGGTGGAGGGAAGCTGTAGGAGAAAATCCATCACTGCCTTAAGAGGATGATGAGGCCAGATCATCAAGGAACTGAATCGATAATCTTTTAAAAAATGATTTATTTATTTTATTTTATGTGCATTAGTGTTATGCCCGAATGTATATCTGTGTGAGGGTGTTGGAATCCTTGAAACTGGAGTTACAGGTAGTTGTGAGCTGCCATGTGGATGCTGGGAATTGAACCTGGGTTCTCTAGAAGAGCAGTGGGTGCTCCCAACCACTGAGATCTCTTTCCACCCCGCAGCCTTACCCTTAATAAATAGTCTTAGATGGAAACTACAAACATCAAAATTTCAAATCTTGGGAAATTCATTAACGATAGTAGATTAATCATGGATGATGAGAAGATCAAGGGCTGGTAACACAATTATACAGAATACAAGAAAAAAGACCCAGCAACAGAGACTAGCACTGGAAGGTTTGGGAGGGGGTTAGAAAGATTAAAGAAAAGGAAAATGTTACCATCAAAGTGAACATGAGTGGGGATTTTTATAACAAATGTAGGATATGAAACATCAGATTAAAGAAATATGCTGAATTCTGAGCTTCTTATACTCAGGTAAATTCTTATCTAGACAATGAGGCAAATCTGAAGAAGATCAAATAGAAAAAGAAAAATCTTAAAATTACTTTGAATAGCTAAAAGATATAATGGTAGAAACATTTTCACAGGCAGAAATCTGTAAACTTAGTTGTATTTTTGTTATAACAGAAAATGTAAACCTCTTAACTACGTAAATAGACAGTATGATTTATAGTGGTTAAAAATGAATCAATGAGCAATACAGATGAACAGAAATAAATCTCAGAGCAATGTTGGATGAACAATACAAATATCTTTGTGAATTTTAGAACTACAGATAATACTACATATTGCAATGTACAAATACACTCAAATATAGCTAATATTTTAAAAAGGAGATACGAACAAGTGAGTGTTGTGCTTTGTGTTTTGTTTTGTTTTGTTTTTGACAACTGGTCATAGGCTAGAGGTACCTTAACTGGGAAAATGGCCCCATACAGATTGGTTGAAAGCAAGTCTGTAGGGTGTTTTATTGATCGGTGGTTGGTGTGGCCAGGGTTGGTGAAGCCCCTGGGCAGGTGGTTCTGAGTTGTACAAGAAAGAAGGCCATGGGGGTTAAACAATGTTCTCCTGCAAAGAGTAAGCAATGCTCCACTGTGGCTTCTCCATCAGCTCCTGCCTCCTGGTTCCTGTGTCGAGCTGTTGAGCTGACTTTCTTCAGTGATCGACTGTGATATGGACATGTAATCAAAACAAACCCTTTCCTTTCCTAGTTGCTTTTGGTTGTATTGTTTCATCACTAAAACAGAGAAGGTTCCATTAGCTCAACATGGTACTTACATCTGAGTCAGAGGAGGCTAGAGAAATGGAAGAACAAAGGAGGCTGTGCTCTGTTTATTGTGTTTTGTATCCTTAAAAGACAAAGAATGCCCTATACAGATACTCGAATGCATTGATAGGAGTTAGGTTTGGGTGGCTGGCATAGGAATATCTTGTTCTTTTCTGGATATTTGAAATATATCATAAGTAAAAATAAAAGAAATACAGGGCTAGAGAGATGGCTTGAGGGCTAAGAGCACCTATTGCTCTTGCAGAGGAGGAGGATTTAATTCCAAGCACCCACTCACATCGTGGCTAACAACTCCTTAAGTCCAGTTCTAGGGAATATGATGCCCTTTCCTGGGCTCTGCAGGCACCAGGAAGGCATGCGGTGCACTTATGCACATGTATACAAAACTCTCATGCACATAAACAAAGACAAATCAATCTTCAAAGTGAAATAAAAATAAAAGTCTAAGATGACAAAGCTCTATATTCTCCTTTTGCTTATATTTCCTCATTCCCTAACTATGCATTCCTGTGTTTGTGAAGGGAGAGAGTTGAGAAAAGTAGTTTTGGGATGAGGAGTAATTTAACTAAATAGTTAAAAACTCTTACATCTTCCTGTGGTAGCTTTTGGGTATTATGTTCCCTTTAATCTCTTTAGATAGAATTATATGTTTCTTAAGAAATTATATTTATTTCAGCCAAAACAGCAGTCTGACGTATACTGTTTCAGAGGTGAAAAAGGAAGGTGCTCTTCCTGCTTCACAGATTTTTGTAGCACTCTGTCTGATGCTGTTGTTTTGTTCAAGGTTTTCCCCTGTGCATCTTCTGAGTCAGTCTGCAAAATCTTCCCTGGTTCTGGGTAACTAACTGTCCCTGGACCAGTGAGGAAGGAGATAGAGATGGAGGGGAGGCACAGCTTGTTCTTATGCTGAGGATGGAAAAGTAACTTCATTGGTTCCTTAGAGTGGCACCATCTCTCGCCTTTAGCACAGTGACCACACATCACATGTTCTTTGGTTTCTATAGAAACAGATCTGTTTCCTAGGCAATGGATCTAGGCAGAATAGTCGTAAGACCCCTGTCCTCTTGGTTCCTTATTTCAGGAGGTGAGAGTAAGAACTTTCTGTCTGGTCCCCAGGAAGAGAGAAAGGACAGACTCACTCTACAGGATTGTCCTCCAATGCCCTGGCTTCTCTTACAGCTTGTGTAGGGTGCAGGAAACCCTAACTCTCTCTTATTCTCCAACTTGGTCCTGTACATGTCAGGTGCCCTTTGAGCTCTTCTCGAAGGATATATTTCCTGACTGTCCAGACTCAGGACTCATCCAATTCCTGTGTTCTATAGTTATCAATTCCTAAAAGCTGGGGGTTAAATCTTGTCACTCCTATCTTGGAGGAGGTGTACCTGTTACATTGTGACATAAGAGTGAGACTTCAGCCACATCTTTTGCTTGCTCCTTTTTGACTGGGTTTCTTTTGAGTAGAATGTTTGCCTCTGTGGGGCTGTGGGCAACTCTTGGCTGATGTGTGTGTGATGGTTGCTTCAATTCTGTCCTTGTTTACCCAATCATCATGAGAGCTGTTGTTTACGTAATTATGCAATTTGTTTAGAATACTAAAAGAAAATGAGCGAATACAGCTTGTTGTTACATAAGTCACAAACATCATCTTTCCACTCTCCCACGTCTTGTATGCTACTCAAGTGGCATCTTCATTGTGTGTCAGGGACACTGGAGAGAAGAAAGTTGTCAGAATAGTTGGAAAGGTTGTTGGAAGAAAGGAAAGATCTATTCTTCCTCTCCCTGGTTATTTCCAGTCTCTTTCTATAAAACCCTTTCTTGATTACCCCATGCCAGAGTTCACAGCTTGATAAGATAATAAATGTTAACCTCCACCCCTGTTTTCTATTGACAAGTAAGTAAATTTGAAACAGTGGGCTGTAATGGCTAGTTCTATCAACTTGGCAGATACTAGAATCACTTGGGACATAGGTTTCTGTTTATACTGGTAAGGATTATTTTGATTAATTGATGAAGGAAGAACCTGTTTTAATTATGAACAGGACAGTTCCCTCAGCAGAGGATCCTGGACTGTAAGCAATGGCAAAAGGAAGGGAGGGAGGGAGAGGGAGGGAGGGAGGGAGGGAGGGAGGGAGGGAGGCAGGGAGAGAGCTAAGCACTGTCCCACATTCATCCTATGCCTGTTCCCTGAGTACGGATGCAACAGAACCATCCACTGTCTTCAAACTCTTGATGTCTTCACTTCCCTGACCATCATGGACTGTGAGCCAGAATAAACCCTACTCCAGAGAGGTGCTTTTATCAGAGTATTTTAGCTCTTGTCCAGTTTATAATAAGTATTTAATATATGAGATTGTGAAGCACCCATTTTGTAAAGACCCAAGATTTTAAATTATCTTACGTCTTTGATTTTTACCATTGTCGTCGTCGTCGTCTTCTTCTTCTTCTTCTTCTTCTTCTTCTTCTTCTTCTTCTTCTTCTTCTTCTTCTTCTTCTTCTTCTTCTTCTCCTTCTCCTTTCTCCTTCTCCTTCTCCTTCTCCTTCTCCTTCTCCTTCTCCTTCTCCTTCTCCTTCTCCTTCTCCTTCTCCTTCTCCTTCTCCTTCTCCTTCTCCTCCTTCTTCCTTCTTCCTTCTCCCTTCTCCCTTCTCCCTTCCTCCTCCTCCTCCTCCTCTCCCTCCTCTCCCTCCTCTCCCTCCTCTCCCTCCTCTTCCTCCTCCTTCTCCTTCTCCTTCCTTCTCCTTCTCCTTCTTCTTCAAAATACCTCACTTTTCATTTCTACAGTTCATCTCCTGGGAAGCACAGATCATTTCATTTATCACCTCAGAATGTTGCTCTAATGACCCCATAGGATCTTTGCTTCCCCTTCCCCTTTACGACTGTCACGAGCCCAGTTTAGATCACCCAAATGTAAAGGGATGCTTAGAAGTGCTCAATGGCTTCCCATGAGCCTTCAGGATAAAAGTCCAGATTCAAGATTCTCTTCCTCATTGCCTGACTCCAGCTGTCTCCTATGGTTCCTTCATTATGAACTGTGCACAGGGTCACCAACACACATCACCACCAGGCCCTGGGAACTCCTGGAAAGGCCATGCCATCTTGTTTTAGGTCCAAGAGGATTCTAACCTATGGGAATTTGTCTCAATGGTGGAAACACTTCAAAACTGGGCATGTACCACGCTGCTGTTTCAGGACTTGGAAGCAGGATGCTTTCACCTGATGCCTAAGATCTGTGTGAATTACATGTATAGCAGCACTCATTTCACCCCTGAGAAGGTGTAGCCTGAGAGGATGAGGCCCATGTTTGGCTCTGCAGAAGAGAGCCAGCTCTGGACCGTATCCAGAGCTGGTATCCAGCACAGGGGTGTTCATTTGGATTTAAAAGTGTTTCTAAAATCAGCATTACATGGTACTTTATGAGAAGCTATTTTTCCCCACTGACTTGGACTAGGAATCAGTAGAATTCTGGCAATTTGTGAATTCTGTATTCTTTGGTGTATGTATCTTTGAGTTGGTGCCCAACAGCCCTATTATTTTGAGGGTTTCTCATAGCAAGTGTTTAGACATGAAGTCTGTAGTGTAGTTTCTTTTTTGTTTGGTTTGGTTTGGTTTTTGGTTTTTGTTTGTTTGTTTGTTTGTGTTTTTTTTTAACTTCTGGGCTTTATCTCAGTGTGTTCTGCATTTTATACAAATCTGCTCTGTCCTGGCTCATCTTGACTTGACTTCTGTATTTTTAGCTGCCAGACAAACTAGTACAATGTGGGAATTTATTGGCAAAAAGGCACCTGAGACGTAGATCCAGAACTTGCTAGTGAGAGAGAAGATGTTCGTCCAAACTTGTAGGGGTTAGGTGGAGCCTAGATTCACCTATAAGCACATATAAGCAAATTGATACCTAAATAAGCATTTGTGTGAAGAAACATAACTCAAAGTTATTTCCAATGTTGTAGTTTAAGGAAATGCATAAAGGAAAACTGCATACTTTTCGGCGTGGATCCATTCTTCCTGGTATCTTAAATAATGACGTAAGATTTGAGGAAAACAACCTTTGAAGAAAAACAAACATGATCAAACAATCAATGATCTAATCTCTTACACATGCCTGTTGTTCTTTCATCTGGCACTGGGCCTCAGGTTAGCCCATGAAATTAAGGCCTATGTGAGGTCATGTTGTAATGGAATTCTCTGCGCCATTTAATCACTGTCATGAACTTTGTGTGGGATCACTGTGACTAGAAGCAAGTTTTGATTTTAAAAATTTGTATACTTCTCATTTTCAGTTATGGTCTCCAAAGGGAATATTTATAATTCAGAATGAGTTCTTCATTAACCCCAAGTTATTTCAGAAAAAGGTTTTAAATCAATCGGGCATATACACACATAAAAATGGGGAATTAACCAAAGTTCCTGAGTTCTCTTACAAGACAGAAAAAGTGGTTACAGAGAGTTAAGTGTGCAGACACACAAGACATCACACTCTGCCCCCTCACCAGCCCAGTGTGGTGCCGACAGAAGCGGCCAGACAAACTAGTACAGTGTGGGGATTTATGGGCAAACAGGCACAACTTGCTAGTGAGAGGGAAGATGCTCATCCAAAATACCACGTACGATTCTGACTACTTCCCTTGGCGCCAAAAAATGAGCATTGCTGGGGCAGGATACAACCGCACCCACCATGGTGTTTGTACTAACACAGAATTGTGACAGAGTGACATTGTGACTCAGAACTCTAAGAAACTGAGGAGCTGGGGAGGAGTGCTTGCCTAGCATGTGCAAGGTCCTGAGTTCGATTCCTCAGTTGCAGATGATGGTGGTGGTGGTGATGGTGGTGGTGGTGGTGGTGGTGGTGGTGGTGGTGGTGGTGGTGGTGGTGGTGGTGGTGGTGGTGGTGGTGGTGGTGGTGGTGGTGGTGGTGGTGGTGATGGTGGTGATGGTGATGGTGGTGGTGGTGGTGGTGATGGTGGTGGTGGTGGTGATGGTGGTGGTGGTGGTGGTGATAATCGCCCTGGGAAAATATAGTTTTTTTATCTATCCACTGGTATTTTGTCATGCATTTCGTTGATACAGTTTGATTATGTACATAGCATTGAATTAGCTTATCAACACGTAATATCTGTCTGCTCTCCCTTCTCTCTCTCTCTCTCTCTCTCTCTCTCTCTCTCTCTCTCTCTCTTTCTGTGTGTGTGTGTGTGTGTGTGTGTGTGTGTGTGTGTGTGTGTGTAAAATATAAACAGATGAGGAATCAAATTGACTTTTGGGATCTATGACTTGCCCGACTCTTCACACGGGTTTTAATTACCTTTTTAAAATTTATTATTTTACAGTGTGTGGACAATATACGATGTAATGGATTGATGACCGTAGTCTTCGAAGAGAATTCCAAAGTCACTGTGCCACACATGATTAAGTAAGTGCAGAAGTGCTCTTCCTTCCATTTTAATCAAGATCAGATCAGCAGAGAATGAGAAGCCTTGAACAGGACATTGTCAGCAGGATCCGCCTCTTCTGGAGAGCGTACATCTTGTCAGACATGTAGTAATTCATGTTAAATCCCTATACCTAACAGTAACTGATACCAAATGCCTTTTCAGATTTGCAGCACATGGGCAGCTAGCATTGAGATTTGTTTTCATGCTATTAACATATACCTTCATTCAGGACAAAAATCCTGTCAAGATGTTCAAGTTCAATATTAAAAACTGCTCAAGGTCGGGGGGTGGATGAAGGTGTGGCTGAGTTATTGGCATCGTTCCAGTGAGTATGAATCCTGTCACTCAGATTTGGCTGTAGAGCCAGATTCAGACATTGACCACACCCGATGGGCATCAGCTGGCATGAATGTGGCATTATCTGCTCATTGCATGTGTCTGGCTTTGCTCAGAGGCCATTGCTCAGACTTTCATCTTGTCCATTCTTCAACAAAGCAAGTCCTGGAACTTAACTGGACCGCAGGAGGCTGTAGTTTAGAATGAGGAATTATACCAATAGCTACCAACTATGCCTGTCAGAGCCCTCTGTTTCAACAGTCTTGAGCTTGTGTAATTGTTTTTTTTTTTTTTTAATTTAGAAAGTGGGGAAGAGATTGTCTTTTACTCTCATTTTATTTATGGTGATTTTTGTCTCACATTGTTTTCATGTTTTAATTGTATGTGAATGGGTATTCGTCTGCATGTATGTCTATACAACATGCAGTGCACTTGGAGGCCAGAGAGGACATCAGCTCCCCTGGGACTGCAGTGGAGGCCGTGGTGAGCCGCCGTGTAGGTGCTGGAATTGAACCTAGGTCCTCTCGAAGAGCATCAGTAGTACTCTTAACCACTGAGCCATCTCCCCAGTCCCTTGCATTCCACACTTTTAGAGTAGAATGTTCTTTAAAAACAACTTGGCTATAGATTTTTCAAGTTACTTGAAAATAAGAACATTTCTTTCATGCTGTCCTGTGTGGATACTTTCAGGTGTGAGCTGTCATGCTGAGACAGACTGTAACCTTACCTGTAGAAGGACGGCTTGCTTCAGAGCTGTGTCAGCGTGGCCCTGTGTACAAGAGTGTCACATGAAGGCAGAGAATGCGATACCAGAAAAAGATTAAAATGAAATTTAAAGATAGCCTCTTACATTTTAGTCAATTTTAAAATATTTTAGGGAGGGCTGTTTTTAAACTCTAGAGCAAAGATTCTGTTTGGATTTAATTTCCTAGGTTTTTAACTTGGAAATTTCTTGTTGAATTAATTAAAATACCTGAATATTCAGAACAAGTATGGAATATTAAGTCAGGTTTAAGTGATGTTTTAATTTTTGAATAAGATTTTCTTATTAATTTTTATGTGAGAATTCTGATTTCACATACAGTATGTATTTGAGATTCCGTGTTGCTTTAGAATCATAATGGTAAGTCAGGCGCTGTAGGTAAGTTCAAAGCCCCTGCAACCCAAGGCAACTGCATATCGACCCTGCACATGTTTTGTTGACTTCCAAAGTTAACAGAAATTTCAGTTGTGTGTCTGACCCATGTGGCTAGTGCCATACACATTTACTGTCCCCTACCATGACAGGGCACCAGCTCATTCTCATTTGCATAACCACTTTCACAAGTCCAAACTTTTCTGCCTTTGAGTTCCTGGAAGTGACACAGGAATGACCTGCTGACCAGCCACATGGGGCTTCTATGCCATACCTGCTATGGTCCTAAGACACAGAGAAGGTTCACAATTTATTTATCCATTTGCCTGCCTCCCTGGTTCTCTTCAGTCAGAGGAAAGCATAGCTCAAGGGCTGTAATTCTGCTTCCCTGTGCATCTGTCTCCATGGCTACAAGCTATTGGAGAGGCGGGGATGGGAGGGAAGATGAACCTTTTTCCGAGCTAAGAGGAAAACCTCCTAACACATCTTGTTGCTGCCATGGCATCATAAACAGTTGCTTCCTTTTGAAACTCATCAATTATAATGGGTGATTTGGCTTTGATCTCTCAAAATCACTTTTTATGTGTTTACCAAAAGCAAGCTGCTCTTGCCATTGGAGGTTTAAGCAAACACACTGTGGCTTTCTTGGGAGTCCCTCAGGAAACCATGGGAGAGGCTTGTTGGTGTAATAAAAGAAAATTAAGTAATTTGATAATATTTAATTTCTTTTCTTAAAATGAAAATGCAATCGTGATTTTGAAGGACAGTGCTGTAATTAGTTTAACTTAATCTCGTGCTGACTGCCACACACTCTGCCCTCCTAGTGTTTTGAACAAACTAATTACGGTGAGAATGATGCAAAGCTCAAAATTCATTAGAATGCAGAATAGCAACAGCTATTGCTTGAAAACAGCCCTTTAGATGGCACATAGGCTGAGGCTTTTTTCTTTTAATAATACCTGACCTTTACTTTTTCGGAAAATGGAGATTTTAATGGAAAAAGTGAAAGGGAAAATGACTACTTTATTCAACCATTTCATGACAGACTGATTAATTCATAAACGTTACTCGGGTCTTTTGATAAATGAGAACTCGAGAGCCCGAAAGCTGCTGTTGGTTGAGGATCATGCAGTAAATAAATGAAAGAGCAGTGTAGCAAAAAAAACCCTCCAAAGACCCACCAGTGCATTTCCAAAATCAATAATGTGAATAAAGTCAGCAGGCTACCTTTGGCCAGGTCCTTTGCAGAGCAAGGCTGGCCATTTAAAATGCTCTTTCATGGTGCAGATGAAGTGCTCCTGCCTACACGACACATAACCTGTGCTAGAGCAAGCAAAGAAACCTATTGATTCCTGCTCATTTGAAGAAAATAAATATATAATTGAAAATTCTTCAAAGCCTTAAAGGGCCTAAGCAGGAGCTCTCATAACCATACCAGCTGATTCTTAGCAAGAAATTGGCTCTCAAAAACGCATGGGTCTTGTTTTAACATCCTTTAACAACGTAGTGAACCCTGCACACATCCTTTAACAAAGTTGTGAGGGCCAGCACTGCCAATGTTCTGTTCTGATGCTATTCTGAGGAGGAACAGGGTTGGTAAGGAAGTGAAGCCTAAAGGGGGGTCCAGTGGCCTTCCTAGCAAGGCCACCAGTGAACGGCTTCCTGCTGAAGTCAGAGACAGCAAATGGAAGGATTTGCAGAACCACGAAGTAGAGGTTTGTTTTTTTTTAACATGGTGCCAGTATTTGGTAGTATTCACAGGACTATTAGCCATTATTACCATGTTTTTAAGAATTCATTTTCTATATTGCAGAATATTGAAAACAGAATGCAAATCTGGCATGCTAATTTGTGAGTTAAGTTATGTTAAAATTTTAAGCATATTAACAAGCCAGAAAGGCTAAAATAAATGAATTATGCATTCAATTCAAGAAGTTAGGAAAAGCGTGAGAGGGCACAGTGGAGAAAGGTATCTGAACCCAGTGACCTGGGCTTGACCCCTGGAAACCACACAGTAGAAGTGAACTAACTCCTGCGAGTTGCCCTTTGAACTCCACATGTATCTCCCCACATAAGTAAATATATAAATTAATTAATTATATATTATATGTAATAGACATAATATATAATATGTTATGTAATAAAAATACAAATAAAGAAAAAAATAAAAATTAAGTAAAATAAAAGGAAAAAATGTTAAAAAGGATGAGAAGTTAAATGTAAAAAAATACTGGAAGGGCACAGTAAATTAAGAATAGATAATAACATGTTATAATATCAGAAGCAGTATAACTGACAAATCAAAGATTTGTTTTTAGAAGGTATCTTGTGTACTGGTATTACATATTTATAATACAGTGTATCTTAATATTTTACACAGCACGAATATACACCATTTTTCTCCTCCATATACTAGGGCTTGTCACCACTATGTTTTAAGCATACTTCTGAAATTCTGCTTTAAGCACATGAGAAATCTTTCTTCTTTCTACTAAAGATGACATTGGTATCACCTAATAAAATACGATTGAGTTAGAGCAAGAGGGAATCCATACAGTAAGATCACATGTCATTACAACCCCCATAATTCATTCTAGCCTCCCTAAATTAGAATGTCCTGGTGGACATTGTGTTCCCAATCACATCTGTGGCATGTCATTCACCTGAACATCTCTCTGTCGTCTGTGGAAGACACCGAAAGCCCCATTTGTGTGTGTGTTTACAAACGCTGCAGCACTCGGTGGCTCAGGCGGAAGCTGCACTAGCTTTGCTCACAGGCTCCTGCTTTGCATGTAGGTCTGATGCCCGTCTTCATAAAGACGACACTGACATCTGTTTCAGTAAAACACTCAATTCCTGCAAAGTGCCGCAGATCCGCTACGCCAGCGTGGAGCGCCTCTTGGAGCGGTTGACAGACTTGCGGTTTCTGAGCATCGATTTCCTCAACACCTTTCTGCACACCTACCGCATTTTCACCACGGCCGCCGTAGTGCTGGCGAAGCTCTCAGACATCTACAAGAGGCCTTTCACCTCCATTCCTGTCAGGTACCCGGGCTTTGCAGACGCCAGTCTCTAAGAGCAGCTCCTAAGCTATTGGCGGACCTCTGATCTTACTCCATCAGCGTAGGTGTTAAGTTAAAGGTCTCAGAATTCCCCATTGAAGATTTGACCTCTATGATTATTTGGAAGCTGGCTCATACATTTTAGCATCATCATCTTCATTACTAATTACTCGATAGCAAGAACCCCCCCCACCCCGAAAGATGGAATGAATGTCTTTACTTTAAAGGCTTCACCACTCCTTAGTGGCAAGGGACCAGATGGCCTGTCTGTGTTCTCCTATCAAGGGCACAAGCATTTGTAACATTTAGATTAAGGAAATCCAGCAGTAGCAGTCCAGGGGTATCAAGACCATCAGATGTAGACAAGCTGAGAGTGTGTTCCTGTGTGAGATCCGAGACTTGTCTTCGTTTGTCTACAATCTGTTAATTTGCTCTTCTTTTCAGGTCATTAGAGCTATTTTTTGCCACGAGCCAGAACAACAGAGAACATTTGGTAGACGGAAAATCCCCACGTCTCTGTCGCAAGTTCTCTTCCCCACCTCCCCTGGCTGTGTCCAGAACATCCTCCCCTGTGAGGGCCAGAAAGCTGTCTTTGACATCTTCCTTGAACTCAAGGATTGGAGCCTTGGACCTGACTACATCCTCATCTTCCAATAGTCCCACCACCACCCACAGTCCTGCTTCTTCCCCGCCACCGCACACGGGTAAAGTACCACTGGATCTTAGCAAGGGGTCTCTGTGTTCCTGAGCTAAGTCAGGGTTCAGAGAAGAGAATGAAGATGGGCCCCCTGGGGATCTGTATAGCAGGCCTAAATGAGTGTATTCTCCAGCATAGTGACATGACCACACCCCACACTTGCAGCTGCCTGCTTCCCTACCATTCATTCTGGAGTCTCAGTTATTTGTTTTTAAAGCTGTTCTCTTATGTTTGCATAGAAAGTAGGATGGATAGTTACAGCGCCTGTTGAATAACACTAGCATCCTAGCAGATTCTTGCCCTGGAGCAGCAGGCAGCTGTTTTCCTCATTCTCTAGAGTCAAGGCTAGTTGTAATTAGTCATCAATAGAGGACTGGTACATCAAGATTTACATTACTGAGAAGTTCTTGGATTTTGGCTAAGGATGATTGGCTAATGAGTCTACCATGATACTTTGTCTAAAAGATAAGTCTTGAACGCTCTTGTCCAATCATTTGGGTTCACAATGTGCTCCATCTCTGTTGGTTGCATGAAGGATCTTTCCTTCCAGACCTCTTCTTCCCCAGGAGGACCTAACCTGGAAGCACTAAGAGCATGTAGATTTGGTCATGGTGGAGGGGCTATTTCAGGCTCCATTAAAGGTATAATGAGCCAAGTCAAAGCAGAAACTGTTAATTTTCCATGATACAGCCACATTTTGTTGACTTTAAGGTAGGGTTTTACTTTGTAGCCCAGGCTGTTCTCAAATTTTTAGTGATGCTCCCGCCTCAAACTTTCTATGAGCTGGGATTGTGGGCATGAGTCCACCATGTACGGCTCTAAGATGGCTTTTAGAGTGTGGATTATCACATGGCTTCTGCGTTTACCTTCTGTGGTGGTTTCCCATTGCATAGAGAATGGAGTACATTTTTCCTTCCGAGGTCTGCGGATCTCCCAAGACGTGTTGCTGAGTTCCTCTCCAGTGCATGCTCTTCACGCTCTATCATCTACTAGGCTACAGCTACAATGATTTCCTCTTTGTGTCTTCAAAACTCCTAGGTCCTTCCTATGACCTTTAAGTCCTGCGCAAACTCCGTGAGATCAGTGACCTTGGCTAGCTTGTTCCTCTCAGTATCTCCCATGCCGTGGCCAGTTCTTAGCAGAAAGTAAATGGTTATTAAGTAAAGGAAAAACACTCAGGGAACGACTTGATTGTCCTCTAGTATAATAGCTAATATTGACTGTCAGTGGGATGAGGTCTAGAGTCATCTCTGGGGATGCCTATGATCAGTGTATAGACTGGGTTAAATAATGTGGGAAGACCATACAAACTGTGGGCAGCATCACCCCAGGACTGGGGTCCTGGACTGAATAAAAAGGAACAAGGTAAGTGAGCAGCGGTGTTCATCTCTCTCTGTGTCTTGGCTGTGGACACACAGTGATGGACTCCCTCACATTCCTACTGTTACAGCTTTCCTACTGCCATGGGCGGAACCTAGAACCATGAGCTAAAATAAACCCTACCTTCCTTGGGTTGTTTTTGACAGGTATTTGGTCACAGCAGTAGGAAGAGCGGTGGTGCACCGTCTTCCTCAGGGTTGAGCCCCGTGGGGCTCTAAGGGCGGCCTCTTGCATTTAAAACCCAGTGTTATTGTGAAGGATATAAGCCAGTTTCATGGCTGCATCAGCAAAGAGCTTTCCCCCTTTTATATAACCGAGTTACTTATTGATAATAACATAAAAATCAGGCAATAAGTCCGACAGCACTCAGATTTCAGGGGAGGGCACCACCCAGATGGAGGCCCAGATCATTGCTTTTCTGCTTGCTTGAAGCTTCTATGTGCTGTCTCCCCCAGATCACTTAAATAAGCTTGCTGGGTGAAGTGTTTAATGGAATTTTAACTGGAGTGGTTGTCATCATCCAAAGTGGCAGCTTTTTTTCTTTAAAGAAATTCTTTAAATTGACAAGTGAGCAATTAAGGAGGAGGAAGGGGGAAGATAATTAAAAAGTCATTAAAACAACAAGCTTTGCAAAATCATGGTGAATAACGAGACAAGGACTAGGTGACAGATGTAACTGGGGTTCTATCCAGCACCAGTGTCTGAGCACCTCCATGGATGAAGTGACCTGGGCTTATCTATTTATTATTGCTATTATTATTATTATTATTATTATTATTATTATTATACTATTACTTATTCACTTTACACCCTGTTCACTGACCTCTTCCTGGTTACCCACTCCCACAATCCTTCCCCCCTCCCTCTCCCCTTCTCCTGTGAGTGGGTGGGGCCCCCTGTGTATCTCCCCACCTTAGCATATCAAGACTCTCTCTGTAAGGCTGGGCACATCCTCTCCCACTGAGGCCAGACGAGGCAGCCCAGCTAGAAGAACATATCCCACATATAGGCAACAGCTCCTGGGATAGAATAGGACTTGGGCTTATCTTAGCCCTCTCTGAGACCACAGTGACTTGTACAGTCCAGGAGTTTCCCAGAGCATGGTGGATTGTTTTCCCTCTGTTACCAGATTCCAGTGAATGGAGAACAAATCTACATTCTCTTGTTCTTTGGAATCAGCACTTCAGAACCAAGGATTTCGATATCAGCTTCCTGGCTCCCTTTAGTTGATCTCAGGGCTGGGATGGGGTCTGCTGCCCCATGCATGGTCAGGGCTCTTCTGGAAGCTGAACAGATACTGTGTGTGTGCTCCAGTGGCTGGAACAGTTGGATGGGGAAACAGGTTGGTACCCTACTCTGACTCTGTGGGGAAAAGACATGTAATTACAAGGGGGCAGACAGGAGCAGAAAGCAGAAAGGCAGGAGACTGCGCCTGACTGAGCATGACGAAGGAGTGTCTGTCTTTAATATGAGCCAAGAGAGCCTGGTGCCTTAGAGAGAGGCAAGGAAACTGTATGTGTGTGGTCAGCAAGAGCTCCTTGGAGTGACTGTCCTTCCTGAACACGAACAGCCTTCCCTGTTTGACACCGTGAGCAATCCCGTAAGCAGGACTGCCTAGTTTCTCTAAGGCATCCAACATTGACTCAGACAAAAACAAAAGTCCTTCTAATAATTTCTCCTTCCCTCTGTTCTTATACCATGATGATATTTGAGTGATAAGAAAGTTGAACAATCAAAAGCATTCACAACAAACAGGATACCACAACTGTTGAGCAAAGCCTCATTCCTCCCTTCCTTCAGCTCTGGCAAGCACCATTTTATTTTCTGTTACTGTAAATCCACTAAAGTGAAATTAGACCGTTTTTTGGCCTTTTGTGGCTGGTTTACTTCACTTACCTTAGTGGCCTTAAGGCTCAACTATGTTGTATGTAACAGGATTTCCTTAATTTTAAAGAAAAGTGCGAGGAACATGAGTTCAAATATCTCTTCAAAATCCTGATCTCAGTTCTCCTGGAAAGCACATGCAACACCTACACATGCAAGTACACATATACACATGCACAAACATATACACACACATAAGCATGCATATGCATACACAAGTATATACACATATGTACAACATGAACATACCCCAAAATACACAGAATAGCACACACATGCACACCCATGAATACACAGACACAAGCAAACACATATGAGCATACACACAAGAACATGTATACAAGAGCACACACACACACATACATACATACATACATATATACATACAAGCAAACACATGCACACATATGAGCACAGACACATACATACACATTAGTACACACACAAACATACACATGTGCACACATGAACACACAAGTGCACCCACAAGAGCACACATACAGAAGAGCACATACATGTATACACATGAGCACATACATATAAGCATACATATGAGAGCATACACATACACACAAGAGCACATACATGTATACATATGAGCACACACACAGAATTTGGTCACTGCCTTCTTTAGTTCTAATCTGTAGCCTTGGAGTGCATAGGTCTAGAATGCTTAGAACACTGTTTAGCATGGGTTGCAGATGAACAGTTTTTTTCTTCCTCTTGGAGCAATAAGCTAGAAGACACAGTTAGATTTAGGGTCCAATCAGTTTGTAGCTGTTAATACTATCTAAAACTATGTAATTCATAATCAACAGACGTTTGTCTTTCAGAGCTTCCAGAATGCAGGATGTCCCAGAGATGAACGTTCATTTTCTGTGTAGAGTAATAGAAGTGTAGACAGTCTCACTTGAGCAAGGGGAGGAGCCAGAGTTGAGAATCTGCTCTTGGCAAATAGCATGGTATTTTTATGAGGGTAGAGTGTTTATGACTTAACCATCCTTAAAGATCCCAACTCTCAGCACAGTTGGGCTAAGATTAACCTTCCAACATAGGGATAGATTGAAACCATAGCATGAAGAGATTCTGAAAAATGAGAAAAATCTGGGCAAAGCTCTCTAGTTGCTTCAAAGCCTTGACTGGCTATACCCTGAGGCTGGCAGATGGAGAGGACCTGGGACTAAAGGTGTTCATTCTCACAGTACATGATTAGCTAAAGTGAAGGCAGAATTACTCTTCCCTACTGGGTTTGCAACAAGCAAATGAGGTAGTTTATTCTAAGAGTTGGGATCTCTGGGTGATAGGTTAGAAGAACCATTTTGCATATTCAGCTAGTGGTTTGCTGTTGGCCTCCCCTTACGAGTGGGGCAGAAAGTCCAAGGCATGTGGTTAATGAGCTGCCTGAGGTAAGGTTGTACTCTAGAAATGCCCGTGTCTCTGCTTCCTGGGCTTTCCAGGCATAGCTGCCTGCTAACAGCCCGTTAGCTCTTTGCAGTCAGATATTAAGAACATTTTTACATTTCTATTCTGTTTTCCTTTCTGTAGCTGCTTCCAGTGTCTTTACACGTTTATTTTCCAATTACCCCAAAGCATTTAAGATAGTAGTCAGACAGACTCATGACCAGACTCATCTGGATTAAACATAAAATAGGTAAAGAAATCAGGTGATGGGGGAAGGGTGGAAAGTTACATGAGAATGGAGGTTGTATGGTGTTCCGTGTGGTCCTCTGAGCCCTGGAATCCTTGACTTCACTTCTGAGTTTTTTTATTTGACAGAATGAAGGTAGACAGGAGACCAATTATGTGGTTCACATTGAAAGCTGAGGACAGCTTGTCTGAGCAGGTTCATCTTTCCTGGCTATTGGGACTTGATAAATGGATCCCCACAGTAAAAGACTTAGAATTAAAACTGCTGTCATGGTGGTATTGTGGGCATTCTTCTGAATAGATAAGACGGATCCATTATAGACTCGGGTTTTATTCTGCATTGGTGTATTGGAGATGTTGGTCATGAACAGCTTTATGGGAGATGTGGTTGAACCCCAAGGCATCATCCTAATGATTCAGAGCATATGTGTCCATGGAGATGCATGCTCGTGTGTGAGTGTTTACAGATACGTGTGACATCTGTGTAAGTCAAGGGTGCTGCGCCATTCCCCTTGCTGTCCAGTCCTGAAAAATTCCAAAAAGGCAGGGAAATGGAAGGCTCAGACCAATCTTTAATTTGAAATATGTTTGCATGTGCTTTGCATAACATTAAGAATCAAAACATCTGGCAAACTTGAATAAGAATCTAGAGCCAAGAGCGGCTTTTTTTTTCCTTGCACTTCAGAATCCAGCCTCACACAATCACACTGTGTAACACCAGCTTTGTCCACAACGAGCATAGGACTGTCTGACTGCCACCCAGTTAGGGTAAGCTCATTCAAACGCTGGTGACCATTGCCCAATCTCACTGTCACTACAATGGTAAGGCCATTTTGTAATAGTTCAAGCAAACTTTAAATGGCATGGATAAAAGGAAGAGAAAAAATTATTCCTCAAAATAAACAGAGCAATAATTTTTTAGAGATAAATAATGCAATTTAATTTTTCTGCAACCTAGTCTCCAAATCTAGTCTAGGCTCATCTAATGGCCACCAGGGTCCTCCTGTCCTTCTGCTAGGCTTATTCCTGCTTTTTTCTTCCCCCAAATGTTTTTAAAAAACCAAACAGAAATTTATCAGTGATGGGTTCTCAATGAAAATCAACCTAATGGCAAGCAAGGCAGAAAGGGGGAGCCCAGTGGCTGCCAGCACAGCCATTGTTCCTTACCTAACCAGGTTCGTACAGACCGTGATTATACAATTCACCCACCCAAGTGTGGTTGCACGGCCCACAGCACCAGAGTCTGTTTCCCTGTTCTTAGTTTGAAAATTGCCTGCCTGGAGGCTGAATGTGCTCCTGATTTTAGCATTTGTTTTGAGCCCACATCTGCCCACTTGTCCTGTAGGCAAAGCTGTTTGCATAGTGCTTAGTTGGGAGTGAGCAAGCCAGAAAGAAGTGCCTGCCTACTCTACCAGGATGGTAGGGCTGCTTCTGTAGGCTTCTTCTGTTACCTTCATAGCTATTCTTTGTGTTCCTGATCTTTCAGGACATCGAGGTCTTACTTAGTTCTCTCAGTCAATACAATAACTAAAAAAAAAATGTATTTTGTGATTGCTGACTAAAGGTTTCCTCCTCCCGTCAGATGAATGAATGTGTGCTTGGACTGAACCAAGGATTTGTACTTGATATTCTGTTCTTCTGCAACAGATGCTTCCCATTACTGAACGAGGAAGGAGCTATTTAGAAAATAATAAAACGAACAGCTAAGCGCTGGTTTTCTTTTTTCTTTTTGTATGCATCTTTCCAGCTTTGCTGTAATTATGTCATTCAGGGAAAGATTCTAAGCACTTCCTTTCTTTCTCTGTTGCGTTTCAAAAGATTAAAATTGTGGCCGTAATTCTAAGGGAGCAAATACTATGAAAGTTTAAAAATAGCTTTACATGAAATCATTACGCTTTCTTTAACGTTTTACTGTTTGTTGAGTAAAACCTTGGATGGTGTGGCAAGGGAAGCAGCTTAACTGACCAGGACAATGTATTAGTGGAAATGGCACTAAAATTCAATCACTGTGAGTCAATTAAAGACCTGATTAAAAAGCAAAGGAGGACCTGTTGGACATATGTTAGGTTTGGGTTCTGCTTTCTTTTGGAATAATACACATGTTATTGTTTTACCTGCATAAGAAGCCAGGGGAAGGAATTTACAAGCATCGTCTCTATAGCCCTGACTGCAGTCTCAGAAAGACACATCTTTCATTCTGGGGTATCAGCTGTCACCCCAAGATTCACATCACCTTCAACTTTCTACAGCTCAGTGAAGAAAGTTTCACTCTGGCTGGAGATGTAGCTTGGAGGCCAAGCCCTTGCCTAACTTTAACCAATACCTACCTAAAACAAAACAGAGAGAGAGAGAGAGAGAGAGAGAGAGAGAGAGAGAGAGAGAGAGAGAAGAGAAGAAAGGAATGTCATTGCTTACTATCGATGTGTAGTTCTGCCTTGCTAGTCAAAGCATCTTTTCAAGGTGAGAGAGAATTGCCTTACAGCTCTGTTGTCCAAGATTGTGGTTGTGAGCCATCGGTTGCTGCTAAGCATTGACATGGCTCTGCTAGAGGGGAGTTAATGTCTGACTTTAATTTTAGTTCATATAAATTTGCCATACACCCATGTGTGGTTAATGCTACCGTGTGGGAGAGATCCTAAAGGACCTTCTCTGGGCTTCCTGGCACATAGGATTAGAGATCAAGTTTTGGCTGCCTTAGCAGACATCCAAGGCAAAGAAGAAATCTTAGCTTTGATTCCAATTTATTTTCTAATCTGAAAAAGTTGATTTTTCTGTTTCAAGAAAAGCCATTCTGGAAGGCAGGGGACCTACAGCACACTTTCTGTTCTTTTTAACATCTTGTTGCCTTGTCAGAGGGATGAGCCAAGGTTAGCCCGCAGGTTGGATGTGATCAGCGGAACATTAGCCTGGGTAGTGACAATTATGTTCTTAATAATTTATTTTCTTAATGTTCTGTTGAGAAGAATGACTTGATTTTACAGGAAAGTATTTTAAACGTGTAAGCCAATACGAAATGTTTGTGATCGATGGAGAAATTTACATTTCTATGCCTGATTTTGCCAAGGTACTCTTGAACTCATGGCCTGGGTAACATCCCTGTGTTTTCCAGCAGCCGTCCTGGAGTCTGCACCAGCTGACAAAGCGGGAGACTCTGCAGACATGTCACCTTGTAGATCCCCCTCGACTCCCCGGAACCTCAGATATCGCCAGCCTGGAGGTAAGAGCTCAGACAGGGACTTAGAAATAGAAAAGTCACCTTGGGCTTCTAGATCAGTGTGCTACTTGGTTATAATATTACCTAATGTAATAGTAGTTACAAAGATTAACTAATCTTCCTACAACCTAGTCTCCAAATCTGTTCTAGGCTCAGCTAACAGCCACTGGGGCCCTCGTGACATTCTGCTAGGCCATCTCTGCTTTTTTCTACCTCTAAGTATTTCTAAAAAGCAAACAACTAACTAATTAACAACAACAAAACTAACAAAGATGAACTTACCTTTGTAATTAATATCACATTAGGTAATATTATAGCTCATATTACATAGGTAACATACAGGTTGAAGACATAGAACTATCAGTGATCAGAAAGCCTAATTTTAGTCTGGCTGATATTGCTGATTCTGGCATTGTGATGTGTTCTGTGTAGAGAAAGAGAATAAAATGTTTATGTTGACAATGGCTAGTTGAGGGATCAGCATCCCTACCCTGAGTCCCAGTGTAAGCTGTATGAGTAGGCTTGGGAAAACCATATTAGTAATTCTTATTTTGTATAAAATAAAGTTCAGTTTAATGGGTCCCTATAATTATTATTAGTGGCAGAACCTGGTATATATTTTCAGGGTACAGTTATAAGAATTATGCCATATGATTCCATAGTTTGTTTTGAAACACAACAAATATCTGCTAATTGGGAGAGAGACTGCTCAAAAAGCAGAAATACTTTATCTCCCATTTTCTGTTCTTACTGCTCAAATAAATATCCAAATAAGAGTTGTTTTGAAATGTCTCCTTTCCCTGACCCCTTCCAACGCTGATTATTTCAAGTCAGAAGAGAAAATTATGAAACCAGATTCACTCCAAGGAACCCAAGCCAAGTGGAGAGGTTGTTTCGTCCCCCACTCTCCAGCTTCAGCTATGGCATGTTAGCAAAAGATGAAAGGCCATGTCTCCAAGAGGTCACTGCCTCTGTGGCCCCATCCTCTCTGTAGAAGCTGTCACCATCAGCCCTTGGCAGGGAGAGCAGCAAGA
Source organism: Rhabdomys pumilio (assembly GCA_030674055.1). Lineage (NCBI taxonomy): Eukaryota > Metazoa > Chordata > Mammalia > Rodentia > Muridae > Rhabdomys > Rhabdomys pumilio. The sequence continues at coordinate 15,007,060 of JANHMN010000014.1, read as the reverse complement.
AGAGTATTGGGTACGCCCTGAGCAGATCACAGTCCTTAAGTCAGACTCCTGGCCAGTTACCAATCACCGTGCCATTTGGGTAGTCCTGGCAAATGAAGGCAGCCCACTAGACTTTAGTATCTTGTCACATGACTGCCATGGAATCATATAAATCTCCCCACTCTTTCTAATGCCCTGATCAATACAGGACCTGACACTTCACTTGGTAAGTGTCACGGTGGCCTTCCTTGGGTTCATTGTCACCTGGAAGAGAATGTGATCAGAGCCTACGGAAGCCTGGCGAGAGTTAAATATTGTTCACCCTGTTATTACTAGAGCTTTGTTTTATAGTCATATGTGCATTCACGTATAAAATTTTAATTTATGTAAGGATTTATTGTTTGTCATACAAACTTGAGAATAGAGGTAATGACTTAGAACCTGGGATAAAATAGTGGCGATAAGTAGGAGAGAGGGTCATATTTTCTTATTGTGCAGTCAATACCTTGCTTGTTTACTAATATATTTGCTACCTGTTTTCATGTTTGGGGACATTGTGAAGTTCTTTACTTCGTCTATCTACCTATCCATTCATTAAAAACCTGTGCATTCACCTATCCATCTATCCTGTATATCATCTATGTGTCTATATATCCATCAACCAATCACCTACTTATCTACCACCTACCTATCATTATCTATCTATCTATCTATCTATCTATCTATCTATCTATCTATCTATCTATCATCTATCTATCTATCTATCTATCTATCTATCATCTATCTATCATCTATCTATCTATCTATCTATCTATCTTCTATCTATCTATCTATCTATCTATCATCTATCTATCTATCTATCTATCATCTATCATCTATCTATCTATCTATCTATCTATCTTCTATCTATCTATCTATCTATCTATCTATCATCTGTTATATATATACATCAATTATTCATCCATCTTATTTATTATCCATCTATTTACTTATTCATTAATAGTATGAATATTAAAATTCAGAAACAAGCTACTCAGTGCCTTTCAGATCAGAATCAGAGCATACTCTTTTCTCTAAAAGCCCGAGAGAAAACAGTGACGTCTGGCCACAGCAATAGGAAATGCGATGCGACTAGTACAGGCTGAGCCATGAAAGCTGCTGCAGAGGCTGCTCAATATGTCCTTTCAATTCAAACAATTTAGTGCTTCACACTGCAGTCATTGATTTACTGAGGAGGGTGTGTATGTGTGCCAGAGCATGCACATGGACGACTCATGCAGATGACAACCTCCACCGTACTTGCATTGGGGACTGAACCTTAGTTCAATAATCTGATTCAGATTAACAAGGTGGTAGTAAGCAGCCTTGAGAAAGTGTGTGTGTGTGTGTGTGTGTGTGTGTGTGTGTGTGTGTATGTGTGTGTGTTTGTGTGTGTGTGTGCATGTACCTATGCGTGCGTGTGTGGAGGCTAAAGGTGGATATCGGATGTCTTTCTCTGTCTCTCTGCACCTTCTGTTTTGAACTAGGGCCGCTCACTAAACCTGAAATGCACTAATTTGCTAGACTGGAGGACCAGGTAGTTCTGGGGCTCTGTGTATCCCAGTGCTGGGATTGTAGGTATGTGCTGCCAGGCTGGCGTTCTTGAGTGGGTGCTGGAGATCCTAACTCAGGTCATCATGCTTTTGCAGCAAGTGTTTCACCCACTGCGACACCCACAACCATAAACCTTTCAGTTTTAAATAGGCTACACTTAATTCATCCTTCCTGTGGCACGGGATCAAACCAAAGGCCTCACACACACTTAACAACGTTCAGGCATTAAACTGATAAATTGTACAGAAAACATGATGTAGAGTCTTCTTAAAATGTTATGTTGCAATATATTTCACTTACCACAAAATTTTTCTTTTTAAAATATGTAGTTTGTTGGATTTTATATACTCAAAAGGTCAGGCAACCATGACCATGGCTTAATTTTAGGACATTTTCATTCCCTAAAAGGAATCTTTTAGTCATCAACAAACTCTTCGACTTCTGCCTCCCCCATACACTAATCTACGATCTGTGTGTTTGGGTTCACCCAGTTTAGACATTTAGAGAATCACCCAGTGGGGACCTTTAAAACTGGCCTTTCCGCCTAGCGACTGCGTCATCCATTTTATTGTGCGTCAGAGCTTCCTTCCTTTCTATGATGGAATATTATCTTTTTCAAACCTACTTATCAGTGGATGAGCATTGGATAGTTTCTACTTTTTGGCTACAGTGAATGCTGCCTCTGTGAATATGTACAAGCTTTTGCATAGATGTGTATTTTATTTTGCCTAGAATTGCCTAGAATGCAGTTGCTGGTGTATAATCTCATTATTTGCCTAATTACAAGGATAGCATGGGCTATCCTTGGGCCCAATCATTCGTCCAATGCAGGTGTTAAAATGAAATTATTCACCACAGAATCTCATTGGTATACCTCACCATCCCATCCCATTTCTTTCTTTTTAAATAACCAGGACAGGTAGCTGACAGCACCCACTGCTCTGTGTCACCTGCTTCTGCTTTTGCAATCGCCACAGCTGCAGCAGGACATGGGAGTCCGCCAGGTGAGTCTTGAACTAGTGGCCTTTGACTGTCAGGGTCTTGATGGAAACCCAGTCATTCATTGTGTTGGAAGATGACCCCGAAGGACCTTATACTAAATGCAACAAGTTGGGCACAAAAACTAAACGTTGCATGATGTCACTTATGTTTGGAATCTAAGAGTGGAATCAAAAAGCAGAATAGAGGGGACAGGGGACAGGGGTAAGGCCCGAGGAGTCTAAGGAGACACTGGGTACATAGTACAAAGGTTCAGTTACATTGGATGATAATCTCTGGAGAACTACTGTACAGTATTGTGACCATAGTTAAAAATAATAATGATAAAATAATAATAAATTAATGCTAAAGATCTAGAGAGTGTATTTTAAAAGTCCTTATCTCAAAAAGTAAATAATAGAAATATCAATGAGCTTGGTTTTACCACTCCAACACACACACACACACACACACACACACACACGCACGCACATACACACGCACACAAACACACACACATGCACACATGCACACTCACTCACACAGATGCACACACATGCATACAAACACACACATGCACACACATGCACACACACATGCACACAAAGACACACACATGCACGCGCACACATGCACGTGCACACACACACACACACGCAGACACACACACATGCACGTGCACACACACACATACACACGTGCACACACACATACACACACACACACACACACACCATGTCATGCCCTAAAGACATGAGATAAAAGTAAGCAGCTAAGCAACCCCCCTCAGTTGAGTGTGCTATGTCTGATCTGTGTCTGAGAGGATACCTCACTATCCCTGTTGTTTCATGCTGTTCTTCAGCCTCTGTGCCACATGGCTAAGACATGTTTCCTTTTCACCCCAAAGTCTAAAGCACATGCAGGATGTAGGGAGGCTGGGGGGATGGGGAGCCTCAAGCTGCCTGGTGGCTCACTTGGATTTGCTTCACGATTCCTTCTGAATGGTTGCGTGCTCAGTTTAGGGGGCAAAGAAAATATAATAAAAATGAAATACTAGTGCTTTAATAGGTGGAAATTATGTTTATTATCTATGTCCTTTCCTTCACAGGCAGAGGACATGATGTTAAAATAAATCTGCAGTTACTTTATGTAGACCCCACTGCTGTTGTCTATGTGGTTGTCACCAGTAATTCTAATTATGATTTGCAGAGCCAATGAATAAATGTGCCATGGGACAGATGTACTTTATTAAACCCTGCCGCTGACCACAACAGGATCTCTTGGCTGTGGTCTTCCCTGTGTCTTACTGAGGTTTATACTGAGTCTATTGATTCTATGAATCAATCTGAGGAGAAGTACCCATTTTAATAATATTCAGTCTTTCAGTCCACAAATTTGGAATAACTTCATTTATTTATATCTTCTTTCATTTATTGGTTTATGAGTTAGTTACACTAGTTTTTTTTTATATTCTTTAGGATTTGTTTCACATATAAGTTCATTCATGAATAAGAGCAATTTTAGTTCTTCCAGTGTAAGAACCTGCATGTCGTCTAATTATTTTCTTCTTTTATTGCATTTGCTGGAACCAACATTAACTTTTTTATTTTTGTTGGTTTGTTCCTTTCTGTGATTGATTTCTAAAGTAGGACTGGGCACAGCTAACATTAACCATCAACTTGACACGACCTAGAAAAGAGTATTGATTGAGTAGTTGTCTTCCTCAGGTTGCTCTGTGGGCATGTCAGTGAGGGATTGTCTTGATTGTTGATGTTGGAGGACCCAGATCCCTGTGAACAGTGTTGTTCCCTGGTAGCTAGTCCTAAACAGTAAAGGAAGCTAGCTGAGCATGCATGGAATGAGTCAGAGAGAAGACCAGCAAGGAGAGTTCCTTCACAGTGTCCTGCCTGGAGTGCATGTCATGATTTCCTTCAAGGACAGACTTATTCCAGTTTGTATGCCAAAATAATAAATGCATCCACCAGCTAAGTTGCTTTTGCTTAGAGTGGTTTTATAACAGAATCAGAAAGGAAACCAGAACCTGGACCTTCCTGGATTGTTGGGATGTGAGCACCTGAGCTCCAATGATCTTCCCACCTTAGCCTTCCAAGCAACTGGGACTAACATGCAAGCAAGCATGGATGGTTTCAGCCTCTGCTTGAACTGAAAAGGCTCCTTCAAGTTTTCGCTGGATGTGGGAGCGGGTCAGTAGTGGTGATACAGATGATGCTTATGTTCTTACAGTGACGGTATAAACATAAGTGGTCACCGAGATCCACCCAACAAAGTAATACCCCAAGGATCTACTTATATCCCGTTCTCATTCACATGTTGAGACCAGATCACTCTCGTTTGCACAGGTCTGCTATTCACTGCATGAGTTTGAACTGAAGGCATATAGTAGGTCTTTCCTTGTCATTTATGCTTCTTTGTGTGCTTAGTGATGGCTTCAGAATGTCTCTTTGTTTTCTGCTAAAGTATTCTTATTTAGGACATATTTTCTATTTTCTTCTCAAATGTTTGAAAATTCTTCATTTCGTCAAAGACAACAGGTTGAAATTTAGGGGATAAGAGATTAGATTCTTTAAAGTGTAATTATAAAGAGAAACATTATCACTGCTATTAATGGAAGACACAGGGCATTAGTAAACCAAGCTTAAATGAATCATGATCTCAAGTCTTATTTTTAGATAAACACAAACATATACACCCTCCTAGCATCAGAAGTGTGGAATTGAAAAGCTGTATCTTCCACTGGTATGAGCATAATAACCCTGAGCCTGCAGACCAGCTAAGAATGTCCAAGGCAGCCAGCCCTTGCATTCTCTTCTTGGAAAGGGGTCATAGGATAAACTTGACCACACACAGTACCCACCGCTGCTGATTATCTGTCTTCTCTGCACCTCCCAAGCAGGTCCACGTCCTTACTACAGAAGCCTGGATGCGCTCTTCTCTGGCTGAGATGCATTGCCACGTGCTCTTCCTGTGTGTAGACCTTTCCCATGCTCTGTGTAGATGATTCTTTCTGATGCTGATCCAAAAGGCTAACAAAGCAAGTTGATTACGCCTCACAGTGTTGATTGCTGTTTGATTCCATCTGTTTAGGACCAGGAAGGTAGCCTAACCAGGGGAGAGGAAGCTGAAACCCATTCCCAGGGGGCAGCCACAGCTCAGCTCCTGCTGTGCATTGTTCTAAGAGGAAGGAACCATTACAGATGTCAGACCTGCTTTCTCTCTTTGTTTTCCTTTTTAAAGAAAAACCAGAAATCTGCATATTTTTGAGAAATCTTCTGGGTTTTGTAGACATTGAAAATGAATATATACTCTTTATAAGCACATTTCTAATCAACCAAAATACTTCTGTGGGCCACACTTGGCTGTAGGCCATTAGTGGTTGACCTTGGGTTTTACTATAATCACTTACAGCTGGAGTTGAGGATGGCTGGAGCTTAGATTTGCTGAGATACCCTCAGATCTTATTAATAGATTCCCTTTAGACTCTCTTTATCAGACCCACCCCCCCCAGCTTTTGCATGCCTTTTGCTGTCTCCAGGGAGTTATCTCCACTTTCCAACTGTGCTTCATAGCTTTTGTTTTCAGAGGGCAACAACCTAAGCTCAGAGATTTGGGAGATATGTCATTGTCAGGTGCACCATGGGCACATGATGCTGAAGTATGAGAAGTGGCAAAATGCTGTGCCCAGGCTCTCAGTGGCTGAGACAGAGACTCACACATATGACCTAATTGCTGTCTCCTTGCCTTGATATTGCCAGTAATTCCATATTAACTGCAAAAGAGCCGGAACTCAAGAAACCTGGGATGTGTGACTTATATCCACTTTCATGGCTGTGCCTGCGTACAGCATACTCACCTTCTGAGCTCTCTTCTCTGCAGGTACCTGAGTTATACAGTGGGAGATACAGCAGTGTGGGGAGGGGGGAAGAAAGAATAGGGTAGGGAGAGGAAAAGGGAGAGGAAGAGAGAGGAAGGAGCTCAGGAGAAATTAGCAATCAAGGGGCTGACCTTTAGTTAGTCAGAAGTTGGTCTGATCTTATGCAGGCAGAAACCAGGGCCTTGTTGCAACGAAAGGAACTAGTCAGAGGAGCTTTTTGTCTGTGTTGAGAATAGGATTGCATTTACAGTAAGATATTGATTTCTGTCAATTAAGTTAATGCCACACTTTTACCCTGACATGTTTTCAGGATCTGTGAGAACATCCAGCCTTTTAAAAATAGCTTATCCATACCAATAAAGCTGTAGGAAAGGCAAAGAATCTGGTCCTTTGCCAATGTTTGTATTACAAGCTAAAATTGAAACTGCTGGCAGGAGTCACATGTTGATTTTCTATTTCAAAACCAGAGGCTGAACATCATGTAGATATTTTACTGTAGCGCATCCCAGTACAGCTTGTCTAGAGTGGGAACAGAACAGCTCAGGCTCCCAGCCACGCCTGCCGCCTGGGCTTCTGAGAAGCCTCCTAGAGGCACGGACTCCAAAAAGGAGAGATGCTGCTGACAGAAATGTAGAGGAGACAAGAAAACAGACAGGCAGGAACCAGCAACACCTGCCTGCCTCTCCTGGTTCTCCTTCTGCTGGTTGGTCGGGGCACAGTAGGAAGTGGGCTGAGCATCTAACCCAGTAAGAGGTGTAAGGACAAATGCTGGCCAAATACGGTGTTCCTTATGTAGAGGATCTGTCCATCTTTTCATTTCCTAACGAAGACCGACCTTTGTCCTAGTTCACATACAGCGTTCCTCTCCCTGCATCCTGCTTTCCCCTCTGTATATTCTTACTCTGTAGGATTCTGCACCTTTATATGGCGGTGTGTTCTCTAGCTACAACTGGTTACATCATTTGTAAAGCAAAGTGCAAAATGAAAAGGCCTTTTATTTTCCCTTATTTAAGACTTCCATTTTTATTAGGTTTAATATTTTGTGGGACATATTTTGGTCACAGTCACCGTTTCACCCTCTTCACCCAGATTCACCCCACCCCCACCTGTCCAACCTCATGCTCTCTTTTATTTTTCTTTTTAAACCCATCCTGTACAGTCAGTGCTGCCCATATACTTTTGAGTGTGTGGCCTTCCATGGGAGCATGGCCAAGCCACGAGGGGACTTTACCCTGAAACAAAATGATGTCCCCCTCCCAGCAGCTGTCAAGTGCTGATAGCTCTTCAGCTAGGGGTAGGACTTCATGCATACCTCATCTCTCCACGGTGGGATTTTTGTTTGCTTTTTATTTATTAATTGAGTTGTTTATTTACTTTACATCCAAGTCACAGCTTTCTATCCCTCCTGTCCTCCCAGCCCTTCCCGCTCACCTCCCTTAATCCCACCCCTTCTCTTCAGAAGAGGGGAGGCCTCTTATGGATATCAACAAGCCTTGGTCTGTGAACTTGCAGTAAGACGAGGAGCATCTTCTACTGAGGCTGGATAAGGCAGCTCAGTAAGGGGAAAGAGATCCAAAGGCAGGCAGTGTAGACAGAGACAGCCCCTGCTCCTGCTTTAGGAGTCCCATGGGAAGATCCAGCTGCAAACTGTTATTTATATGCAGGAGGGCTAGGTCCATCCATGCATGCTCCAGGTTGGCAGTTCAGTCCCTATGAGGCCCTACAGGCCCAGGTTAGTTGATTCTGTAGGTTTTCTTGTGGTGTCCTTGACTCCTTGGGCTCCTTTAATACATCCTACACCTCTTTCACAGGATTCTCCAGGCTCCACTTAAGGTTTGGCTGTGGGTCTCTGCATCAGTTTCCATTAGTTACTGGGTGAAGCCTTTCTGATGACAGTTGTGCTAGGCTCTTGTCTCCAAGTATACAGAATATGATTAGTATTGTCAGGGCTGGGCTCACTCTCTAGCCATGGATCTCAAGCTGTCATTGGATTGCCCTTCCCACAAATTCTGCTCCATCTTTTACCCTTAGATATCTTGTAGCCATGACAAATAGTGGGTCTATAATTCAGGTTGCATATGCTGGGAGTCTTAGCTAGGTTCACACTCATGGATTCCTGGGAGTTTCCATTGTCCTGGGTTTCTAACTCATCCCAGAGATGCTCCCTCCCCAATCCAGTTGTCTCTCCTAGTACTCTCTCCCTCAGTCCTCCCCCCACCTCATACCTCCAATTGCCATCCCCACCTCTCTCCCACCTAGACCCCTCCCTCCATTCTTGCCCAGTGTCTAATGTATTTCCCCTTCTCAGTGATATTCAAGCACACCCCACCTTGGGCCTTTCTTGTTACTTAGCTTCTTCGGGTCTGTGGATTATCATGGTTATCCTGTACTTCATGGCTAATATCTACTTATAAGTAAGTACATCCCATGTTTGTCTTTCTGGGTCTGAGTAATCTCACTCAGAATGATATTTTCTGTTCTATTCATCTGCCTGAATATTTCATGATGTCATTGTTTTTAATAGCTGAGTAATATCCCATTGTGCAATGTAGCACATTTGCTTGATCTAGTCCTCAGTTGATGAACATATAGATTGTTTCCAGTTTCTGGCGGTTATGAATAAATCTACTATGAACGTTGTTGAGCAAATGTCCTTGAGTTGTGATGGAGCATCTTTTGGGTGTATAGTGTATTCAGGAGTGACATACCTGGATCTTGAGGTAGAACTACTTTCAACTTTCTTAGAAACTGCCAAATTGATTTCCAAAGTGCTTGCACAAGTTTGTACTCCTGCCAGCAATGGAAAGGTGTTCCCTTTGCTCCACAACCTCTCCAGCATCTGCTGTCCCTTGAGGTTTTTTTGTTTGTTTGTTTGTTTGTTTAATCTTGGCCATTTTGATGGGTATAAGATGGAATCTCATAGTTGCTTGGTTTGCATTACCCTGACAACTAAGGACGTTGAACATTTCTTTAAGCACTTCTTAGCTATTTGGGATTCCTCAATCAAGAATTCTGTTTAGATCTGTACCCCATTTTTAATTATTTTGTTTGTTGATGTCTTAATTCTTGAGTTCTTTATATATTTTGGATATCAACCCTCTGCTGGACGTGTGGTTGGTATAGGAAGGCAACAGATTTTTTTTTTTGAGTTAAATTTATATCCAGCTATTTTGCTGAAGGTGTTTAGCAGCTGTAGGAGTTCTTGGTAGAATTTTTGGGGTTACTTCTGTATACTATCAGATCATCCGCAAATAGTGATACCTTGACTTCTTCCTTCCAAATCCGTATCCTCTTGATCTCCTTTAGTTGTCTTGTTGCTCTGGCTAGAACTTCAAGTACTATATTGAATAGATATGGAGAGAGTGGACAGCCTTGTCTTGTCCCTGATTTTAGTAAAATTGCTTTAAGTTTCTATCCATTTAATTTGATGTTGGCTATCTGCTTGCTGTATATTGCCTTTACTGTGTTTAGATATGTTCTTGTATTCCTAATCTCTCCAAGACTTTTTTCATAAAGCCGTGCTGGATTTTGTCAAAGAATTTTCCAGCCTCTGATGAGATGATCATGTGGGTTTTTTTTTCAGTTTGTTTTTATGGTGTATTGCATTGTTAAATTTTCATATATTGACCCATCCCTGCATCTCTGGTTTGAAGTCTACTTGATCATGGTGGATAATGTTTTTGATGTGTTCTTGGATTCAGTTTGCAAGTATTTTATTGAGTATTTTTGCGTCAATGTTCATAAGGAAAATTGGTCTGAAATTCTCTTTCTTGGTGGAGTTTTTTGATGGTTTAGGTATCAGGGTAGCTGTGGCCTCATAAAATTACTTTGGCAGTGTACCTTCTGCCTCTATTTTGTGGAATAATTTGAGGAGTACTAGTATTAGCTCTTCTTTGAAAGTATGGTAGAATTCTTCACTAAAACCATCTGGACCTGCGTTTATTGAGGGGAAGGTGTTAATGACTGATTCTATTTCCCTAGGGGTTATAGCCCTATTTAGATTTTTTACCTGATCTAATTTAACTTTGGTATTTGGTATTTGTCTAAAAATTCATCTGTTTTATTTAGATTTTCTGATTTAGTGGTGTAAAGGTTTATGAAATAAGACCAAATGATCGTTGGATTTCCTTGATGTCTGTTGTTATGTCTCCCTTTTATTTCTGATTTTGTTAATTTGGATCTTCTCCCTCTGCCCATTAATTAGTTTGGCTAAGGGTTTATCTATCTTGTTGATTTTCTCAAATCAAAATTTTCTCAAATCAAAAAATTTCTGATTTTTTTGGGAAAAAAAACCCAGCTCTTTGTTTTTCTGATTCTTTGTATTGTTCTCTTTGTTTCTAACTTTGATTTCAGCCCTGAGTTTGATAATTTCCTTCCATTTACTCCTCTTGGTAGCATTTGCGTCTTTTTGTTCTAGAGCTTGCCGATGTGCTGTTAAGTTGTTAGTATGAGATCTCACTAATTTATTTATGAAGACAATTAATGCTATGAACTTTCCTCTTAGCACTGCTTTCCTTGTGTCCTATAAGGTTGGGTGTGTTGTACATTCATCTTCATTGAATTCTAGAAAGTCTTTAATTTCTTTCTTTATGTCTTTCTTGACCAAGTGGTATTTGAGTAGAGAGTTTTTCAGTTTCCATGGGTTTGTAGGCTTTCTGTTTTCTTTTGTGGATGAAGTCCAGCTTTAATCCATGGTGGTCTGATAAGATACAGGGGCTATTTCAATTTTCTTGTACCTGTTGAGACTTGATTTGTGTCTGAGGATATGTCAGTTTTAGAGAAGGTTCTGTGAGGTGCTGAGAAAAAGGTATATTCTTTTGTGTTTGGATGAAATGTTATGAAGAGTTCTGTTGGTCCATTTGATTCATAACATCTGTTAGTTTCATGATACTCTGTTTAGTTTCTGTCTCAATGACCCATACATTGGTGAGAATGGGATGTTGAAGTCTTGCACTATTAGTGTGTAGGGCTCAACATGTGATTTAAGCTTTAGTAATGTTTCTATCATGAATGAGGGTGCCCTTGCATTTGGAACACAGATATTCAGAATTGAGATATCATCTTGGTGGATTTTTCCTTTGATGAATATAAAGTTTCCTCCATATCTTTTGATTAATTTTGGTTGTAAATCTATTTTAATAGATATTAGAATGGCTACTTCATGAAAGCTGACAGGAGCCTGATATAGCTCTCTCCTTAGAGGCTCTGGCAGAGCCTGGCAAATACAGAGGCAGATGCTTGCAACCAACCACTGGACTGAACACAGGGTCCCCAATGGGGTCCTCAATGGGGTCCCCAATGGAGGAGTTAGAGAAAAGACTGAAGGAACTGAAGGGATTTGCAACCCCATAGGGAGAACAATAATATCAACCAATCAGACCCTCCAGAGCTCCCAGAGACTAAACCACCAACCAAGGAGTACACATGGAGAGACCCATGGCTCCAGCTGCATATGTAGCAGAGGATGGCCTTGTTGGGCATCAATGGGAGGAGAGGCCCTTGGTCTTGTGAAGGCTTGATGCCCCAATGTAGGAGAATCCGAGGGGGGGAGGTGGGAGTGGGTCCATGGGTGGGGGAACACCCTCATAGAAGCAGGGGAGGGGGTTAGGAGAGGGGTTTTGCAGGGGAAAACTGGGAAAGGGGGTAACATTTGAAATGTAAATAAAGAAAATATCTAAAAATGGGGGGGCATGGGGCACAGTAGATTATGTGAAAAAAGAAAAAGAAATAGCTACTTCAGCTTGTGTCTTGGGTCTGTTTGCTTGGAAAACTTTTTTCCAGCCTTTTACTCTGAGGTAATTTCTATCTTTTTTTGCTAAGGTATGTTTCTTGTATGCAGCAGAATGACAGATCCTGTTTTCACATCCATTCTGATGGTCTGTGTCTTTTTATTGGGTAATTGAATCCATTGATACTAGAAAATATTAGTGAGCAGTTATTGTTCATTCTTGTTATTTTGATGGTGGTGGTGGTGGTGGTGGTGGTGTGTGTGTGTGTGTGTGTGTGTGTGTGTGTGTGTGTGCGTGTGTGTGTGTGAAATTATTTATTTCCATGTTTTCTTGAGTGTAGTTAACCTCCTTAGGTTGGAGTTTTTCTTCTAGAATCTTCTGTAGGGCTGGATTTGTAGATATATATTTTTTTAAATTTGTTTTTGTCATGGAATATCTTGTTTTCTCCATCTATTGAAATTTTGCTTAGTATAGTAGTCTGGGCTGGCATCTGTGGTCTCTTACCAACTGCAAGACATTTTCCCAGGTCCTTCGGGCTGTTTAAGTCTTTGTTGAGAAGTTGGGTGTAATTCTAAAGGTCTGCTTTTATATGTTACGTGGCCCTTTCCCTGTGTTTTTTCTTTGTTCTTTACACTTACAGATTATGTGGTGGGAAGATTTTCTTTTCTGGTCCAATCTATTTAGTATTCTGTGAGCTTCTTGTATGTTTATAGTCATCTCTTTCTTTAGATTAGGAAACTTTTCTTCTATGATTTTGTTGAAAATATTTTCTGGGTCTTTGATCTGGAATCTTTTTCTATTCCTATTATTCTTAGGTTTAGTCTCTTCATAGTGTCCCAAATTTCCTTTGGTGTTTTGTGTCAGAAACTTTTTAGATTTAACATTTTCTTTGACTGATGCATCAGTTTCTTCTATTATATCTTCTCTGCCTGAGATTTTCTCTTCCACCTCTTGTATTCTGTTTGTGACAGTTGAGTCTGCAGTTTCTAGTTCCCTTATCTAGGTTTCCATCTCCAGAATTCCCTCAGTTTGTATTTTCTTTATTGTTTTTTTTTCCATTTTCAGGTCTTGAATAGTTTTATTCAATTTCTTCACTTTCTTTATTGTATTTTCCTGTATTTCTTTAAGGAATTTATTCATTTTCTCTTTAAAGGTCTCTATTGTTTTCATAACATTGGATTTAAGGTCATTTTCCTGTGCTTTGGCTGTATTAGGATATCCAGAGCTTGCTGTAGTAGGATGTTTGGGCTCTGGTGGTGCCATATTACCCTGGCTTTTTTTTGATTATGTTCTTATGCTGGCCTTTAGCATTCTGTGTTTTGTGGTTATTATAAGTTTAGAAGCTGTTTTCTGAGTTTTACTTTGTTGGATGAGTGTTTTTCAGATGTTTCTTCCCCCTTGCTATGGAGTTCTCATGACTAGCAAGTCTTCTGGTCCAGTGAAATGCCTCCCCGTGGGTGTTTGTGACCTGCATGGCCTCCAGAGTTTTGAGTCCTAATCTTGCTCTTGGGTCCCTAATACCAGCCTGGCCTGGGGATCCCAGTGCCAGAGTGGACTATGGGAAAGCAGGCAGTGTTGTGGGCCAGAAAGTGACAAGGGTACCAGTTGTATCTCCTAATGCTGGCCCTGCCTCTTGTGGTTTGGCCAGAACATTAAAGGTCCCTAGCACATCTCACTGGATTCACTAGGATGCGGCTCTCAGTGATGCTCTTCAACCGCCTTTCGGAATGTCATTTTCACTCTGTAGAACAGTTCTGTGGTAAAAAATATATTAATAGATGATAAGCCTGTATTTTAATGATTGATGTATTTAACGATGTGAAAATCTTATGCTGAACAAGATCAGTAGGAAATATAATGTAACATTTAAACATAGATATTTAGAAATTAACATACAATAGAATAGTTCACCAAAGACATGTTGTTGAATACAACCTCTGATGAGTCAGAAAGACTCTCATTGTCTAATGGCCATTCAGAAGGATCATAAAACAAAAATTATTATTTATGAGACTTAGAAACATCTGTTTTCCTGGGGTTTTAGTGTTAATAAATATGCTAAATTAAATTAAAAAAATACCAATACTGACCCAAACTGAAAATCGTTATTTTGGAAAGTCAGAGGTTATAAACAGCCCTTGTAATATACAATAAAAAGTAAATTTTCATTTGCAGAAATAATCAATGATAATGTTAATAATTTTATAGCATTTCATTAGCCCCCATTTATTAAAGCAATGTGATAAGCTTTTAGTCATGAAATCCTTAAAAGCTAGAACTCTGAAGGTTAAAGATGGCGGCTATATTACAGAATTTGTTACTGTCACCTGGAAGAAGACAGCCCAGGACAACTGTTAGCACTTCTATGGCCATGGTCATGTAGAACCAGGCTTTTATCTGCCAGGAAGAGTCCCTATAGACTCTGGTCTTTGTCAGTTATGTACTCAATGGTACAGCAGGTAGACTGCTGGCTTTCCAAGTGCTGACAAACCTCAGAAGGCAGCTTGGTAGCATGAGTTACTCTCTTCTATTGAATGTAAATATATTCTAACAGTGGTTAATGTCTGCACAGGGCCTCCCAAAGCTTCATACATCTTTTAAACTCTTGTTCTACTCTGCCCAGTTGGATATTTCTGTATATAAATTGAGTTGTGGTACTGTGAACAAAATATAATTATTTTGGAGTCATAGATTTCAATATAGTACACTTAATATCAAGAAATTTAGCTTATTTTGGAAGTTATTGTTATGGTTACTGTTGCTATTATTATTATTACACTCACTTTTAAGTACAGAATAGTGAGATACAGAATTAATCAAATCACAATAACTAGCAGATTGGAATCCTATCATTTGGTTCTTCTTCTAACCACCAACCTACCCTAGTTGGGTTGTCCTAGCACCTTATTGTCTTGGCACAATGGGCCTTGATGCTTACAAAAGAGCCTTCAGGATATGCATGAATCCCAAGCTTGGTTTTATATGCATGGAGAGGACACAGCCTGAACCTGGTCTTTCAGATTTCTGTAGTGTAGCTCCTTCTGTCTAAAAAAGAACATAAACATTTCTGTTGTAAGGTCCTGTGGTTTGAAAAACATACCTACAATTTTTACACCTCTTTCTTTCAGATAGTAAAGGTAATGACCTCCCCTTTCTATATAGAAGACAGTGGTCCTCACCCTTCCTAATGCTGCAGCCCTTTAATATACATCCTCATGCCGTCATGATCTCCAGCCATAACATTATTTCTGTTGCTGTTTCATACCTGTAATTTTGTGACTATTATTGATTGTAATGTAAACATCTGCATTTTCTGATGGTCTTAGGCAACCCCTGTGAAAAGGCCTTTCAATTCCAAGGGGGGTGAGACCCAGAGGCTAAGAACCAATGCTATAAAAAGAGCTTAGTAATTTGCTTGCCATTCATAAAATGAAGTAGAAGCCATTAGTGGAAACTTGCAGTCTATAAGTCATTGTTATGGTATATGACTCTAACAACAGCACCCAAAGGCTCACGTGTTAAAGACTTGTTTACCTGCTGCTAGGTTTTGAGGAAAGATTGGATCCTGAGGGTTATAACTTTGTCTGTGGATCCATGAACTGACAAATTCCTAGGTGAATTAAGAAATAAGATCTGATTAAGGAAAGTAGGTAAACATATTAGATATGTGTCTCACTGACATGACAAAATACCTGGAAAGGAGCATATTTAAAGGAGGAAGGGTTTATTTTGGTCACAGTTTCAAGATGCAATCCTCCACGACAGGAAGGCCATAACAATAAGAGTTCCAGGTAGCTGGTTATAGTACATCTACAAGAAGCAGAAAGATGCATATCTATATTCAGAATATCTATATTCAGCTTGCTTTCTCTTTATCCAGTTCAGTCCCCCAGCCTATAGTATGATGCCACCCCTAGTGGGCTCAGAAGTGTGCATAGGTAATTCTAGGTCCTGGCAAGCTGACAGTATCAAAACCATCACAGTCACCGGGGGTGAGACTTTGATGGGTTCATCTTTCCCTGGGAGTCTTCCTCTGTCTCTGTAAGCTTCCTGGCTGCCATGGAATGAACAGCTTTGCTGTGCACCGTGCTGCCTGCTCTGATGCTCTGTCTCAACTACTGCAGAGTCCAAATGTCCATAGACTGAAACCTCTAAAATCAGGAGCCCAAACTAAACCCATAAGTTGTTTTCTCAGATGTTTGTCTCGGTGACAGAAAACTGACTAACCTAGTCATCAAAGGAATAATGTGCTTTCTCTTGGGCTGTTGCTTTCTTGGCCCACTTGCTATGGAAAAAGCCAGTCTCTTGGTCATAAGGAGAGGCCAATGAAACAAGAAAGTAAAGAGATCTGCCTGGAAGCTGCACATGTATGAGCTTTGGAATATACTGAGAGCCTCAGGAGAGCCTTCAAGTGACTGTAGACCTTTAAGCATGTCAGCTTAAAAGTTTACTTGAAACTCAGAGCCATGCCCCCAATGTTGAATCCTGAAAATCTGAGGTAACAGGTGCTTGTTGTTTGCCTTTAAGTTTTATGGTAATTTATAATACAGTGATGAGCAACCAGTAAAGATGACATCATAGATTTCTACAGGCTTTATTCAGATTATTCTTAATCAAATTGAATTTAATGAATGCATTTTCATTTTGGAAAAAGAAGCATGTCTGTATTCTCCACCACAGAACACACTGGCCTATAATTATGTTCTAGCAAATACTTTGAAATGGAAATGATTGGTATATGTGACATCGCTACATAATGTCAATCTGTCTCATAGCTTGAGTCTCTGCTCAGAGATGCTCCTCTCCCATCACCTGTAGGGTTCAGAATTGAATTGACTCATCTGTGTGCTGTTTGTGTCTCTTGATCTTAGCTCTGCTGTTGCTTAGCAATAGAGGCACTTAATGGCTCCACTCTCCTCTGCAGATGGAGATGCTCCTCCCTGTGTAGCCATTGTCTGTCTGTGATGCTGAGTTTAAAGCTGTAATTACCATTTTAAGATAAAATTAAAATTGGCCTCAGTGTTACATGTGGCCTGACCTTTTGACTTCCAGGAGCTTGTGTTGGTCCAATTTTTAATCCCTTTCTGGAAGAGCTGGACAGTCAAAATTATAAGATATTTAGAAGTCTTAAGACAAAGCTTAAGACAAAATCTTAAAGTATTCTGAGGAAAAAAAAGATGAAGGGATTTTTCATTACTAGGAAAACAGATGTTTTACAGTCACCATATGGTTACTTGAGATTTTGAGCCCCAAACCCTGGCTCCTGTGATATAACTAACCGGAAACTGAGCCAATAGCCTTAGAGGAGAAGCTGTAGCAAAGGGATCCAAAAAGAAAAAAACAAGCAGCAGGCGAGGGTAGAGGGTGAACTATCCAAGCACCGTTGACCTCTGGATCCCACTTGGTGGAAAGACTCCCAGAAATGATGGCTGCTGGGAGACTTCCTTTTCTTTTTGTAGCATGGGGATTGAACTCGGGGGTACATAAATGAGGCAAGTGTTCTACTGAACTGCTTCCCTAGTTCTTGGGGAGTTTGAGGTGTAGTCTCACTATGTAGCTCAGGCTGTCCTTGAAGTGGCTGTGTATCCCAGGCAAGTCTCAGAGGCACAGACTTTCTGTTTCCACCTCCCAAGAGCTAGAGTCATGGGAGTATACCCCCATGCTCAGACTATAGAGAACTTTTGAACACAAGGTCTAAATCAGAGAGGATCATCAGAGGCCATTATGAAGACTCAGATCTCTCATGAAATTTCTTCATTACTCACTGAATTATGTGTATGTTTTCTTGATTTTGTTTTGTTCTTCACTCAGTTGTCTAAATCTTTTGTCTGCTGCCAGGGTCATTCTAGGGACTGTGAAAACAGACAATTGAAATCTGAGGGCTGTATGTGAGGGTACCCTAATGGAGACTGACTGCCTAAATGGAAGGGCTCCATTACACCACTATCACCCCTGCCCCCCAAAAAGCATTGCCTCTACTCTTTAAAATTGGACGTTTTAGTTGAGGAGCTTAGATGAACAGGCATAAGGTGAACACTGTTTGAGATGTGAACCAGCACACTGGTTATAATCTGTGTCATCATTGGCCATCTTGTTAAACTCTGGATTTGAAAAATCAAAAGAAAAATGTCATATTAGCAAACTAATAAAGCCCCAGTGCATTGCCCTGAAGGAAAAGGTGAATATGGTTTCAGAGTATTTCAGACACGCTCCCAATTAGTCAGCTTTCTCTGGAGCAGAGGATTTTGAACTTTGAAATACTTTTATCCTCTGAATTTTAATGTTGCTCTCTGTGAAAGCGAACATTCTACAACAGTGTGGGGAGTTTAGCTGGTATTGGGCTAAGGGGAGGTACCGTCTGCTGTACGGGTAAGTCGGTCTTGCTTGTAATTTGGCACATGTGATCTAATGAGAAGTGATGACAGACACTGAAGTGGGTTGTATTTCAGTGGCTTAGAAAATCAGGACTTATGAACCCACAGAAACCCAAAATAGACTAGTTAAAATAGAGCAAAATTATAGTGTTGAGAGTGTTTAATAAGTGCAGCAAATTGCTACAGGGAAACCAAGTTCTTATTTTTCAAACTTTATTAGATCATGCACTCTACAGACTACATACTTAATTACATGCAACATTCATGGCCTCAGCACAGACATTACCTACTTATAATCTGCCCCCCACCCATTTGCAGAGTTTTCTTTGTGCTTGCCTCTAATTTTCAATATCCTCTACACAATTCAAAATTAATTAAACAGAGTAGAAAGTGTGAGTCAGGTGAACTTCATCTGACAAGCAGAGTCACACTGCCAGAATCAGTTGCCTCAATCCCAGTGACTGGTGTGCAAAACAAGTCATTTTGGTTTAGGGAAGGCACCAAAGGTAAGCAGCCTCTGTAGTCATCTTACCCAGTCTTCTTGCTATAGCAGTGAAGGTTTGCCACCCAGTGATGTTCTAGTTCCCCTTTTCTGTGCTTGCACTGTGGGCTTGAAGAGACATGCTCCGTACTTTACATTTGTAAACTCCCTTACAGTTTTAAATGTCATGCTATAAATGATGGCATGTATGTCCGTCATAACAATACCAGGAAGTGAGAAGTAGATGCCGTCTTCCTCTTCTGGAAGGAGCAGGCTAGTGAGGTAAGGACCTTACTATGTGGCTCTAGAAGTTGCAAACTGAATCCTACTTTAGAGCTCTTGACTACTTTGTTAGGTGTGTTTCAAACTACAGTGCATCTGGTATTTTGATAGACAGTTGGGTGTTAAATTGGTGTGCACTTTCTAGCCAATGATTTTCATGATGGATAAGCTTTAGAAATCTCAACTCTCTTCCTTCTCAGCTTTGGTCACTTCCTTTGGGAAGTCTCAAGGACTTGTATTCTTTATTTCCTGTGTGTGTGCCGTAATCTGGATTTGGTTTCCCAGCAAGACCCAGTGAACGCTTTCCAAGTCTTCTGAGAAGGGTACAATTCTTTCTTCTCATAAACATCTCTTCAGATAAACATACAAATGACTCACCACAGCAAGTATAGAAGTTAACAATCAATTTTATTCATTTTCTTTATCATTGTAAAATGTCCCCACTGTCAGTTTTTGGGAATCTATCCTACCCAGTCAGCATCTTTGACCAGTGATCCCAGAGACAGAAGCATCTCTTCTTAAAGTTCAAGGTCTTGCCATATTTTCATTTTCAAGCATATTTTGGATGTTAGTTGAGCCCAGAGCCTTGTGCATGCTAGGCAGGTACTCTGCCCCTGAACCACATCTTGAGATGCATTTTCAAATAGATCCCTGAGGCACACACACAAAGAGATCACATTCCATATGATTCTCCAATTGAAAGTGTGTTGTCAATGGTGCCACCCCTTCTGAACTGAGCTCAGAACCCTGAATGTTGAAAATCTACTGTGAAAACAAACACAGTTGGACCCTGTGATGTCCTCAGATCCTGTGTTCTCACTGTCAGCACTGTGGGGCAGGCAGAGACGTAGTGAGGCATTAACCTTGCCTCAAGACTTCCCACTCCCATCCTGAAGATTTATGTGTCTGTTCTTGCTGCATTTGGAAGAAGCCATGTGCCTCTTATTGAGGATGCTCTTTTGCTGGAGGAGTGGCTGCTGCTTTGGTAACTTATCTTGCTGCTGTTATAAAACACCTAACAAAAGTCACTGAAGGGTATATTTTGGCTCAAGTTCGTGAGAACAGTAAACGATGGCAAAGTAAGTCACTCCACAGGAAGCTGAGGTGGCGGATCACACTGCATCTGAAGTCAGAACGCAGAAAGCAACGGATGCTGACTCTCAGCTCACTTGGTTGTTTTCCTTCAGTCCAAGACCCCAATCCATGAATGGTGTGGACCACACTTACAGCCGGCCTTCCCTCCTCAGTTAACCTGACCTAGATCATTTCTCTCACAAGTATAACCAGAGGCTCATCTTATTAACTATCACATCTGTCATTTATAGCAGCCTGTGATCTGGTAAGGGCAAAGGGGTTCTTAGGATATATGAACCAGGTTGGCCTTACAGACAGTGGGGTAGTTGGCTTCAGAGTTGTGAATGATTATGAAGGAGTTAAGATTAAAGAGTTGTCCTGAGAGTAAATGGTGTTAGATGGTTTAGGTACTTAAGTTCTGCTTTAGCTAGTCATGTGACCCACAAAAGCATCACTAAGCCTCATGTTTCTGGCTTTCAGGTGAAGTTGGTTATCCTGAATTCATGGGATTGTCATAAGGATTGAGAGAGAAGAAACATATGTTACTCTTGTTCAATATACACTACTGTCTAAATGTTGAGTGAAAATATCCTGCCATTACTGTTGGCTTCTTTTCCCCTCTCAGATTATAAAAGTCTTGAGAATGGAGACTGTTCTATTCTCTATGAATATCTAGACTCCATCTTCCTGACAAAGTGCCGAGCTTAAATCAATGTATTTCCCCATGATTTATTTACTTTTTGTATCTCTTTGTGACTCAGTTATGTGCTTGAGTGAATATGTACACACACACACCACACACACACCACACACACACACACACACACACACACACACACACACAAACACACTACCCTCTGACTTTTCCATGGGCAATTCATTATAAGTAATATAACTTCAAAAGGGAGGCTGATTATCTAATGTGTTATCCCTGTGGCAACCCAGTGAAAGCAGTGTAAGTTCCGGGCGCAGTCAGGATACCCAGAAATTATTTTGTTAAATGAATCTGTGCTATATAATAATATTCACCACAGTTGACTCTGTGTATATGACAGATAATTATGAGAGATGAGCCAAGAGGCATGTCAGTAAGTATATGCAGTAATAATGGGGAAGATACTAGAACTATTCCAAAAAGAAAGGGAGTTTGAGCAGTGCTAATGCAGGCACTTTGGGCGGACTGTATAAATAGTACAGCATCAAGAAGAGTGAGAGAGACCAAGGCCAGAAAGAGGAGGTTAAGACTGTGCCAATGATCTCGGGTTACAATTAGCCAGGTGTTAACTGTTAGCAGGGAGTGGGAAGAATCAAAGCCAGGGAACCACATGTTCTCCGAAGAGGAGATGTGCTGTAGTCCTCTCACCTCTGGCTAAACAGAGCCTCCTATTATTTTGGAAAGGGCATAGGGCAGATCCCCGGATGAACTCTGAGTCGGGAGATACTGTCTAGCCTCTATTCTGTACAGAGGAACAAAGGAAAATATGGGATTCTTAGTTCATGAAGGCCAGTTCATGAACTAACATCTTAATAATTTGAAAAATATGTTTCCCACTTTTTGTCTTGAAAAAGTCACACATCTTTGTGACTAAATCTTGTACACATTGTCATTGCCAAAGACAAGATCATGTGGAATGGCTTGGACTTAGAAACACTAGTTTAGGTTTTCAGTGGATCCAGGGACCAGTTGGGGTGTCTGTTGGGTTCGGCATCAACTCTGAGGTTAAGACAGTCAAAATAAACCCTTTCCTTTATAAGTTACCTTGGTCATGGTGTTTTATCATAGAAACAGCAAAGTAACAAAAGCTGATTATGGAACAAACTCAGGCTATTGTGTATTGTCAGAAATGTTAGCAATCCTAATGACAAACAGGGGCCACCAAAGCCATAGCTAACTTGACGTGGTGATACTCTGGTGGTGGCATGAAACTGCAAGTATTAACAAGGGAAATAGAATTAAAATGGTATATTACAAAATATTTAACACTGAAGAACGCTGTGAAAGATAAATGATGGAACAACATAGCCTTTGAAATCATGACGAGC
The DNA here is from genome assembly GCA_030674055.1 of Rhabdomys pumilio. Taxonomy (NCBI): domain Eukaryota; kingdom Metazoa; phylum Chordata; class Mammalia; order Rodentia; family Muridae; genus Rhabdomys; species Rhabdomys pumilio. Next base: position 14,984,635 of record JANHMN010000014.1, on the reverse strand, counting down.
AAATCATGTCGTCTTCCTCTTGCCCTCCCTGCAACACAACTGTGAGCTGACTGATGTAATCTGAGGATATGGTGCCTTATGTGGGAAAGGGAATTAAAGCTGCAGCCTAAGACAAGCCTGTTAATCAGCCGATCTTTACAGAGTTAGATTATTCTGGACTTTTCAGACAGGCCTGATATACTCATAAGGACTCTAACCATAGGTTAGGCTCTGGGTCACTCAGTGTGTGAAAAGATCTAGCCAACCACAGATGATACTGAAGAAGCCTGGAGCCAAGGAATGAGGGCAAGGAGTGGATTATCCCTTGATACTAGTCCTTGCTTTCAACCCAGTGAGTTCTGTAGCAAACTTTTGTCTGTAGGATAACTTTAAGATTCTACATTTGCTGAAATGACAGATTATATTTTACCAGTGCTAATTGTTCATTAATAAAATTTTATTCACTTTTTTTGAAAAATTCATGCATGTACAGAATATATTTTGATCATTACCTTTGTTTCCTACCACTGTGACAAACAACATGAGCAAATGCAACTTGTGAGAAAGGGGTTTGTTTGGCCAACAAGTCCGAAGAAACAAATCCAACATCAGGGAAAGCTAAGGCAGGAACTCAAGGCAGGAACTGAAGCAAGAGAGCATGGAGGAGCACGGATTGCTTGCTTTTATGGTTTGCTCAGCTTGCTTTCTGATACAACCCAGAATCACCTGCCCAGGAGTGGAACCACCACAGTGAACAGGCCCTCCCATAGCAATCGCTAATTAAGAAAATGGCTCACTGACTTGGCCATGGGCCAATCTAATGGAGGAATTTTCTCATTTGAAATTTCATCTTCCAGGAAAAAATTTTAAAATAATAGAACAGTCATTTCCATTCCACACTACCTGTCTCCTGCTCACTCCTCTCATCTCTCACTCTAACACCTATCCTTTTTTTTTTTTTTTTGCTTTATTTTGTTTTTCTGATAATCTACTAAGTCAAGAAAAATGACTGTCTCTCCTGCGGGAGCTGTCAACTGGCACTCGCTCCTCAGCTCAGGATGAGGCCTCATGTGCAGAAAACACAGCTGTTGTAGGTTCATGGGTCAAATGGCTCTGTGGTGTCCAGAGACACTATTTTGTAGCTGTTCTTTCCCTCTTCTGGCTCCTGTAGTCTTTCCTTCCCCTGTACTGCAATGCTCCCTGTGCCTTGGGAGAGAGAAAGGGAAAGGGGGGAAGGGGGAGAGGGGGGAAGGGGGAAAGGGAGAGAGGGGGAATGGGGGAGAGGGGGAAAGGGCAAATGGGGAAAGGAAGGGGGAAAGGGGGGAAGGGGATAGGGTAAAGGAACGGGGAAAGGAAGGGGGAAAAGAAGGAGGAAAAGAAGGGGGAAAGAAGGAGGAAAAGAAGGGGGAAAGGGGGAAAAGAAGGAGGAAAGGGGGATAAAGGGGGTAAAGGGGGTAAAGGGGCTAAAGGGGAAAGGGAAAAGGGAAAGGGAAAGGGAAAAGGGAAAGGGAAAGGGGGATGCGACGTAGATGTCCCATTTAGAGCTGCACACACCACACTCACTTATTCTCTGCATTTGTTCCACTTGTGGATCTACATTAGCCTCTGTCACCCGCAAAGGAAGCTTCTCTGATGAGGGGCAATAGTTGTATTAATCTGTGGCTATAAGTGTGTGTAACAGGAGGTATTTAGAATTTGGTGCTTGGTCCAGCTTGTTCCCAGGTGGCTGCCATTTTCCCGCTGCTCTGGCTCTGGACCGCAGCGGCTATCTAGAAACACCGGCCCTGGCACCCATGAGATGCCAGCATGGCGGCTGGCTCTGCCAATTCACCACGATGCCCCCGAAAAGCTTGGCTGAGCCCCTGATAATACCCACCATCCTCGTGGTACCCAGTAGAAAGAAGACTCTTAAAGCTTAATGATTAGCTAAAGGATTTATATATTTAGAAATGCTCATTTAACAAGATGCCCACACAATTAGAGTTGTTACTCAATATCTAACCTTTTATAGAAGTTGCTACCCAGGACAGCTTTCGACCCATCCTTGCTTCTCTAAGGCTGCTCCCTCTCTCCTCTCTCTTCCCCTTCCTCTCCTTCTCTCCTCCCAACTCCTCACTCCGCCTACCTCTCAATCACCGAGCTTTATTGCAAATGAAGTGGGGAAAACATCCCGCTACAAGAGTGAATATTCAAAAGGTAGTTTAGTATTATGTCCTATTTAGCAAAACATTAGTAGTAGATTCTTTCCTAGAATATATGGCCTCCCCAGCTACAGGCTCTTATCCAATTTAACTGTATCAGCCATGAGTTCCCTCTTGGAGAAAGAGCCTTAAGGCTAATTGAAAAGGTGTTGGTTGCTTTCATGAACTTTATGGCACTATTGTATCAATGACATCTTTTTGGACCCGTTAATATTGTAACTCAGAAGGTTCCCACCTGGGTATAATTTGCTGATTTTTCTACCCCATTTTTTTTTTTAACATATCTGGGACAAGAAATAGTTCGGGTTTTCCAGATTGGGGAATATTTGCATTTTTGTTTCAGTGGCAACAGAAAAATGGCAACAAAACAGAGGGGTGACCTTGAATACAAACCCAGTCAGACTGAATTTCACTAAATATTAAATGATGAAACATGAAAACAGAAAGATAGAAACTGTCAAAGCATTAGAAGTGTGCAGGCTAACTACATGCCATGTATGAAACAGCTTCAGTTAGAAGAAATAAGAATAGAAAAACGTATTTCATACAAAGATTAAATTATAACCAACTTGAAATGGCTCTAATAACTGACAAAATTTAAGACCCGTTTTAAAGTTACTAAAGGCAAAGAGGTCCTAATAAAATGTTTGAAAGTTGTCAGGAAGATACATTTGTTGTAACCGCATCTAACAATAGAGAACCCCCAAACGGACCAGTGAAAAGACAAATAGATATTTTGTCAAAGTTGATTGTTAATTTTAATACAGCTGAGTAATCCTTGTCCAACATCCTTGGGGCCAGAGATACTTGCAGGCTTTTAGAGTTGGGGATGTTTGCACAGAATTTCCCAGCTAACCATCCACTTCTAAAAAATCATAATCTGAAATACTAAAAAAATAGAAACTTTTAAAACATCCTGTTGACACTTGATTTTTCTTTGGTTTTGTAGGAATTTAGGCTAGATTTTTGGATTAGGGTGTGCCACTTGTACTATACTCTAATAATTTTGAAATGTTCAACTACACAGAAAAATATTCTATGAAGGTCTTGAACAACTATCCATTAAATCAACCTACTAGGACTTTAGAGAGTATTCCACCCAGTGAAGGATACATTTAAGGAATACTTTTGCTTTTAATGGGTTTCACTGAACTCACAGTGCCAGTGAGACAGTGAGATGCTAGGAGGGTGAAGGAGCCCTCCACCAGTCCTGATGTTTGCTGGGGACCATGTAAAGAACCAATGTGTGCAAGATGCACTCAGACCTTCATGTACATATGACCCCCCAATATACATGCTAAATAAATAAGCAAAATGTGAAAAGGGGTGAAATTATAAATGGTACATTTTGAGAACACTGTGGTATTAATGCAGAAATCAATAATGAAAATAAATATGTTGAGACATCTCCATATGAAATGTCCAAAAAAGAATAACTCTATAAAGATACAAGGCCAAGAATTGTTTGCCCGAATTGCGGATTAGCAGCAGAGGTAGACTGCGAGGTAGCAATAAGAGTACTTTTGGGGTGGTCAGAATGCTCTGTGACTGGCTTGTGGTTACAATTGCGTCTAAACATAATAATGCTTAGTGTCTTCATCAGAGTTTCTATTCCTGCACAAAACGTCATGACCAAAAAGCAAGTTGGGGAGGAAAGGGTTTATTCAGCTTACACTTCCACATTGCCGTTCATCACCAAAGGAAGTCAGGACTGGAACTCACACAGGGCAGGAAGCAGGAGCTGATGCAGAGGCCATGGAGGGATGTTACTTACTGGCTTGCTTTCTTATAGAACCCAGGACTACCAGCTCAGGGATGGCACCACCCACAAAGGGCCCTCCCACCCTTGATCACTAATTGAGAAAATGCCTTACAGCTGGATCTCGTGGAGGCATTTCCTCAACTGAAGCTCCTTTCTCTGTGGTAACTCCAGCTTGTGTCAAGTTGACACACGAAACCAGCCAGTCCACTTAGACTGCTCACCTTCTCTTTAGAGCAAAGGTTGAAGCAAGTTAGAAGACTTCCTATCAGTTCTCCCTCAGGGATGTCACTGGAAGGGAAACCCAGGCTAGAACTCTGAAAGCAGCTTGATAGCATGCTCAGTGCAGCACCAGCTCCAAGCAAGTAGTTTTGAAGGTGGATAAGAAAGGTCATTGTGTGCATTTTCTTTCTGTCTTCAATTAGAGGTCTTATTATGTACAAACTAGACTCAGCTAATTTATCCAACACTTAAGGAACTACCAATGCAATTTTGAGAATTATTTTATGCTGAGATGGGCATTGATGCACGCCAGTTATCAGCATTCATACAAGTGATCTGAGCCTTAGATAGGTCAAGGACTCAATCCAACTCCTTCTGGGGATCATTCCATAATTGCCCTGTGCATCTCACTGAGGAAGTTAATTAGGAACACATAGAACTATTGGCATTTCTGATACCAAATCAGGCTCTCATAGCGCTGAAGATTATCTTAATGGTGACGGAATTGATCACATTGAGTAAATGGGGTTCTTGCTATAGCTGTTGCTGAGATCTGTGAATTTGATTTGATTTCTTCCTCAGAAAGAATTTCAGAGGAAAGGAGAGTAAGCTCTTATGAGTAGAATAAGTTCTTCTGAGTGACCAACTTTGGTATGTAGTATGGCTTGCTTTAGTTAGGGTTTGTGAACCCTAGCTGTGAACAGACACCATGACCAAGGCAACTCTTGTAAAGGACATTTACTTGGGGCTGGCTTACCTGTTCAAAGGTTTAGTCCATTACTATCAGAATGGAGAACATGGCAGCTTGTAGACAGGCATGCTACAGGAGGAGCTGAAAGTTCTACAAAGGAAGTCAGGAGTAGACTATCTTCCATTTGGCTAGGAGGTGGGTCTAGAGTGAACACTTCTTCCAACAGGGTCACACTTCCTAATAGTGCCACTCCCTGGGCCAAGTATATTCAAACCACCACACGGCTAATCCATGTCTTCAGATTCAAAGGCAAGAACCAGTTCTTGTCATTTCAGCATGGAGTCAGCTATGGACACCTGAGTAGGACATACTATTAAGAAGTCTAAAGTTTAATCATTTGTTAAGTTTCTTGAGCACTTCATAGCTGGAGAGGACCTCTTAGTACTCAAATAGAAAATTATACAGATGTTTTAGAAGTCAGGCTTCCTTCTATAACAAACAACAGAAGAAAATTCTAGGCCTAGTACATCTAGATGGAATTTGTTGTTATGACGAAATGCCAAGGCTTGTTAGGCAACTGCCTCTGGCATCCGACAAGAATGGCACCTCTTGGTTTTGAAGTGCAAATATTGTGTCAAAGGCGGGTCACTAGGCATTTGACACTGGGCAGTTGCTGCTTACTGTTATCTGTAACAGTGAAGAAAGTAGCTAATTCCTAGGGAAGACAGTTGTTACAGAGAACTAGGTACCTAGGAAGGAAGGCTGGAGGAGGAGGCTTCCCACTCAGATCTCAGGAATAACTTCTGAATAGCATGCAGAGCTAGCCACTTCTACTCAGGATGGGGAGGAGTGGGGTGAGGGAGCAGGGAGACTGGGAATCTGGACATCACTGTACAAAGCAAGCTGTTGACATCATGCTGATGTTGTCCTGTGACCCCCTACACCAGGATGCTGCAGTGCTGTAAGAGGGTTCTGCCCTCTGTGACCATGCCTGCCAGACACAATGGCTGCAACAACAGAAAAGAGCCCCATTGTACTGATTTATTTCATTCAGCACCTGAGTTGTAAGAAGGCCTGGAAAATACAGATTTTAGAGTTGAGTCCCTGAGGCCCAGAGTACATATCATCAATTGCATGTGAAAGAAAGCTGAGTTCCTTGCAGACACAGGCAATGAATAGTGATAGCTATTAGACAATCACAATCATAACATTTGAACTCTTCAGAAGTGGTGCCTTCAGTTTGGTAGCTGCCCAAGACTTTTTAACCCACAGGTCTTCTGCCCTCAAAATAAAGACAGAGTTGCAGACTTGCATTTGAGAGAAGAACACAAAGGCCATCACCCTGTGAGATGTTGCATCCCCCAGCGGCAACTCCCTCCCTCCCTGGTGACTGCTGAATCGTACAGATCTCTTCTCCAAGAGGCTTGTTTGCTCTTGGGAAGTTATATTTTTTTAACTCAATTACACTTATTTGCTGTAATTATTAAAGACTTTGCTCTCAAAACTGATTAAAAATCAGGAATCAGTATGTTTTAGGAATGATGAAGTTTAACAGTGGATTTAACTCATTAATTCACACTTACATAAATCAAATACTTTGATTTGGTAGGAAAAAATTGTAAAAAAAAAATCTGGTAGACTGTCAAATCATTTCTAGACAGATGACTCATTTCTTGGGAAATTAAATAGAAAATGCTTGCAGAATTTGTGGTTTATAAAAAGGCCCTCTCATCTAATGAATAGTGACAGCAACACAGACTTAGTGAGTAGAATCCTTAGGGCACCTCTGGAGCCTCCTGGCATTTGCACAACAGTTAACGCATGTTGGGTTGATGCACAGGGCATGTGTTCTGGGAGAGGATGATGAGATCCCTTTGCAGGAGGTGGAGTTCTCTGAACATGAGATAAAGGTGTGAAAAGAGCAGTGTGAAGCGCTCAACTAGCTGTGCCCAAGAAGGTCTAGAAATCTGTGTTGAAAACATTGAGCGGCCATTTGCGGTAGAAATGATATATGTCTGTGCCTGATACTGTCCATAGCACTCTGTGGATACATGGAAGATGGCCACAACCAACCTGCAGCTAAACAGGGTAGGGGAGCAGCCTGAGGATGAGGCCAGTGTGACCCTGCCCTTGCATGGAGGGAGTTTCTCTGAGGTTGTAGGCTTCTCAGCTATGTGTAAGCAGGTCTTCAGAGTACTCAGCAGCTAAGTTGAAAGCACTTCATAGTATCTTGTGGTTACAGACCCTGGGGATGAGGGGATGGGAAGAAGTGTGGTAAATTCCAAAGCAAGGAGGTTCGGGGACCTCCTGACTGAGGAAATGCCATGGTCTGCCAATAAATAAAACCAGTCAAGTGAATAAAAAAAACCACCTTTAAAATAAAAGCAATTAAATAAACTGTCTGAGACCTATTGTGTGTAAGGCCATCTGTTTGAAAGGAGATAGAAATATAACACAGGGTCCCAAGTCCATATCTGGTGTTATGCCTGTGAAACTTCCTCTCTTCAAAGCCAAGTTGCATGAATAGGGTGGACCTCTATTAACTTGCTTTGGCCATATGAGAAACAGCTTCCACATTGCTTGGCCTTATCCAGTTCAAATACCTCTTTGCATCCTGTCTTGAGCCTCAGGAGGCACATCATCCTGCCTTATACCCTGACCTAATACTGTCCTACAAATCTCATTGTCTTTGAACTTTACACACAAGAGATGTGATTTTAGTCTTTTTTCATTAAGGGATCCTATATAATCCCATGGATGTAGCTGGGTGTATGGAATTAGTATTGCTTGGCTATCTTAGATGTACCCCCTGCCTAAGTACCTAAATGTCTGCCTACAACGTCTTTAGGAAGGCCTAGGGTAACCAAGAAACACATATATGTCACTGTCACCCATGAAGAAGTCACAGCAAGTGGGGGCATCTGTAAGCAGATGGAAGAGATCTATGGAGATTAAGGTGCTACAAGAAGAGCAGAACTAGAAGAAAAGGGAAGAATACAGACCCACGGGCAGAGGCTGGGCACTAGTCAGAGAAAAGGAAGGAGGAGACCTCAGAGGCATCTGAACAGCTTGTCTTATGTAAAGAGGAAGCTGAGATACTGAGAGGAAAACAAACTTTTCCTAGTGTGATACAGACACTCAAAGATCCCCTTCCAAGTCGTTCTTCCCGCCATGTCTTTCTACAGAACCCAGAGGTGAGGGACAAGACTGAGGGTGAAACTGGAGACATTAAAGGAAGGAGAACTAAAGCCAGTTGGTGATGGTGCACACCTTTAGTTCCAGCACGTGGTAGAGGCAGAGGCAGGCGAGTCTCTGAGTTTTAAAGCCAGCTTGGTCTACAGAGTGAGTTCTGGAATAGTCATGGCTATACAGAGAAACCCTGTCTCGAAAAACAACCCCCCTTTGCCCCCCAAAAGAAGGAGAATTAAGGTCTCTCTTGTGTCCTGCTGGAGATGCTGTCAACCTTCTGGCCAGGTGATGAGGTCTACTGAGCATGGGGGAATGAAGTGAGGAGGCCCCGTGCATGTTAGCCCATTGTCTGTGGGGATAAGTGGGAAGTCCAAAGCTGTTGGAGTCACTGGATTTAAGAATTCTGAAGTGTCCAAGCCTCTCTTCCCAGAAGAAATTTGTATTTCTACAGTGAGAGCATTGCTTTGTCTCATGTATGTGCTTCCAACAGCCATTAATCCACAGTCTGCCTTGTGGTCAGGGCACCAGGAGTCAGTGCAATGGTAACTAATGTGCATGTACTCAGCCCCTCCTGTCTGTGCCCATTCTGGAAATGACAGTGCCTGGCCGGAACCAATGTCGGCTCCTTATGAGCAGACACCTAGAAGGATGTATAAGTGGGAAGAACTGGTATTCTAATCTTCTCATTCTACTGACTGTTGCCTTAGGTGGCTAAAGGACTTTTCTGTAAGCCTTGGTTTCCTTATCTATAAAGAATGAGGAATACATTTGTGGACTCATTAAAAGTAAAAGATGTAATACTAAAAGATTTTTAATTAATTTTAAAAGATTTTTTAATCCATTTTAAACTCAATGTATAGTTACTCCTTTGGGAATCTTAAAGCACTTATTTTTTTTTAAAAAAAAAATCCATAAAAGCAATTCAGTTGACAGCTTTTGTTACTGATTTTCTTGAGAGATGAAAGCAACTATATATTGATTCCCACATAGTCCATGTATTTTTTTTTTTTAATTATAGATAATGTCAGGCCTGCTGAGGTTCTTTTTCTCAGTTTGTTCTTTCTATGTCTACCATTCTGGAGACAATGGGACCCAGGGGAGTGGAGCTGATACATGAGGCAGACTGAAGTCTCATGCAGCAGCCAACTTTATTCAGAGCATCAGATAGTTTATCCTCTGGGTGTTAAGAAAGGTCACATGAGTAGTGTCCAAGCACAAGGACAAGCAGCCTGTGGCAGGCAAGCTGCACATGGTGAAAACGTGTTTTTTCACAGAGGCATATCAACAAATACTAATAGCCAGTTGTGATGAATGACTTGAAGTAAAACTCACTTCTATCCAATACACCTGGAAGGGGCATAAAAGCACATTCCAAGACCAATTTTGTGTTTTGAAGAAACAGAGGTCACAAGACTCTAGTTTTCTTGGAATTTTCTCACAAGCACTCAGAATCCTCATTCTTGTACCCTGTTCCAACATTGCTACAGTTAATGGCACACGAGGGAGAGCGACCTCAGATTAACCCAAGTAAGGATTTAAAAACTGAAGGATAAGAACACATTTAAACAAGGGTTAAAAAAAAGGAGGGGCAGACAAACCTCAGTCTGCCATATGTTTACTGGTCTATTTGTGTGTTCTTGGCAGACATCTAGAAGCTGCCCCTTCGTGTTATAAGGTTATGCTTTGATTGACACCTTACCTTCTGCAGTCCTGCATTATAAGGATCTCATAGAAGATGGACAATGTGGTTTGTCAGCAAAATGTAGGAACATGTTTGGGGGCTTCTAATACACAACGAACTCCTCTCTTCAGCAGAAGCTACCAGAATAGTCGCCCTCTGAGTGCTCAGAACTGTTCTTGTAAGGCTAGCAGGATGTCCCTCAGTTTGCTACCTGGAAATAAGAGCAGAATTAGAGAGAAAAGAAATAGACAGAAATGTCATTACAGACCTTGCATAAGTGAGTGAGTTCTGAACTGGGAACTACTTCATGTATATAAAATAGTAATTCACTTTCTCCCGCTCACTGCTTTGAGTAGGGTTTTCAGTCCCTTGTCACCTGAGAACTGCTGACAGTACATTAAAATGGACATAACTGTACTCACCAGTGGTTCCCACAGCAAGTGCCCACCCTCTCCCAGCTATCATCTCTGAAGACTGTCACTCATGGACTTGCTGTTCATCTTGGCACATGCGCATATTCCCTGCCTGTCTGCATTGGCCTGTTTCCTTTAATTTATTAGATTGTGACATACATGCATTACTCCATGCTTAGAAAGATATTCTGTACATATCCTACAGAAAAGAAATATTCATTTAAAGTTCATGCAGGGCAGGGGTAGCAAGGCAGGCACCTTGCTCATCTCCATGGCCTGGGGGCTTTGTATTTTCCATCTTCAACTGCTTGGAAGGTTATCTCCATCCCCACCAGAGAAAGAAACCTCATGAGATTGAGGAATGTGTCTCCCCTGTGCCGTTTGTGGAATGCAGCAGGTTTCCTGAAGATACTGACCTAACCATGGGTTCACACCTAGAAGACCAGGAGGACAGAGAATGGAGCAATAGTTGTCATGTGCAGGAGCCGTAGCTGCGGTGACAGGAGCCGTAGCTGTGGTGACAGGAGCTGTAGCTGCGGTGACAGGAGCCGTAGCTGTGGTGACAGGAGCTGTAGCTGTGGTGACAGGAGCTGTAGCTGTGGTGACAGGAACTGTAGCTATGGAGACAGGAGCTGTAGCTGTCCTGCACAGGAGCTGTAGCTGTGGTGACAGGAGCTGTAGCTGTGGTGACAGGAGCTGTAGCTGTGGTGACAGGAGCCGTAGCTGTGGTGACAGGAGCTGTAGCTATGGAGACAGGAGCTGTAGCTGTCCTGCACAGGAGCTGTAGCTGTGGTGACAGGAGCCATAGCTGTGGTGACAGGAGCTGTAGCTGTGGAGACAGGAGCTGTAGCTGTGGTGACAGGAGCCATAGCTGTGGTGACAGGAGCTGTAGCTGTGTGCACAGGAGCCATAGCTGTGGTGACAGGAGCTGTAGCTGTGGTGACAGGAGCCATAGCTGTGGTGACAGGAGCTGTAGCTGTGGTGACAGGAGCTGTAGCTGTGTGCACAGGAACTATAATGATGGTGTACAGGAGTTATAGGTGTCATATATATGAGCCATAACTGTGCTGTATGGTAGCTAGAGCTATGGTTCTCAGGTATAGCTGTGATATGTTGTGTTTTATTAAAAGGAAACAGGATACGTTTGATAGAGCCAGGTGGTGAGGTGGGAAGGGTGCCTGGGCAGGCCCGTGCTGAGGCATCTTCTCCCCCTGAGGTACCAGCCTTATGATGGATATAGTATGAAATAGAGTTTATTTGGAGCATAGGAAGGGGAGTTGAGAAGGAAGTGGAGACAGACAGACAGACAGACAGACAGACAGACAAAAGGAGAAGGGGGAAGAGGAAGAGGAGGAGGAGGGAGAGGAGGAGGAGGAGGAGGAAGAAGAAGGAGAAGGAGAAGGAGAAGGAGAAGGAGAAGGAGAAGAAGAAGAAGAAGAAGAAGAAGAAGAAGAAGAAGAAGAAGAAGAAGAAGAAGAAGAAGAAGAGGAGACCAGGAACACATGGATAGTGGGGAAGGGTGAGAGGGAGAGAGGGAGAGAGGGACAAAGGGATCCAGGAGAGAAGAGAGTCAGAGAGAATAAGAGAGCAAGGAAGGAAGAAAAAACAGCCCCTTTTATAGTAAGCCGGGCCTAATCTGGCTGTTGCCAGGTAACTGCTGGGCAGAACCTAAAAGGAATGCTAACATCATGTACAGGAGATATAGCTGTGGTATATAGGAGCTGTATACGGTATAAAGTGATATATATGAACCATAGCTGTGGTGTATTTGTTCTATAACTGTGATGTACAGGAGCTGTAGATGTGGTGTGTGGAAGCTGGAGATGTGGTATATATGGAACATAGCTGTGGTGTGTGGGAGATACAGCTGTGGTGTACAAGAGTTGTGGTGTACAAGGTTGTGGTGCGTAGAAGCTATAGCTGTCATGTACAGAAGCTATAGTTACGTCATATAGGAACTGTTGCTAAAGTACACAGGAACTGTAGCTACGATACACTTGTGTGGAACTCAGTCTTAGAATAGTGACAAGAGACACAGGAAATAGGGAAACCTAACACGTGCTAGTAAGTGTTAAAGATGTCATCTCTGAGTGGGAAAAACCAAGGACAGAGAGTATTAGAGTTTCTCTCTAAAGGGCTCAGGCCATGGCTCTCCCTGCGAGTGAGTGAAGTTGGAGGGAAAGAAGCATAAATCTGAGCTTTGGGTCTGTTTCTTATGAGAGAAGAATGTGCTGTTAATGTGGAAATATTCCTAGTTGTCTTGAAAGAACACTTTGGGGGAAGTTTGGAGAGAGTGGACATGCATAAGAAACCCACAAGAGAAGGCTGTGGTGTCGACAGAACAAAGATGGCAGGAAAAGATGCCCTGCTGTCTCGACTATGGCATAGACCCAACCTCCCACAGCTTCTGAAAGTTAATGCGGATATTTAAACATAGGCCTACTAATCAGCCAATCCTATCACCTGCTTTCACATCTCATTTCACTCACTCTAGGAGTTACATGTTATGACTCATGATACAGACATGCATGCATGTACACACACATGTGCACACATATGCGCTCACATGCATACCTAACACACAAGCTCACACCCACATCATACATGCATACACATATGTGCACACACAAGAACATATAAATTCATATACACATGTGCCCAGATATGTTCACATATAGACACATACATGTATGTATGTATAAACATGTGCAGATGTACATGCAGGCTCACACACTTGCCCTCACACATATAATGCACATACCTACACACATATGCACAATGCACTCCTACACATACATAAGTATATACATATATACTCATACAGAATATACACATGCACTCATATATACTTATGCACACACACACACACACATGCACACAAATTCTCTAAAGAGTACACACACACACACACACACACACACACACACACACACACACACACACGTTCTCTAAAGAGTACTCATCGCCACTACAGACAACACATGCAGATGGCCCTCATCTTCTTCATTTCTTTAATTCTAGTCACAACGCACTAAACTAGTCTCAGTCCCCATTAACAGGTCATATGAAGTTCTAAAAATATTAAAGAAACAAACCAAAAGCCAACAAAACATTGGCCCATATAATTGCCATGTAGAGATAGAATGACTTGGAAAAAAGAGCATATCATTTTTGGTTTGCTTTTTTCTTTCTCTTGTGTACTGTTTATGGTGCTGAATTACAGGACTTTTTTTTTTAAGTATATATAGTATGCTGAACATATTCCTTCTCATAGCTCCTACTGAACCCTTCCATCCTCCATCCAGTCCTTCTCCAGGGTTACTACCGTATGCTGCAGACTTTTCAGAGGACCTTATGACCAAGAAGCTGGAAAGTTTCTGCTGAAAAGTTATTTTTCTAACCAAATGATTCCCATTCACTGTAACCAACAGTCTCTGCCCTCAAAACTGGGTCAAGTGTGGTCTTGGAAAATTAGTCATCAGTGTTCTAGGAGTGATGAAAGAGAAGGAAGAGCCAGTCTTCTTTAATGGTGAGGGCTCTAGTAGGTCACCCACACTTCCGGGGAGTATGGAGAGGGAGACAGAAAGGGAGAGGAACAGAGAGAGCAGGGATGGGAAGGGAATCAGAGAGGGGGAACGGAGAACACATTGAAGGCAGATGGATCTGGAAATTTATGGGGAGGAATGGAGAATTATCAAAATATCATGACTGGAATTTTCAAATAACTAATGCGAATACATTATTTAATAAGTTAGTTTGCAGAATTGTGAAGGAAACGTAAGACTAAAACTCTGGCTCTGGGCAATGAGAAATATTTGAGAGTGCTGTGGATAGATCTAAGCTATCTCAAAGACACTGTGAGCTCCAGGACCTCTGCCAGCTTGCAGTGCCCCTCTCCTTTTATTGCTTGTCTGTAAGCAGAGATGACATCTCTCCTATGCAGTGGCTCTTCTTGTAAAAGAAGCCACATTACTTAAGAGTCTACACTTGGAGCCTGGTCATGTGATCAACAGCAATGGTTACTGTCCTTGGGTGTCAGGGTTAAATTGCAGGCCATTCTTGATCCCCCTGGAACGGTGCCTGACTCACAGCAGCAACAAATATGAATATCTGGTCATAGCAGCAACCCAGAGACATACGTGCAGATTATATGTTGTAAAACATATGCAGATCAGAGTATGAGCCTTTACAGATTTTTGTCAAACACACACATTTAAGAGGATTCTGAATTAAAAAAAAAATCACACTAGTACCATTGATGCTGTAGGAAAGATTATGTCCATTTGTGTGACGTGAAAATGACACCTCACTGAGTTAATGTTTTCTTAGTTCATTTTCTGAGTCATTTCCTAGGTTGGGATCATTGAAGTGATCCTAACGCTGCTTTGCACAAGAAGTAGTGTTCTCTCTGTGTGTCTCTGCCTCTCTACTCCTGTCTCTGCCTCTCTATCCCTGTCTCTGTCTCTCTGTCTCTCTGTCTCTTTGTCTCTGTCTCTCTGTCTTTCTCTGTCTCTCTCCCCCTCTGTATGTGTTAGTGTGTATGTGTGTGTGTGTGTTCCTCTCTCTATCTTTGTCCTTCTTGACAAGGTTTCTTTGTGTGGCCCTGACTGTTCTAGAACTTGCTCTATAGACCACGCTAACTTCAAACTCGGGGATCCACCTGGCTCTGCCTCCTGAGTGCTGGGATTAAAGGCTTTCTGGTATATCTAGAGTGCCAGGAGCTAACTCACCATCACCTTCCCTGACAGAAGTTTAGATAGCTGCTGTGGTTGGACAATTCCTGTCCACATTTAAAGAGGAGAGAAAGAAGGGACTTCAGCTCCTCACAAGTTTACAGACTCTCCCCCTGTTAGCTCTTTAGTTTTGAAGAGCATTGTTCCAGTCATTTGGTCAATTGTTCTTCCATTCATATCAGATTCGGTGAACATTTAGTGTGATTTTAGTATTTGGAATTTCATTTATTTATTGAATACACATTTAGCCTGAGTTCCGATCTCCAGATCTCACATAGCAGCCAGGTATGATGGCACACATCTGCAATCTCATCACTGGGTCTGGGGCCCACTAGTCACTGCTGTAGACAAGTCTTGAAGTCAAGGTTCTCTGTGAGACCCTAATTAAAAACTAAGGCAGGAAATAATAGAGGAGGACATCCATGCCAACCTTTGGCCATAGACACAGATACATAAGTATACACACACACACACACACACACACACACACAGTGCATGCATGCACACACATGCTCATACTACACACATTCACTGCATATACCACACATAGGGCATGCATGCACACACAAGCATATACCACATATGTACATACATATTGCATACAGCACACACACACAACACACACACACACACACACATATGCATATACTCCAATAATAAAAAATAAGAATAAATAATACATATACTGTACTGTACATGCCATACACTGCAAAAATCTTTGTGCTCAGCAAAAATATATACCAAATCCTCATCTTCATGAAATTAAAAATATTTTTCAGAAAATCACACAGATAAGTCTACTGTTGTGTGCTTGGTGTCATAGAGTGACTGCTTGTGTTATGGTGAGATATAATAGGAATTTTCTCCTGCTTTGGCCAGAACGCCTCACTCTGGAAGGAGTGGTGGCTTGCACTGATTGAAGGGGGCGAGTTACTCGCCTCAGTATTGAGCAGAATGCACAGAGGTCTAGGGATCATGAAGAACTAAAGTGTGGAGAGATGGAAAACAAGTTAGAAATCTGTGGATCCAGAAAAGGCTAAGCAGACAAACCATGAGAGCCCTGTAGTCTACATTGAGGACTTCTGAGTCTGTTGTGAGAACTATTGAAAGGCCTTAAACACTGGTTTGACACATCCAATTTCTCCCTTGAAAAGGTCTTTTTGGCTCCTGGGATTCCAGACAAAGAGGCAAGAACAGAATAGACCAGTTAGGGCTGCTTGTATTATCTAGGGAGAGAGAGACAAGTTCCAGGCTTACCTACCATGATGAATGGTGGTGTTTCTTTACCGAGATAACAAGACCAGACAGGGCAGAGTTTGGAGGAAGGCCTTGGACTTTCCTTTTGAACATTTTGTACTTGTGGTATGTTTGAATTATCTAACAGGGAACTGTGAAGAGAGTTTGCACACCTGGGTCTGGAACTTGGAGACGAGCTCTAAGGATGTAAATACGTGAATGGTGTGTTATAGGTTAAAAGATACATTTCTGAGGGAGTGACTGAAGACTGGTCCCTGGATGTACAGATGTGGAGCCTGTTGGTGACCTTAGCAGAGCCTGTCTTGGTGATGGGTGAGAGGGGGTGAGAGGCTTGGAGCGATGAGTGGAGATAGTAAGAGACAAGGAAATAGATTCAGTGAGTGTAGACAGTTCTTCAAAGAAGAGTTATGGCTATTGTGGGTCTGGAGCTTAATCGCTGGGTATGAAACATATTAAGCAAGCGATTCACCATGAAGCTACATCCAGCCCAAGATGTATTCATTTTTAAAGGAAATAGATTGCTTAATTATTATTGAGTCACAGAATATTTTTTAAAAGTGGAGCCAGTGTGAAGTACTAAATGTTTTATGGATAATGGAAAGGTGACTTCAGACTGTGACGTGGCAGCACAGAGGGACTCGCAGACACTGGACCAGAGCTGGGAATAGTTTAGAGGTAGAAACTCTGCCCAGTATGTATAAAGCCCAAGATCACTGTACTTGCCCACCCCACAAAAAGACACCAGAGAAATACTGAACTATGGTAATGGCTGACATGCGAGCTCTTGAAGTTGTGAAGGAACTGTGATAAACCTTTCACATTTGTTAGTTAGCAAGCATAATGTCACAGCAGTTCTATTAGACAGAAACAAGGGGGACATTGGAGACCAGTCACCAAAGACATGATATAATTTACAGACCTCAAACCAGGCAATCTTTGTTTCCAATTACTTTACTTTCAACTGACAAACAACAATGACATAAATATCTATTTATGGAATATAAAAGATATTGCTTCCAATTATTTTACTTTCAACTGACAAACAACAATGACATAAATATCTATTTGTGGAATATAAAAGAGATGCTTTTACGTATTTATACTGTGGAGCGATTAAAACCTATCATCAGAGCTAGCATTTCATGTACTTACAAGTGTTCTGAGGTGAGAACATTTGGAGTCCATACTTTCAGTGACTTTTAAACACATCTTTTTCAAGCATCGGCTGTACTGTCTGAGTGCAGATGAACAATAGAGTGTCTGTCTCACCTGCAAGCCCACCTCCATCTCCCAATAGCAATGGCTCCATGAACACTCTGTGGCAAAGCTATAATCCATGCTGGCTACAGTCCTTTAGTTAATGTTCCCTCTTGGCTTTGTATGTGGACTGTGAGAGACATTAATGGACGTGTCATTAGCCTCAGTGGCCTTTAATAAATCTGTGTGCATTATTCATGTAATTGCACCTGTGCCTGCAGTGGGCTGGCAGGAGAGTATAATAAGCGAGCAGAATTCACAGGTCTGAAGCCTCTTTCCCTCCCTGCCACAATGTAGCATTTTGTGTGTTTCATTACCAAGAATCCCAAAATAAATGACCTTTCCCAATCCCAGGGGACTGGCCCTAACTGCAGTGTGTGTTTCTTTTCCTCTGAAGGATTTAACAATGAGAGAACATGTGACAAGGAGTTTATCATTCGGAGAACAGCCACCAATCGAGTCCTGAATGTCCTCCGCCACTGGGTCTCAAAGCATGCACAGGTAATTCCCACTTTCCAGCAATTACTTTCAACGATTTTGTGTTTTCGTTACCCTTGCAAGTCATTACACAGGTAAACCGTCTCCTGACACACTATAGCTAGAAGCCTTGGGATTTAGAAGTTAAGGAGGGAAGATGTAAGGACAACATACAAAGAAAAACAGCCACATGCATGGCCAACATTGCTGTCACATCTGCAGATAATCTGACTAGAGCTCCCTCTTCCCTCAGATTTGAGGCAGCACAACTGAAACTGCCCCAGAGCACATGGGGCGCCTTTCTCAGGGTCCCCTCTGACCGGTGGATCTCTGCTAGAGAGGCCTCCATCTTCAGTGGTACCCACAGCCTCCATAGGCAAACATTAGTGACTCCTAGAGCCCTAAAATACGTTTTTTATCTGATGAAGGAGGGTTTCTCACCAATTCACCAATTATATCTGATGAAGGAGGGTTTCTCACCAATCTCACCAATTTTCTTCTTCCAACTCTGCAGCATGTCTTACCTAGTGTTCCTTTATGTTTCAGCTCCTAGTACTCTGTTTTTAAGTTGAATGAATTTTAGTTTTCTTTGCAAAACTTTGTAGAGTTTTTTTTTTTCTTTCTGCGTTTGTTAAACAAAACCAGGCCCCTCCTTACCTTGTTGGTTCCGAAGATGCACAATTCTTTACTAACTTCATGTCAGGCCTTCCTGGACCTGATGTTGGCTAGTGGGCTATAGGAAGAATTAGTGAAAGAGACCAGGGCCCTGATTGGCCTAGATCAAACATGTGGCGAAGTGTAAAGACCATTTTGAGTGAAGCACGAAGCAGAGCATGGACATTTGTGACTCAGACTCCCCCTGCCTAGAACAGGAGAGGCCTTTTTTGCCTCCCTGCATTTGACCCTGAAGCACACTTTGCAAATGTGCCTGCCCTGTGCAGCATGTGCCTGTCCTCTGTCTACTCGTCCTGCAGTCCTGGGCACATAGCAGATGTCTGCTTGGTTGTTCGGTTGAACTGAGTTTACATTTTAAGGCTGCTGCTGTGCACTCTCTCCATGAGGTCATTTTCTGCCCTTTAGTTTCCAAAGGCAGCCAAAACACAGGCTGAGTCTGCGAATGGACCCTCAAGCTGGGCTCTACACTACAGCATGTAGTGGCACTGCTGGGGAAAACAAGCGTTTTCATGAAGCACACATGTGCGTGCATGCACATACACACACATCCTGTCTATCGTTTACACAATTCCCAGGTCTCTGCGGGTAGCAGGGCTGTGCTGCTCTTAGCTGCTATGGCCACTGTTATCTTCTGAGGGACTTCTAGGTTAGAGAGTCAGCTCAGACGTGTCACTCACTCATGGGCTGTCACATGATGATGAATTTCAGGACATTTCTGTTTTGTTTTATTTTGTTTTGTGGGTTTTCTATTGATTGGCCATTCTGAAGCCACTCAGTCCACTTACTTGAGACATCCCACAGACATGGAATGATGTTGGAAAGGAAGATGAGATGCAGCTTCAACTTTGGATTGCAGTTTTCTTCTTCCAACTCTGCAGCATGTCTGAATGGCCAGCGGCAAGGGAAGGGACCATTCAGAGTTTTCTTTTCCTGGGCTCAGGGGACACCTTCAGAAGCCTGAGATCAGACGAATGACTCAGTTAAATGAACAAGCTCCTTCCCCCACAGAATTCATGCACCGAACACTACTAACTGTTCTTTCTCTGTTTTCTGTCTTTGTCCATTACTGACAGTTGTGCACTGGAGTGAGTGGGGGCAACTAACATCCATGCGGTCTCTGACCTCAAGGAGTTCCCAGCCGTGGGGAAGGTGGCCAGTCAGCCATTGTACTTAGTGTAATTCCTGTGTGACTCTCTCTTCCCTCTGACTCTGGTGGTTGCCTCAGACTTTCAGACAGAGGAACAGAGGCTGGGGTGGGGGGTGGGAATGGGGTACTGTCGGGTGTGGGGGCAGGCAGAGGAAACAAAGATTACGAACCCTTAAGGGGAGTTGCCAGGCCACCTAAGAAGGACAAGGAAGAGCTCCTGAAAGCAACCCAGTCACAGGCCTTCTCACCCACCAGTGCCAAGTCAAGATAGGAGGGGTCAGAGAGAGTGGCAGACTCAGGTCCCTGCTTCATGGGGAATGGACAGAGTTGCTTCTCCCTTAGTCAGCTGCAGAAGACACCACTTGAGGAAGCTACCAGCCATATGCCCTGAGGGCTGAGGTAGTATAAGGTGTTTGCTGGGGCATAGTGAGGAACTCTGTATGCACACACATGGAGCCCTCTCTAGATTGGGGAGCAAGTAGACCTGCCAAGGAATCTGGAATGGCCCTGCCCTGACCCCAAGCAGACTGCCTGTAGGGGGTTATATAATCCCATTGGGAGAGGCTGAGTGAAGAGCCATATTGGAAACCCAGGAGCTACAGGAATTGAAAATGACTCACAAGAGGCCAGGCATTACCTGGGTCAGGTGAGCTGGCCAAAGTCCTCTTCAGAATCCCACCAGCATGCCTGCAAGAGGCAAGCTAATCACTGTGCCTGTCATAGCCAGAGGAGCCAAAGCCAAGGACCACCTGCATACCACATCAGACTCAGCTCGTCCTCCCTCCCCTCCCCCAAGTATCTGCACCCACAGCAATTGTATAGGGTCAAGGAGCAGGGAGTCAAAGGAACCTTTTGTGCCACTTTCCAGGGTTAGAACAGGCCAGGTGTGGACAGGGTCACACACGTTACATGTGTGGACTACACATGACTGCAGTTGCAGCTGTAAGGCCCCAGGAGGATGGCACCTGCCTGGACAGTGGAGGCCAGCTTACAGCAGCTGAACAGGCCTGGCTAGAGGCCATGATAGTGACTGATGGCTCCATTCATAACGTAGCTTCTTTTTGGAGCCCATTTCGCTGGCTGTGTTCAAATAACCCATCCATTAGGTTTCTCAATTCAGTCTTCTTATGTGAATTTTGTGACAAACTCAGAAGACATATTTATCTGAAAAAACGAAGGACTTTTTAGTTCATATGGAATTATGTGGTTTCTTCCTTTTCTTTGAGCTGTGAGAGATGTCACATAAATGGTCCTGAGCTTAAGTGTTCAGTGATCTCTGTAGTGACCAAATCCCTGAAATTCCACCCTGGTCGAGACAGAGAACCCATTCCCTAACAACTGGGGTAATACTCCAGTGGGAATCGTGAGTCTGTGTTAACAAGGCTATCATCACTGAGGGTGTGGTTGGGTACTTGAGAGACAGGGTGGGATGGAGAGTAAAGACTGATTTACAATGAGACCCCCGCTCTGGCATTTGCTGCTTCTGTAGCTCAGGAAACCTTTTGTCCCAGGTTCTAGACTTCTTCCCCCTAGAAAAATCCAGATAATGACAGTTCTTCCTGTTAGTCACAGGGATGATGTCATGAGGTGTGACTCATGTAGTGAGGCTGGTACAGATGGCTGCTCTTGGGGGAGGGAGACTTATGTCTGCACCCTGACCTCAGATAAACAGAATGCCAGCCCTGCAGCTGATTGGCAGAGCTGCTGAATCCTCAGAGGGCCTCTGCTGCCCTCTCGGTTTTTAGGAGATCAGTAGAAATGCTGCATTCCTCTGCAGCGCTCAGCGCTATGGCTTCTCAACACACGGGGCTGATTGGTCTCCTGCAGGTAGCTAGCATGGAAGAAGCATTGAGGTTTTATCACTTAATTAAAATGAGATCACTATAAGTGTGAACCAGAGATCCATCAGGAAAGAACCCAAGACTGAGATGCGAGGAGTTCTTGCAGCCTTGCCCCATGATCTCCATCACAGCCATGGTAGGAAGCTGAGGAGAAGGGCCCCTCCTTGTGGAGGGAAAAACAAACCTTTCCATAATTCCAATGTTGTAGTAAAATCACAGGAGAAAATGGAAGCCCCACCCTCCCCCAGAAGGAAAGGACCAGAGTGCTTCCCTGTGTCCTGCCTAGGAATGTGCTTGAATTAGTCAGGGAAGTGGGCACTGGGAAGCTTGCTCAAGGATGTCTGGGTCAGGACGCCCCCAGATGCAACTGCAGTCCCTCCCTTTCTGCTTCCCTCCCTCCCTCTCTCTGTCCCTCTCTCTCAACTGTTGCTTATTTTTTCAATGGTAGGAGACTCTTTTTAATTTTTTTTTTATTTCTTGGCATCACTCTGCAGAACACAGAACTCAGTGTCCCATCAGAACTCAGAGAGTTCAGATATAGCCTTTGTTCTAGATCGGAAGTGGGGGTTGAGCCAGGACAAGCGCCACACAGTTTTTGGTGTGGGTGGGAGAATGCAATTTGTAAGAAACAACTGAACAGGCGGCTGCTGTCACCTCTACTGACAGCTCTTGGCCAATGGCCAGCTCTGTCCTATCCCAGAGCTCAGTCCCTCTGTCTACGGCCATTCCTGCGTTTGTCTGTCTGCTTCCAGTACTTCTCTGTCCATGTGCCCAGCCTACCATCAGCTCCCAAACAGTGGCTCTGCCCTTCTACTTGTGAGGTAGCCTTGGTGTAGGGACGTCTAACCACTGAGCTCTCTACAGGATGAGGCTGCCCCTCTGTGCTTCAGGTCTCTCTGCCCTGCAAGTGTTTCTTGTCTTGTGTCTCCTGAAGATGCCCAGGAATTTACACCCCACCCCAACCCCAATTTTCGCCACAGGCAGGTGCTATGGTTTCCAAGGGAACTGCATGCTGGTGCCTGAACAAAAGAGGAAGGATTGGCTGCTTTAGCACAATCTAGAGGCTGGCTTGAGGTTTGATGTTGCTTTAGTTATGACATGGAGAGCCAGGTCTTCTATGAAGTTCTCTTTAAATTCTTTTTGTAGGAGGTAGCCTCTTTATGAGTATGCACTTTTTGGTAACAGCCTTGTAACTTTAAAAATGTCTCCAAATCTTCTATTATTCTCTACGCATCAGTCACTGTTCTAAGCTCTCAGGGATAAATCATTGCCCCTGCTTTTCCCTTCTGAGGGGAAAAGACAGATGTAGTCATTAGCCCAGCTCTACAGAAGGGAACACTGTGGCTCAGAGTTCTGTTGTTCCTGTGATTACATGGAAAGCAACAGGCAGTACCCAGATCTCCACCTGTGCCTCCTGGCTGCACAGTCTGTGCTCCCAAACCCGGACCTCACAGCCTCTTCGTCTATCTAATCAACTCTTGGAGTATTGCAAGCTCAAGGTATAAAACAGGAAACTCCACTTCTGATAGAGAGTACCATGTTGCCACTGGCAATGCTTTTTGGTTCTACTGCTAAATATTACAGTAGAAACGTTTCTTTCATGCCCAAGTCTGTTTTCTGTTGTTCAACACATAGGATTTATATATAGATTAGCATGGGGTGGAACACTAAGTCCCTCTGACAACTGCTGGAGCACTGCTCAGTTTTAGGTGGCGGCAGGCATGTCGATGGTGCCAGCTATTGCTGTCCACAAAAAAAGGAACCAGCCTTCCCTCATCTTGAGGCCTTAAGAAATTCCACCTTAATAGACAGCTTGGAAGATGTCCCACTGCTCAAAGGTATTAAGATACCTCAAAGTTCCTGAGCCTCTCCACGTCAAGTGGGTGCTAACAGGGATACTCAGGCCAAGGAGATAAAATTCAGTCTCACCCTGAGATGCTGATGGTAATGAAATAATTGTTTTTAATACCAGATTTGCTGTCTAGTGCTTCAGCCGTGCAAATAGCCTCATACATCATCCAACTGGGTGGTCGGTGGGCTGTGTACTTTCTTACCTTTTCATAATAGGTGTTCGTTACTTCTAGCTGTCCACCAATTCCTGACAACGAAGGGACTCTAGGTATCTAGTAGTATAAAGCATTGTTTTGTCACAAGCTCACCTTTCCTACTGCAAGAGCCAACAGAAAATTCAGAGCACTCTGCTTAATTGACATAGGCCAGCAACTCTGGCTTCTCTGGTGTCCCAGGTTTCTAAACTCATAGGCCGATGACAACCTTGATTCTTACAGAATCTGAGCCTGCTATGGCTCTCATTTGACCTTTCTCACCCCTCAGGGTGAGTACCAGGGACATCCTGTTTCCTCTTAGTTCTTACAGATCCTGCATCAAACAGGACTCCAAGGGCAGAAGCCTGGCCACCTGAGCAGGAGTGTTCTGCAGGATGAGCAGCCGGCTTTCTCACTGGTGACCTGGGTGAATGCTCTGCATTGGGTTCTTACACAGAACTGAATTACTTGTCAGATTCAAGTATTAAGTTCAAGCTATTATCTGAGAAATCTGTGTTTGCTGTCTGTGTATGTGAATCCTGAGGACACTCTGGGATTTGTTGTTGTGTGTTTGTTCAGGTGGGTCTTTGTTTTGGTGGGGACGGTGACTTTGGTTTTAGCTTTTTCTTTTTGTTCTTTGATTTTTGCCTTCCCTGGGCCAGATGAACAGGCAATAAAGTTTTCTTATCAATTCTTATTGAAAAATCCTAGTTTATTAGCTACTTGCCACATTCTTCTTATCCTCTCTCCATCTTTACATGTGTCCTTTAAAGTCTTCCTTAGTTCTCCAGGCTTCTCTTAGTATTGATGAGGCATTGATAATAGGATCATTAGCTGGTGTGAAATTAGCGATTAAGACACCAGTGTCCTTAAGGCCACATTTTTTCTTCTCCTTAGTGGCCATGATTCCTACTAAAGTACTGAAAGTTTCTTTTCCACAGAACCTCTATGAACCCTTCACCTTTTGGCAATGAAAAGTGAAAGTGAGGTCAATTTATTATTGACTAAGAATTCAATAAGAAGTAGCACATTGAATCTGACTACTTTTATAGACTCTTGTGATTTTTTTCTGATGGTTTCTGCATGGTGGTTTGAATACGCTTGGAACAGGGAGTGATATTATTTGGAGGTGTGGCCTTATTGGAGTAGGTGTGGTCTTGTTGGAAGAAGTGTGTCTCTGTGGGCATGGGCTCTAAGACTTTCATCCTAGCTGCCTGGAAGCCTGTCTTCTAGCTGCCTTTGGAACAAGAGGTGTAACTCTCAGCTCCTCCAGTGCCATGTCTGCCCGAATGCTGCCATGTTCCCACCTTGATGATAATGAACTGAACCTCTGAATCTGTGAGACAGCACCAATTAAATGTTGTCCTTTGTAGGAGTAGCCTTGGTCATGGTGTCTTTTCACAGCAGTAAAACCATAACTAAGGCAAGGTGTTATGGGAGTAAGTCTTCCTACTTCTCTTTAGCATCTCTCTTCTCTCATAATCATTCTTGAACCTTGGAAGCACAACCGAGGACTGTTGGGTACAACTATATCCTCACCAGGAAAACGATGGCATTGGTCTAGTCCTTGTTTCACAGGCCAGGCTTGGACCAGGGCTCTCACCACTGCAGAGCATCCTGGTGACACCTGGAGCCAACCTTACACTCATGCACGCCCTAGCTGGCTCAGCCCCTGGCTCCTGCTACCTGCTGTCATTTTCTCTCTATTCCTCTCCCTGCCTCTGCTCCCAGATGCCATCGACTTGAACTCCAGGTCTCTGAATTAAGCCTTCCCTTGGATTAACATCAACAATGCTTCCTATGGACCAGGCGTCTCCCCTGTGGGACAAAACAAGTTGTCTTCAACTCTTTGCGTCAGACTTTTTACATGGAAGAACCACATATTCTCCTGGTGCTTTTCTAAGGTTTATATTAGAAGTAAACGCATGGATCAGTGCAGTGACAGTTGGCATTGTTCAACTGGAAGATGTAAATACTGGAATTAAAAGCAGGCCCTTGTAGATTTTCTCCCTTCCATCTTTGTTGTTGTCTGATCCATTTACATTAGTCACCTTTCTAGAACCCTAATAGAAAGCACTGCCTCTGGAAAAATTCTGTCTGAACCTCTCTCCCTGATGCTTGTTTTTATCCAGGATGATTTTTTTTTTCAGGCTTAAAAATGAAAGCTTGGGAACTATCCAATTTCAGAGTTAAGGAGCAAGCAGTATTTCCAAATTCTAATAAGTTCAGCTGTTGAGGATGAGAGGCTGACTTTTCATAAGTCTCAAACTCAAGAGTCTTTATCAGAAAGCAGCTGAAGGAATGCTTTTCTGAGTGGCACTTTCCTTTGCGGTGACTTGGTGTCACTACCACCATTGGCCTCTAACCAGCGTTTCTGCTTTAATAGACATCTGCATTTTGTACTCCGCCGTCTCCTAGTACCTCTCACTTCACATCTGCTCAGCTGGTTTTCCAGATCATCAGTTTAAGTCCCCCTGTCCTCAAGTGGACTTGTGCTGATTCAGTCAAGAAATGGGGGTGGGCCAGCTAGGCACAAGGCAGTGTGCTTACAGAGCCTGAGGGTTAATTGTGTCTAGAGATTAGAGGCTTCTAGGGGAGCGTTGAGCATAGATTTCCTACATGCTTATCCTCTTTCTAGTTTCAAGAACTCTCATAGTTAAGGAGCGCCTACTAAGCATTGAGCAGGTATTGGGAAGTGTAGAGATACTGTGCTATTGCTTTGCATGGTCTACTTTCAAACATCTTGTCCTTCCTTTTGTCTTCCCATGAGTACTTTGCACCCACTATGCAAAGGAAGAGGTTGTTACATTCCTTTGTAGTTGGGTAATGGGGAACTTGAAATTCTTTGTGCTTTACAGTGAGTGTCTCCACTGGGAGGAGCTGATGCAGAGTCAGTGCAGCCTAGGGCTGTGAACATGGGCAAGCCAGAGGGTAACAGGAGCAGGACAAGGTGAGCAGGTACCCTTCAGGGGCTCCCATCTCAGTTTTTAGCCAGGACAGCCCCTCCTAGGCTTGGCTTTCCATTTTAAACTTCTACCAAGCGTGTCTACCTTTGGACACTTGATGCTTGATGTCATTGTGACACAACGCTGACACATGCAAGCTCATTCTTAAGTTCTATAATCAAGGCTCAAACAACAACTCGTAATATTTTAAATGAGTTTGTGATGCTGTGTTGGGCACCGTTCACAGCATGGAGCCCACAGGCCATGAGGTGAACACAGTGTAAAGCCTGGGTGGCCTAAAGGTGTGCTACCTTTATTTCATTGCCATGAGGACTGCAGAGGTTCGTCCCAAGCCTGTATCCTGAAGAGATCATGCAGCATCTTTTCCTGCAGCACAATTTAAATTCTTCCCTTGTGTAGTTCAGGAAGGTAGGAAGCCAGCGAATACTTTTCATTTACTTGGATGTCGACCTGAGCCCCAGTCTCTAGGTTTCGAACCCTGCACATCCTAAGCACCTGCTTTATGGACTTTTGTTTGTGCTCTTAAACTTGTTTCTGCTAATCTGCTCTGCTCTCCATGGTTCCCACTTTTAAAATCTCTGGCCCCTGCTAGAACACACTGCTGACTACAGACTACATCAGTCCCATTCCTCTGTCTCCCTGGATTATCCTTACTGATTTAGATTTCTCCAGTGCCCCGGAGTCACCTTGACCACATGGAGCTTTAGTTAACTCTTACCTCGCTCTCTGGAAAGAATGATGTGATTTTCAGAATGCTCAAGCTACCCACATAGGTTAGTTACAGTGCTGGGGGACATGGCTTATCTACTCACAGATTCTCCCCCCCCCCTTTTTTTTTTCCAGAACTTAGGCTTGAACACAGGGCCTTGGAACATTCTGGACCAATGCTCTCCCACTGAGCTCCATATATTCCAGCCCTGTTTTTATTTTCTATTTTGAAGTGGGGTCTAAGTTACCCAAATTGGCCTTGAATTCACTCAGTAGCTAAGGCTAACCTTGAATTTCCAATCCTCCTGCCTCAGCTCCACAGTAGCTGGGATTACAGCCTTGTGTGATGAGGCCTAATTTATGGATTGCTTTTCTGTTGTGTGGTTAAATCTTATTAATGCAAAGTACTTTGTTCAGCCTGGAACCAGTGTCTGAAGATTCCTGGGTACGAATGAAAAAGAGTTCCAGACTCAACCAACATTCACATTACAGGCTGCTGTCCCCAGGCCAGTCTCATTAGTAGTGAGTTCACAGCTGTTTCCTTCTGACAGGCTGTGTGCTATGAAAATTTGGCCCTTGGCCAGCACTATAGGTGTCCAGATCAGAGTCTGCTTCTTGCTGCCTGTTGAAGTTTGAATGGGAAGTTTAGGCTCTGTACATCTGGACTTTCCTCACTTGAAATGGTACTAATACCTAGCATGGGGTGAGCTGGCACCAAGCCTGAGTCACAGTCATAGTCAGCCTCATTGCCCTGGTTCTGAGGGTCAGTCACAGCACTGTGAGTAAGCGTCCACTGGGCACAGTCCACCTAGAGACTTGTGACCTGCTCCCTCTGGCTGCTGCCTCTGTGCGGTGCTTAGATGTCTCCAGCTTCCACTGCTGCTCTGCCTTAGCAGAGCATCACACAGTCCCCTCTGCTCCCCCATCACCCTCTCAAGCCTGTGCTCTAGGTATCTTTAGCTAGTGTTTCCTCCATCTGCCCATCTGTCCATTTACCTGCCCATCCACCTGCCCATCCACCTGCCCAACCACCTGCCCATCCACCTGCCCATCCACCTGCCCAACCACCTGCCCATCCACCCACCCATCCACCCGCCCATCCACCTGCCCATCCACCTGCCTATTCACCTGCCCATTCACCCACCCTTCCATCTGCCTATTCACCTGCCCATCTACCTGCTCACCTGCCCATCTACCTGCCCAACCACCCGCCCATCCACCTGCCCATCCACCTGCCCATCCACCTGCCCATCCACCTGCCCATCCACCTGCACATTCACCTGCCCGTCCAGGTGATCTTCCTTCCTCAGCACCTGCATATTGACTTGCTCAATAGTTGTTGTCAAAAGAATAAGAGACAGAATGAAATGTAGACATCCCAGATTTCCTGGGGCCTTCACTTTTCTTCTTTTCTTTTTCTTTTTTCTTTCTTTCTTTTTTCTTTTTTCTTTTTTTTTTTTTTTTTTTGTTTGCTTGGGTTTTTGTTGTTGTTGTTGTTGTTGTTGTTTTTAACCTCGTAATGATTCTCTGTCTTGGTGCCTGTGATTCATTAATTTGGAGTGGAGGGGCACGGAAATCATATGGAAATAATTACTGCTGCAATAGGCTCAGACACTTCCTCTGGTCTCAGGTCCGGCTCCCCTGCTGTTCACCAGGCACCTGGGCAGATCCTGGGCCGCTACCTCCCAAGAGCATGGTGGCTCAGCATCGCCATCTTGTGGACAAATGAGCTCTACTGCGACGAGGCTTGGGAAACGCAGCCAAAATTACATTCTATGATGCAATGCAGTCAGTCAGACTTATAAATATCCTCTCTCTGGATTTAAATAGGGGGAAATGCTTTCCCTTCCTGATTTATATTTCTTTTTCGTTAAAAATAACATTCTATACTTTTAAAAAATCTTTTCAGTGACCAATTGTGTATTTTTACATTCATTTGTAGGTTCATCAAAGGTTTCAGCTTTAAAAGTAAAACAAAAGTAGTGTGATGTCTTGATTCTCAAACTTGGTCACTGCAGGGTAGGTTACAAGCAGAATCTTGGAGATGAAGATATAACTCAGTGGCTAAAAACACTTCCTGCTCTTGCAGAGGGCCAGGGTTGGGCTCCCAGCATCCACCTTGGTGGGTCACAATCATTAGTGACTCCAGTTCCAGGAGATCTGGTGATTACTAGACACATGAATGGTGCACATACATACATGCAGGCAAAACACACATACATACAAAATAAAACAAATCTGAAAGAACAGTCCAGTCTTCTGGCCTCTACAAATGGCTGGACCAGATCACAGGTGACTCCTGTGCACCCGAGAGTTCAAGCAGCACATGTGACAGGAGTCAAACAGAAATTCTGTGTTCTTGCTCATGTTGATGGCCCTTTCCCAGCCACAGTGACCCATGCATTACAAGGGATGTGGAGGACTTGTTCCTTTCCCCTGTCCCCTGTCTCCTCCACAGCTCAGCTGGTAAGGAAGAACTGAATTCATAGGATTCTTCATGGCAAAAACCCCAGGCAGGAACAGCAAACTCAAGGGGGAGAATTCACTATTAGTGCGAGGGGTCAGAGAATCTGTTTATGTCAACCATGTTGCATGAGGACAAATATTCAGCTATAACCGTGCATCATGCTTTAGACAGCCATCAGCAAACTTCTCACCTCATCTTTTAAAGGGGTGCTCCCCAAAGTTCAGAAGAGTACAATTACATTTAAAATGTTTTTATTGAAGAATGTTAGATCTGCTTACCTCTTACCAATAGCTCAATGATTATGCATTTGTTTATACGATGGATTTTTTGCTAACTACTAAATTTTTTAAATGAGTTTTTCTTGTACAAGGCGTGTAAGAATCCTATTTGTTAATTTTTGTTTTTTGACAGTTTCATACATGAATATAATGTATTTAGACTGCTCTCATCCCCTACCTTCCCTTCCCACGTCCTGTTCCCTACCAAATCTCTTTTCTATGCTCTTGTTCATTTGTTTAGTTTGTGTTTTTTGGGCTCTACTAGGGCCTTCTATGTGGCCTTAGTATTGGAACTATCCATTGGAGTCTAGTGGTCTCACCAGAGGGTGTGTAACTAAAGACAGTAGTCCCTCCTGCCAATCCTGGAGCTCATAAGGCCTGTGGTTCAGCAGTACGGGGTGGGGTCTATGACCCAATCACAGTCCTTGCCCATCCAGGACTCTCTGATGATACAGTGTGTCTTGTGCAGGCCCAGGGCAATTACAGCTGCTGAGTTTGTGATTACACTGGCTGTGTTGTCTAGAGGCTGGGGCTTCACTGGCCCTCTCCCTCTTTTTCATCTCCTACACTCTTTCTATCCCCTTCTCTGCAGTGCTCCATGAGCTGTATCAATGACTTACTAAGGACTGAACCCTCCTCACCTGTCACTTATCCTCAGCATCTTACGAATTCATGAGTCTAGGAGACCTTTCACATTTGCCACCCTGGGGCCTCAGAACAGCTCCTGTTGAGCCCAGGATGTAGCCCAGCAGCTGCTCAAGGATGCCAGCTAATCACTAATTAGCTCTCAGCAAGGCCTGAGCAGAAGGCTGGTGTCCTTCACAGTAATCGTGCTGCTTATGGTAATCAGATTATTTGCATCATTAGAGTCTCAACACAGCTACATGAAGACTCACTAATATATATCAAATATTCATTAAGGAAATAGACTCCTGATGGTTGCGAGCTCCTTTGGTAGTGCACAGAGACTGAAGCAGACAAGGTCGTTAATTGTTTAAAAATACAAATACCTCTACCTTGAGATGGGGGTGGGAAGTGGATGAAGACAAAACAGTATATAACTCGGTTATCCATGCACACAGTGTAATGAGGAGCTGTTGGATGACAAATAGGTGACATTTTATGAAAACATGATTTAATATTAATAAGACAGATATTGTCTTACTTTGGGGTTACCATTGCTGTGATGAAACACCATGACAAAAGGCAAAGAAAGGGTTACACTTCCACACCACAGTTCATCATCAGGACAGGAACCCAAACCAGGCAGGAACCTGGAGGCAGGAGCTGATGCAGAGGCCATGGAGGGGTGCTGCTTACTGGCTTGCTCCTCATGGCTTGCTCAGCCTGCTTTCTTACAGCGCCCAGGACCTGCAGCCCAGGGATGGCACCACCCCCGGTTTACTGGGCCTTCTGCATCAATCACTAATGTTTAAAATGCCCTATAGGGTTGCCTACAGCCTGATTTTATGGATGCAGTGTCTCTGTTGAAGTCCTCTCCTCTCAGACGACTCCCGCTTATGTCAGGTTGACATAAAAACTAGGTAGAACAGGTTCTATCTGTATTACCCTCAGGCCTCAGTGACTCGAGTTTCCCAAGAGATAACACTGCTAGCAAACAGTCAAAGTGGCATTCTGGAATAGCTTACTGTTCCTTTTGTCATGGAACAGAGACGCTAAAACACTCAATTCAAAGTAGGTTAGAAACTGTCTAGAACTGATAAAATTATGGACATTTTAACCCTAATTTGCTACATGTAGTAAAATTTTACTCTTTTCTTTTTATCTTACTAATTGCCATGAGCGATGTTAGTCTCCAACCACTTAGAATGATTCAGGTTAATTCCTCAAAATCATTCTGTTTAATGTTAAAATGTAATTATTAGACTGGATAATACAACTAATAATATAACAATACGAGTATTATGATGGAATGTGTTGTAACAGTTGTAATGGATTCTTGTAGCTAACCACTCCCGCCTGTACACACAGACTGGTGGCCTAGGAGAGCCAGGTCCTCCCGTGTAGACCTGGCAGCACTAGGTCATTCTGAAGACCTGACAGTCCCAGCATGCTGCCAGGAGATAGTGCATCAAAATTCACTTCAAAAAGGGTGCAAAACCCACAGATTCACATCTTTATTCTGTTTGTCTCCTGGCATTTTACCTTGAAAATCTTCAAATCAATGGAAAAATACTCGAATAAGACAGTCCAGTGTCACACATCTGGAATCCTCTGTCGGTGGATTCCCACACCTTCCCCACTCCTCACAGTCCAAGAACAAGCTAACAGCAACATGATGACATCTAAGGAAAACCTTTAATGTGTGTGTGCGCGTGCGCGCGTGCATGCGTGTGTGTGTGTGTGTGTGTGTGTGTGTGTGTGTGTGTGTGTATACACACTTGTCTGGAAGCCAGATAATCATTTGCTTCTCTTCCCACTGGGTAAGGCCCAGGGAACCAAGCTCTTTGGGCTTGGTGCTAGTCACCTCTACCCTGAGCTGCTTTGCTGACCCAGAACAGTTTATCACCAGTGTAGTGCTCCATCTAGTATGGAGTCCTGCAATCCACATGTCATCCAATCTGGTCACAGTGAAACATGCTTACCCCAGCTCTAATCCAGGTCCTGGGCTGTTGTTCACTTGCTTTTCTTTATACTGGAAACACTCATTCTTTTGTTTTGTCTTGTCTTTCATGACATTTACATTTTTTAAAAAATTAATGTTTAATCCATTCTTTTCTATTCACTTTCCATTCCCAATATAAGCCTCCCTTCTCCTCCCAGCACTCCCTCATGAAGAACTTTCTCTCATTCCTCCCTCTCCTTCTCCTTTGAAAAGACCTCCCCTAGGTATCACCTCCCACTAACCCCCAACATCAGGTCATTGCAGGACTAGGCTTATCCTCTCCCACTAAGGTCACGTAATAAGGTCATTTACATATTTAAAGAATATAGGTCATATAGATCATGACTTCACAATTCGATGAAAATTTGTGTTCGGTATGTACATGGTGCTAATCTGATGTTGCTATGTTTGGAACCATGAGTGACATCCACCAAGTTCTTCCTTTGTGATAAATGGGCAGCAGTTAGGGGGTTTCCTAGGAGACTCAATGCTGTTCACCAGTCCCCACATTCCACCACTTCAGCATCCATTCATGATCCTTGGCTGAGTCAACTATGACTGATTTGGTTGAAAAATGATGATTTTTCTGATTCAATTGTTCCTCCAACTCCCAAGCTACTATAAAAGTTCTATAAAAGAAAGTTTGGACATCTAGTCACTTGTATATGCGTTCATCTATTATCACGTATCTACCCATCTATCCATCCACCACCCATCTACCCACCCACTCACTCATTCCTCCACCCATCTACCCACTCACACATCCATTTACTATGTGTCTTAGTTAGGGTTTCCATTGTTGTAAAGAGACACCATGACCAAGGCAATTCTTATAAAGGACATTTAATTGGGGCTAGTTTACTGGTTCTGAAGTTCAGTCCATTATCATCATGGCCAGAAGCACAGCATCATGGTTCTGGAGAAGCTAAGAGTTCTGAAGACAAACAGGAAAAGACTATCTTCCAAGCAGCTAGGAAGAGTTTCTCAAAGCCCACCCTCATAGTGACACACTTCCTCCAACAAGGTCACACCTTCCCAACAAGGCCACAACTACTAATAGTGCCACTCTCTGGGCTAAGCATATTCAAACTGCCACTCCATCCATCCATCCATCCATCCATCCACCCATTCATCCATCCGTCTATCCATAACCCCTGCTTTGTATCAGTAATGTCTCACAAATTCTTTCTAGTGATTCTTGGTCGTGACTCCCATTATTCATCTCTATGCTCCAGTGTACCTAACTCTGTTCATTAGCCATCCCGTCAGGGTTACACTTGTCTCTGGCATGGCCACATGAGTTTCAGGGTATCATTTATTTTTTTAATCCTTTAGCATATTTATGTAGATTCATGCATAAGTACACTGATACTAATAGCCTTAGCATATCTCCATTCACATGAATAAAATAATACATTATATTCATACAACAAATATTTTTTAAGTTACTATGTGGTTATTCCTGATATTACTCATGGTACAGTAGAAAACCAGGCAACATTACTGATCTTTAAAATATGCCACACTAAATTATGATAATAGTGAGTTATGTGCTTCATGGAGCACAACAGAAAAGCTCTCGGCCCACTGTGGCAGTTAAGGGCTCCCAAAAAGGATGTAATCCACACCAGAGAGATAAATGAGAATCCACCGGGGCGGGGACGACAGTGTTCCAGGCTATGGAGATGTGTGCCTCTCTATGGAACCAAGCAAATGTGTTAATTCCAGGCAGCATGATGTAGTGTGTGTTGGAAGGCAGATATGGTGGGACAGAGGAGTTAGTGACAAGAAGAAGGGTGGGGTTGTAATGGCTGCTGGAGACCAGGCCTCACTAGTGACCCATGAGCAACATGATTTAACCTTGCCTCATCTCCTGGAGAGACTGCCAGAAATATAACAGCATAGCCCCTAGCCCAGACTATTCAAGACCACTAAGAACATGCTGTGTGGAGCTCTGGGACCATAAATTTCAGTTACATACCTGGCTTCTGAGGAAACCGTCATGAAAAATGATGTCATAGGACACAGAACTAGCCCCTGAAATAAAGATCTTAAAGGAGTTGTTTTGTTTTGTAGGATTTTGAACTCAATAATGAACTCAAGATGAATGTTCTAAACTTACTAGAAGAAGTTCTACGAGATCCAGACCTTCTCCCTCAAGAAAGGAAAGCCACAGCGAACATCCTGAGGTAAAGGCCAGTGCAGCTGCTGGTGAAGTTATGTTAATGGGCTATGCCCACTGCAAATAGGTCTGTCAGATCAGAAGGACACATTTTTAGACCTTCCTGAACATCAGAGGCTGTGGGCTTGGCGGCAAAATGTTGTCTGCCATCATCTGATTTTGGCAGTGGGGGGGTGCAGTTTGTGGTCCGCTGTGCAAGTGAGACTTTGAACTATAGTCATAATTTGTGTGGTGATGGTTTCTGGAGAACCACATGGTAAAAGAGGGAGCCCCTAGGGATTGATTCTTGCTGTGAATCCAGACAGCAGTGTGAGTAAGCGTTTTCTTCTGCTCATGAGTACTAATTACGGATGGATCACCAGTTCACCTTCCTATCACGGAGCTAGTGTTTTTGTGGGAGTGGCAGCACACCTTTAAAGCTGTGACCCATGAGCCTTGGTTGGCTGCATTCATCCTAACCAGTCACGTCTTATCTTAGGCAGGTAGGTCCCACACTCAGATGAGGTTGGGTAAGACATGAACCCGACATGTCTATGTGATGAAGGCTTGGACTTGATGGACCTTACTAGAAACTGTGTTTGTCCATAGTTTTAACATCCAGCATTCACACAGATGAACTGATTTGGAAGGATATTTTTATCTAGTTCATTCACCATGAAGAGTACATCCATCCGTGGTTGTATGTGGACATTTCAGTTATGGCTTCCCAGCTCACCCATGGGTGCATCTTCTGCGCCTACTGGAGAGTGGGAAGCCTGGCTGTCTGCCAGGGCCAATTAGTGCCCCACCATTCTGTTTTTCAGTTCTTCTTTTATTTACAGCCTGGAAGTGACCTTTGTTTCTCCCAAGCTTGTCTGTATCACATCTTAGTGTAATAGAGTATATCAAAAGTATGTGTGGAGAAGAGTCCATTCAGCTCAGTTAACTATGTTGTTGGAAGTCCCTCCCCGATGCAACAGTGCCAAACTTTGCACTGATCCTGGTATTTTAGCAATTAGAACGCAATTCAGTCTTACTCTTCATTAAGTTCCCAAAGCCAGACCACTGCGATCTAGAAGCCGTTAGAAGTTTAATTGCATTCCCCAATGGAAAACTGACATGTTCAAGCTTGACATCTCCTACCTCAAAATATGACCGTGTTTGTGAACAACATCACCACAGATACAGTCGGCTAAGGTGAGGGCATCCTGGGAGGTAAAGTTCTAATCTAATGTGACTGGTGTCATTATTGGAAGACGGCCAATGGAAGACTAAGAGTTACAGTGACTATCATGTGGAGATGGGGACAGGAATTGCAGTCATACAGCCACAAGCCAAGGAACACAGGATTGTAGCAGAGCACCAGCAGCTAAAAAGTGCAAGGAAGTGTTTCCTTAAGGATGATAGAGATACAAATCCCTGCTGGTGTTTTGATCTCACTTCTCTTCTGGAATTCTGCACATCTCTGTTTTCTCAGTTGCCTACTTTGTGGTATTTTGCAACCTAGAAAACTCTTAGGAGACTTTTCTATACTTTCTATTTTATAAAAAAAACATCTAAGTAAGCTGGGGTATTGCATTACCTGATTATTTCTTGATTTCAGAATTATAAGTATGTGTTCAGGTAGAGTTCGGTTTCATCGGATGAGCGCTCATGTCCAGAAGTGATCGCTACTCATTTTTTCATTGGGTAAATAGTTAGTCATGCTCTTTGTATTTAAAACCATTGAGATTTTAAAGCTGTATTCTGAAAGTTTACGTCCCTGGGGACATTTGGCAAAATAACTGCTACTGAAATCCTGCTGTTCACATTAGGAAAACCGTTCAGGATTGGCCAAAGGAGGCCTTTCAGCTGCAGATTCCTCAAGACTGCCTGACAGGAAGAGGTTTCTGTCTGTTCCCCAAGAGGTGGTCTGAGAAGCCAGTTAAGTGGAGTCAGTATGCACAAGGAATCATATTTACCATTCCCAGTCTTTGTTACTTATCAGGCCTCACATGTTGGTTCCTTTTGCTGAATAATAATGCAGTCAGCAAAATCACAAAGCCAATGAGAAATGGGCATGTTGGTAAACAGCTTGGGAGACTAACACTGAACAGAGACCTAGCCTTGCCTTTGCAGGTTGCCCCAGAGTTCAGTCTTGTCTTTAACCCAATAGAAGCTCCAAGTTTCTAAGCCAATAAAATATAAATCTGTAAAATATAAATATAAAACACACACTTAAGCCTATATTGCTGTCTTATTTAGGATTTTATTGCTGTGAAGAGACACCATGACCAAGCCAACTCATATAAGAGACAACAGTTAATTGGGCCTGGCTTACAGTTTCAGAGGTCCAGTCCTATTATTGTCATGGAAGGAAGCATGGCAGCATCCAGGCAGACTTGGTGCTGGAGAAGGAGCTGAGAGTTCTGCATCTTGATCCACAGGCAGCCAGGGGGAGAGTCTCATTCCACATTGAGTGGAACCTGAGCATAAGAGCTGAAAAGCCCACCCCTCATGGTGATGTACTTCCTCCAACAAGGCCACACCTACTCTAATAAGGCCACACTTCCTAATAGTGTCATTCCCTGTGCCAAGCATTCAAGCCACCACAATTGCATTATGATATTAAAACAAAAAGTTGTGGCTGAAGAGATATCCCAGCAGTTAAGACCCAAGTATGAGTTCCAACACCTTTTCCAGGTGGCTCACAAACACCTGTAACTCCAGATCCAGGGACCCAATAGGCTCTTCTGGACTGCAGGCACCTGCACTCACATGCACACACACCCACCAAAACAAATACAGACGTCATTAAAAATAAAAATACATTTAGGAAAGCAGAAGTTTCCTATAGCAAAGCAGCCTGTGTTTTACTGACAAAAACACACATAATTATGATCAATTGTTAGTTGCCCTGTTTGTGAAAACAAAACCTTAGGCCAAGATTTACATGTCTA
The DNA here is from genome assembly GCA_030674055.1 of Rhabdomys pumilio. Lineage (NCBI taxonomy): Eukaryota > Metazoa > Chordata > Mammalia > Rodentia > Muridae > Rhabdomys > Rhabdomys pumilio. The sequence continues at coordinate 14,946,923 of JANHMN010000014.1, read as the reverse complement.
ATGTGGTAACTCATGCCTATAATCTCATTATTTGTGATTACAAGGCAAGATGCTATGAGTACAAGGCCAACCTGAGCTACATTGTGAGTTCCATGTTAGCCTGGGTCAAAGTGTGAGACCTGTTCTTAAAAGAATAAAAAGACATTTCCAGCTAATTGCCCATTCAATGTGAACATTTTTGAAGACACCTAAAATGTCACAAAATAAAAATAAGTGTAAGTAAATTCCTAGAAGACTAATTAATGGACTCAGGTCACAAAAAAAGGTGACCCTCCAACCTGAAAGTACCCACTAGCTTCAACAAGAAGTCAGCAATGTTGATAAGGAAGCCAGAGTACATGGTGGAATGTTAAAGTCAGACTCCTGTGAAGATCATTGAATAGAAGCTAACCCACTCGTTGAACATTTCTTTCTAAGAGAAAGAGTTCCTAGGCTTGTAAAATAGACTTTCCTGGTGTCTCATTCGCGTTCTAGAAACACAAACTCTAGGGTAAAGAGTAATTCACACATTGGAAGATGCATTTAATTGTGACTGAATTGTCTTTGGAAAATGTATTACTTTTCTGTTGCTGTGACAAAAGACCATGATCAAGATACCTTACAGAAGAAAGCATATAATTGGGCTTACGATTGCAGAGGGTTAGAATCCTTGATGGCCAAGCAAAGGCAGTAGGAACAACTGAGAAGTTACATCTTGATCTGCCGGCAGGAGGCAGAGAGGACACAGTGGGAGATCATTTGAAACCTTGAAGCCTATTCCCAGTGACAAGGCCACACTTCCTAATCCTCTGTCAGTCACCCACTGGTAACCAAGTATTCAAGCATATGAGCTACAGGGCCAGTCTTATTCCAACCACTGAGAAAGTCATCTTTAGATTATAGTTTGCTCATCTTAGGCTGCCCACCATACAAAGCCCCTTTCTTTCTCCTTCACTGATGACAGGAGGATTGTCGCTGGTGTAATCAACAAGGACCCATGTGTGATTTTTTTAAAGATACAGGAAGGTACAGAGAAGGGGGTTGGAATTTATTGATTATACTTTGTGGGGAATCTTGAAGATCGGTCTTCTAGCCTATGTAGACACTTCTCCCAATGCCACGGAGAGAGCACAGCTGGTGTGTAATCCCAAGCAAGTTTGTTTCTTTCACCTTCTTCCCCTCATCCATATACTGGGGAAAAAATGGCTAGCTAGAACATTTTTAGTATAGATGCCAAGTGCTTTAGCTGGTGCCTGATTCCTGATGGGCACACAGGAAACCATCCTGGAAAATTTGGTATTTTTAATGATTTTGATGTTGCCATCAATTTTTAAAACAACATAACTGTAAAGTATTGTTTCTTTTTATTAATTATTTTATTTATTTACACTTCAAATATTGTCTCCTTTCCTGGTCTCCCCACCACAAATCTTCCTTCCCTCTCCCCTCTCCCCTTTGCCTCTAAGAGGGTGCTCCCTCACCCCACACCCACTCCCACCTCACCCCTCTAGCATCCTCCTTCTCTGGGGCATCAAACCTCCACAGGACCAAGTGCATCCCCTCCCACTGATGCCAGATAAGGCACTCCTCTGCTACATATGTTTCAGGAGCCATGGAACACCTATATATACTCTTTGGTTGGTGGTTTAGTCTCTGAGAGTTCTGAGAGGCCTGGCTAGTTGACACTGTTGTTCTTCTTGGGGTTGCAATCTGCTTTAGCTCCTTCAGTCCTTCCCCTAACTCTTTCAGTTGGGGTCCTTGGGCTCAGTCCAATGGTTGGCTATGAGTATCTGCATCTGTCTTAGTCAGGTGCTGGCAGAGCCTCTCAGAGGACAACCATGTCAGGCTCCTGTCTGCAGGCACAACATGGCATCAGCAATAGTATTGGGGTTTGGTGCCTGCAGATGGGATGGATTCCAAGGTAGGACTGTCTCTGGATGGCCTTTCCTTTAGTTTGTGCTCCATTTGTGTTTTTGTCCCTGCATTTTCTTTAGATAGGAACAATTATAGGTTAAATTTTTTTGAGATGGTAGATGGTCCCGTTCCTCAATTCGGGAGCCATGTCTATTTACTGGAGGTGGTCTCTTCAGGTTCTATCTCCCCACTGTTGAGCATTCTGACTAATGTCATCCCCATTGGGTCCTGGGAGCCTCTCACATCCTTGGTGTCTGGGACTTTCTAGTGATTCCTCCCATTCCCTACCCCCCAACTACTGCATATTTCTGTTCATTCTTCTTGCCCTCTGGGCTTCTCTCCTCTTTCTTCTTCTCCATACCTGTTTCTGTACCCCCTTTTATCCTTTCTCTTCCCCATTCCCACCCAGGTCCCTTCCTCCCTCTGCCTCCCATGATTATTTGTTCCCCCTTCTAAGGAAAATTGAAGCATCCACTTTGGCCTTCTTTCTTGTTAAGCTTCATATAATCTGTGAGTTGTATCATAGATATTCTGAAAATGTTGGCTAATATCCACTATCAGTGAGTACATACCATATATGTCCTTTGGGGTCTGAATTACCTCACTCAGGATGATATTTTCTAGTTTCATCTATATACCTACAAAACTCAGGATGTCCTCGTTCTTAATAGCTGAATAGTATTCCATTGTGTAAACGAACCACATTTTCTGTATCCATTCTTCCACTGAGGGATATCTGGGTTGTTTCCAACTTCTGGCTATTATAAATAAGGCTGCTATGAACATAGTGGAGCATGTGTCCTTGTGATATGGTGGAGAATCTTTTGGGTATATGCCTAGGAGTGGTATAGCTGGGTCTTCAGGTAGAACTATTCCCAGTTTTCTGAGGAATCACCAGATTGGTTTCCAAAGTGGCTGTACCAGCTTGCAATCCCACCAGCAATGGAGGAGTGTGCCTCTTTTTCCACATCCTTGCCATCATCTGCTGTTGCCTGAGCTTTTGATCTTAGCCATTCTGATTGGTGTAAGAAGGAATCTCAGGGTTGTTTTGATTTGCATTTCCTTGATGAGTAAGGATGTTGAACATTTCTTTAGATGCTTCTCAGCCATTGAGATTCCTTAGTTGAGAATTCTCTGTTTAACTCCATACCCATTTTTTAAATGAGTTATTTGGTGTTCTGGAGTCTAACTTCTTGAGTTCTTTGTATATATTGGATATTAGCCCTCTATAGGAAGTAGGGTTAGTGAAGATCTTTTCCCAATCTGTTGATTGCCATTTGTCCTATTGACAGTGTCCTTTGCCTTCAGTTTCATGAGGTTCCATTTGTCGATTGTTGGTCTTAGAGTCTGAGCCATTGATGTTCTGTTCAGGAAATTTCCCCCATGCCAATGTATTTGAGGCTCTTTCCCACTTTATCTTCTGTTAGATTCAGTGTATCTTGTGGAGGTCCTTGATCCACTTGGACTTGAGTTTTGTACAAGAAGATAAAAATGGATCAATTTGCATTCTTTTACATGCAGACCACCAGTTCGACCAGCACCATTTGTTGAAGATGCTGTCTTTTTCCACTGGATGGTTTTGGCTTTTTTATCAAAGATCAAGTGACCGTAGGTGTGTGGGTTCATTTCTGGTCTTCAATTTTATTCCATTGATTGACCTGTCTATCTCTGTACCAATACTATGCAGTTTTTATTACTATTGCTCTGTTGTAAAACTTGAAGTCAGGGATGGTGATTCCCCCAGAAGTTCTTTTATTATTGCAAATTGTTTTGGTTATCCTAGTTTTTTTTTTTTTTTTTTTTTTTTTTTTTTTTTTTTTTTTTTGTTATTCCATATGAAATTGAAAATTGCTCTTTCTATCTCTGTGAAGAATTGTATTGAAATTTTGATGGGGATTGCATTGAGTCTGTAGACTGTTTTTTAGTAAGATAGGCATTTTTACTATGTTAATCCTACTGATTGGTGAGCATGGGAGATCTTTCTATCTTCTGAGGTCTACTTCAATTTTTTTCTTCAGAGACTTGAAGTTCTTGTCATACAGATCTTTCCCTTGCTTGGTTAGAATTACACCAAGATATTTTATATTATTTGTGATTGCTATGAAGGGTGTTGTTTCCCTAATTTCTTTCTCAGCCCATTTATCCTTTGTATAGAGAAAGGCTACTGATTTGTTTAAGTTAATTTTATATTTGACCACTTTGCTAAAGTTCTTTATCAGGTGTAGAAGTTCTCTGGTAGAATTTTTGGGGTTGCTTATGTATACTATCATATCATCTGCAAATAGTGATACCTTGACTTCTTCCTTATCAATTTTATCCCTTTGACCTACTTTTGTTGTCTAATTGCTCTGGCTAGAACTTTAAGTACTATATTGAATAAACAGGGAGAGAGTGGGCAGCCTTTCTTGTCCCTGATCTTAGTGGGATTGCTTCAAGTTTCTCTCCATTTAACTTGATGTTGGCTGCTGGTTTACTGTATATTGCTTCTATCATGTTTAGGTGAATGTTTTGAATTCCTAATGTCTGACTTTTAACATGATGAGGTGTTGTACTTTTTTCAAAGGCTTTTTCAGCATCTACAAGATGGGTATTATTAATCATGGGCATTATTTCTTTTTGTTCGAGAGTTTTCAGGTGTGCTGTTAAGTTACTAGTATGAGATCTCTCTTTTTTCAAAAATGCAAGCATTTAGTGCTATTAACTTGCCCCTTAGAACTGCCTTCATTGTGTCCCATAAGTTTGGGTTTGATGTGCATTAATCTTTATTCAATTCTAGAACGTCTTTCATTTCTTTCTTAATTTCTATCTTTACCCATTTTTCATTCAATACTGGGTTGTTCAGTTTCTATAAGTCTGTTGTTTCTGTTGTTAACCACAGTTTTAATCTGTGGTAGTCAGATAAAATGCAGGGTGTTATTTCAATTTTCTTGTGTCTGTTGACCCTTGCTTTCTGTCTAAGTATGTGGTCAATTTTTGAGAAAGTTCCTTGAGCTACTTAGAAGAAGGTATATTATTTTAGGTTTGAGTGAAATGTTATGTAAATATGTATTGGGTCCATTTGCTAACATTACTTAACTCTACACTTCTCTGTTTAGTTTTTATGTGGATGACCTGTCTGTTGCATTGGGTATTGAATAGTCACCCACTTTCGCTGTGAGAGAGTCAATATATTATTTAGACTTTAGAGGTATTTTTTTCTTTTACAAACTTTGGTTTCATATGTATTTGCTACTGTCAAGAATGGCAATATCTCCTTGGTGGATGTTTCCTTTGATGAGTATATAGTGTCCATTCCTCTTTCTTTTGACTAGTTTTGGTTTGAGGTCTGTTTTGTCAGATATCAAATTGACTACATTAGCTTGTTTCTTGGGTCCATTTTCTTAGAATATCTTTTTCTAGCTGTGGTAATGTCTATCCTTGATGTGAAGGTGTAGGCTTTTTTTTTTTTTTTTTTTTTTTTTGATGCAGCAGAATGATGAATTCTAAATTCTGCTTTTACAGCAAACTATTACTGTGTGTGTTGGTTGATTCCTTTTATTTTGTGATTGTTGCTGTTTTTGTGGTGGTGGCAGAGGAAGTGTGTGTGTGTGTGTGTGTGTGTGTGTGTGTATGTGTGTGTGTGTGTGTGTGTGTGTACATGCTCATGTTTGTCTGCCTCCCCTCTTTTGATTTGCTTGTCTGGCATTATTTATTCCTTATGGTTTCTTGGGTGTGGTTAATCATTTTAGGTTAGAGGTTTCCTTCTAGTACAGTGGTTTTCAACCTTCCTTGTGGTGACTCCAACCATAAAGCTAGTTTTGTTGTTACATCAGACCTGTAATCTTGTACTGTTATGAAATGTAGTGCAAATATGTGATATGTAGGATTCTGGTGAAAAGGTTGTTTGATCCCCAAAAGGGTTGTGGCCCACTGCCCTAGTGCTTTCTATAGGGCTGGATTTGTAGATAAATACTGCTTAAATTTGGTTATTACCATGGATATATTTTTTTTTTAATCTATGATGATTGAAAGTTGTGCTGGGTATAGTAGTCTGGGCTGACATCTGTGCCCTATTAGAGTCTATAAAACATCTGTTCGGGACTTTATGACTTTTCTTTGACTGAAGAATTCATTTCTTCTATTGTGTCTTCAATGGCTGATATTCTCTCTCCATCTCTTGTATTCTGTTAGTGAGGCTTTCCTCTGAGGTTCCTGTTTATATTCCTATGATTTTTATTTCCAGATTGATCTTAGTTTGGGTTTTATTTATTGATTCTCTTTCACTTTCATGTCTTGGACTGTTTTAATTATTTTCTTTCACTGTTGGTTTGTATTTTTATAGTTTTCTTTAAGGGATTTATTCAGTTCTTTAAATACCTCAATCATGTTCATAGAGGCTATTTTAAGGTCTTTGTTTTGTGTTTCAGCCATGTTGAAATACTCATGGCTTACTGTGGTAGGGTTGCTGGACTCTAGTGAAGACATATGATCATGACTCTTACTGATTATGTTTTTACCCTGGCATCTGGGCATCTCGGCTTGGGAAAATCATAATTCTTGGTTCTGATACCTAGAGTTGTCTTTGTTGGGTAGGTGTTTTGTTCTTTGGTTTCTGTAGCCCTCTCTGGTTCTTAGGAGGGTGTGGTGGCTGCCTGTAGGGAATTCTTTTGTGATTCTGATAGGTGTGCCCACTGGAATTTCCAGGTAAAAGGTGATTCTAGGTGTTGGGAGCTGATACTTAGGAATGAGGTTGGGCTCGGTGAGAGCCTGAGGAGATCTACAAGATGGAGAGAAGCAGGGTGTTCCACCAGGATCTGCTTAGTCCCCTGGGAATGCAGGGAGAATGAGAAGAGACCACAGCAGGTTGTCTGCTACAAATCAGAAGCTGAAACCGGGGAACTAGATATGGAAGAGGGGGAGAGTGAGGATTTGAAACTCACCCACCTGCTTTGCTGGCTTGCTTGTTTCTCTGCAGACTTTGCTGGTAGGTTCCCAGGGAATGCCTGCTGGATTGAGGGAATGCCTGCTGGCCTGGGGGGTTAGGATAACAACATGAGTGAGGGAGGAAGGTTAGAGGGGAAGATCTTCTTGGTCCACTGGAGATGGGGCAGAGAAGGGAGGGAGGCTGCAGGTAGTCTGCTACAGAGCTGGGAGTAGGACTGGTGATGCATTTGGAAGGGGGAGATAGGTGAAGATTTCCATTTAAACCTACCTGCTTCCCTAGCTAGAGTCACTGACAATTTCTAGGGTTTTAATTCTCCTGCCCAGAAATAAGCAAATGAAAAGAGCCAATCTTAGTTTGTCCCCCCCACCCCCGCCCCAGGAGAAGCTACATGTTTTGGAACTGATTAGATATTTTAACCATCAGTGTGTGCTTACAACTTCATTTCCAACAACTTAGAATGGTCATCCCAGACAGTGAGGTTTAGAATAATATCTCCTCTCACTTTAATTCTCTCCGACTCAGAATTTCTGTAGAATATAAAACATCTTCCTCCTTTGAAAATTGTGTCTTCAGTATTAATAAACTCTTGTATCAGTCATTAAAAACTAAAAGCCGGGCAGTGGTGGCACAGGCCTTTAATCCCAGCACTTGAGAGCAGAAGCAGACAGATTTCTGAGGCCAGCCTGGTCTACAGAGTGAGTTCCAGGACAGTCAGGGCTACACAGAGAAACCCTGTGTCAAAAAACAATAAATAAATAAATAAATAAATAAATAAATAAATAAATAAGAAAAAAGAAAAAACCTAAAAGATAACCTTTTGAAAGCTGAATAACACTGGGTTTGAGATCCATCCTTGAAAAGAAAAATGATTGCCTGTCTGCTCCTGCTCCTGCTCTTCCAGGTTTTGCCCACAAGCTGAGAAGAGGATGTACTGGGGAGGTTAGAGGAGCCTGTGGGCTAGAGGAACATGAGTGGGTGCTTACAGATGGGACATTACTAAAGAAGGAGCCCTGCCCTAGATGTATCTCCTAGGAGCAGCACTTCAGCACCCCTTGGGCCCACTGTAACAGTGGTTGTTTTATTTACAACCTTGGATTCCATATAATGAGCTGGTCCCTTCCTTCTAAATCATCAATCCTGGATGTCATGTGATTTTCTGTTCTGCTTGTGAGCAGCACAGCAATCAGTTGTCCCTCACAGCTCCAGACACCTAAACCTTCACAGGTTTTAGCCAAGGAAAGAAGAGTCTCATGTTGTATGGCCCTCCCTTCTCCTCAGAGGCTGTTGGCCACTAGCCCAAGAGGACAAAGGGACCAGGGGAGGGGAACAGGATTTGGACAGCCATCAGTATGGCAGAAAGACTTCCAGAGACTGCTGTAGCAAGACAAGTCTACTTTATAGTCCAGGGATAGGGGATATGAGGGCTTTTCAGTGGCATAGGTGGGAAGAGTTAATTGTCCATAACATCATGCTGGTGGAAAGGGAAGGGTGGGATCACTGGTGGGAATAATACACCATCTAATTACCATGTGGTCAGGAAGCCAGAAAAAGACTTGTGTGCTGAGTTATGCTGTCTTTAGAGAGAGAGCTCTGTACAAGGTCACTTTTCAGACAAGGCCAGACACCTGTATTCAGGGACACTCTCCACATAAAGTCAGTCTCCAGACAAACAGGGAAAGACAGGAAATCCCTGCTGAGAAAGGGGGTACTTCAGTTTGGCCATGCTTGCAACCTTAATAGCAGGGTTCTCCAATAGAGCTGCAGCTTTCTGGTGTATCTAGTCACTCTTATTCATAGAGAACATTTTATACATTTCCTTACAGGGCTCTTTCACAAGACGATCAAGATGACATCCACCTAAAATTAGAGGATATAATTCAAATGGTAAGTTTAACCACACCTTGAGGTGAGCAAACTCGTAACCAACTCCATGGCTGTGCATGTGTCTACGAAGCTGTATGAATAGTACCTCTCTCAGCACAGGACCCAGCAATTGTTTGGTAATATTAATGTTGGCTTTCATAGATTTGAGTCTGCTGCCTTTATTCCTTCAGATAGACTCTAGGGAAGGTCTTCATGTTCTGTGGATGCCCTGTGGTTCACTGCTTCATCATCTCTTACAGACCGACAGTCCAAAGGCTGAGTGCTTTGAGACACTGTCAGCCATGGAGCTGGCCGAGCAGATCACTCTCCTGGACCACATTGTTTTCAGAAGCATCCCGTACGAGTAAGTGCTCTGTCTCCTAAAAGAAAGTAGCTGGCCTAGAAGCCGCCATTAGCTCTAAGGCAGACAGGTGTACATGCGCAGTCAGCCATGCTCAGAGGTGGGAGTCTCCATCTCAAGGTGCTTTAGCACATATGGATTCTCTTGGTCTCAGTTCATGTTGGGCGTATTAACTCGGAGACCCTTGAGATAGTCTTGGTTTCTGTTTCTTCTGTGTGTAATAAGGTTACCGTAGAATGTAAATTTCTCTGTACTTTTCTGTTTTTTTTTTTTAATTGCAGCAAGGTCACCAAAGCTTCAAAGATAGTTCTTATTCCTGAGTGTGTCTAAATCCACATAGGAATCTTGTAGGGAATATATTCTCAGACAAAATTTTCCTGTGAAATTCTGATTTTAGTAGATGTGGTTGAGGTCTAGAAAATTGTCTTTTCATGAGAACCCCAAATACTTTGGAGGGGTCTAAAGCTTCACTCTGAGAAGAAGTGACCCAAGGTAATGCTATAATGTCTACTACAAATCTTCATCTACCTCAGTAAATTAGTACATTATGCTCCATGGCTGTGGATGTGTTGTCCTGACTCTTCATTCTTTTTTCCTCTTCATTTTTTCTTTTATACAAAGTGTGTGTGTGTGTGTGTGTGTGTGTGTGTGTGTGTGTGTGTGTGTGTAGGGGGGGCAGTGGAAGGGGGTTCTATATGCCTCAGGAAACCACACTGACTTGAAAGATCAATAAACAGATCTTTGTTTAGACAAATGACAACAATTAAAACACATTATCCATGATAACTGGTAACCACACTTAAGACAATGAAGTGACTGGAGAAGACCCAGGAATGGGCTCCTTGTCATACACAGGACATTTCTGATAGTGTAGCCGTGAGATCTGAGCCAATGGGAGAGACAGTTAGGTGTGTATTGATGTCAGAAAAGTCCAAGAATACTTGTGGAGACTATTCCTTTATGTGTCTTGTCTTTTCTTCTGGCTTCCCAGCATTTGTAGACCTATTCCTGAACATGGGAGCAGAGTTGAAACAGGAATCTGGCCCACTGGCCATTGAAATGAACCCAGTGACCCTCTAAAGACTTAGGTTAGGAAACACAATATCCCTTTCACCACTGCCCCCTCACCTTCTCACTAACCCCCCTCCAGAGCTTTGAAGGTGGGCTCTTGTCTTCTCTACAAGAGGAGAATGAGCCAAGAGAGAACTTGGTGGTGGCTCCAGCTGTGGTTTCTCCCTGTGCTCTGTATATACCCGAAATATCTACCAGTTATTTCCAACTGTGAAACTGTGCCCGCATTTCTATGTCTACATGCAAAACAGTCACCAAGAGCAGAGTCAACAGTAGCAAGAGACAATGAAATTTACAGGAGGACTCGGTTTCTGCATTAGAAATGCATTAGAATGGTTTCCTTCCACATTGTTTTCTAAATGCCCACACAAGAGAGTTCCTTCGTGCCTTATCTCAACTGTCCCATGAGTACTGAGGTCTAGTGACCTGTTTATGAATGAAGTGACTGCACAGGGAGGCCTTCAGAAGCCTATCCCCCCACCAGGCTCAGCTTCCCCAATCTTGGAAACTGCTATCCTTCAGAGAAAATCAGAGCACAGTAGGAGGAAGAATTCTGTTCTGATGCATCTTTTTGGTCACAGTAGATCTTTGGGAGTCTTGACAGTTGCATTTAGAAAAATTAATCCAGAGAAAATAACCTCCTTGGCTGTTGAGTTAGTAGTCACTTCATTTCTCTTATGTTGGCTACAGTTTGTAACTTCAGAGAAGCCTGTAATTGAGATAAAGTTCCAAACACTGGAGACCAAAAAAACATCTTTTTTATTTTGATATCAAGTGGTAGACTGCTAGACTTGTACAAAGTATTTGGAGATGGCCAGTGAAAATGGGGACAAATAATATTCCACGAACGTTAACTTAAATGTGCCTGTCTAATCTGCATAACTACTCACAAGGTCCAGCCACCATTTCATCAAACCTCACTGGTTTTGTGTGTTGTTCTGAACTTTCAGAGAGTTTCTTGGGCAGGGCTGGATGAAGCTGGACAAGAACGAAAGGACGCCTTACATCATGAAGACCAGCCAGCACTTCAATGAGGTGAGTAACGCCTGCGGTTGTGTTACAGGAGGATGGGTGCTGTGGGTTTTAGGCAACTCTGGGAGCGTGAGTGCAGCTCAGTGGAGGGGCACTTGTCTAAGCATGTGCAAAATCCTGGAATTGATCCCCAGAAACAGAAATAAATCAACTCTGTCATGCTGTTTAAACAGAGCTGATTGAGTAGTAAGGACAAGCTTAAATCTCCTCACATTCTCAAAGGAACAGGTTAATTTCCAGCCATGAGAGGCCCGGTTTTGATAGTTCCCAGGTCCCGTAAGTACTCATTGGTATGTAAGATATTATTATTTTTATCATAACCACTGCAAACTCATACACGAACTGAATGAGTAGTAGTGCTGACCCCTGGTGGTGGCAATGAGATTGCATCAGTGTAACTTCCAAGTTATAAATTGACCTTGGAAGAGGTGCCTACAGCATAAGCTCACAGATGTAGTGGTAGCCACACCCAGCCATAAGATAAGGAGTCGATTTCATTCCTAGTTCTTCAGCCATTCTGTTGAATCAAACTTCGTCTTGTGAGAGAATAAGTAACAGCTAAGAAGGTGGCATCAGGCTATGCAGGCAAAGGGAAGCTTCCTGTCTGCTTTCAGTGCAATATAATGTGTATATTTACAAAGGAACTACATTGGTAAGTCAGCAGGTTACCTAAAACCAGGGTACCCAAAACAGCAGTATAGATTCCCAGGATAGAGCCCTGCACAGGGTCCACTCAGAATACGCAGATGCTAAGTGGAGTTATAATGTAAGGAGTGTGCTGTATTACCTGGGCTTTTCTCAGACTTGCTACACATAGGGCACTCCAATTGAAGACTCACACCCAAGCTCCAGACCCAGACATCTCCTGTACTAGGACAGCCATGACCTTGTGCTCTAGACCGAGTAATCCTGTTGAGCCTGGTTCTGGGGCTTCTTATGTGAGTGGTGGCATCGCCATGCCTTCGTCTAGTCATGGATCTACAAGTTGCTGTGCCTCCTTCCTGTCCCCTGCTCACCACTGTCTCAGCAGAAGAATAAAGGTATATAGGGAAAAGCAACAGAACAGAGGACCAATAGCAGATGAGGAAGCAGGCCTGTGGAGACAAGACCAACAGACCAGCAGGACCCTTAGGTGCTCAGTTGAACAGCCAAACAGCTCAACAGCGGGGGGCTATATCCTAAAGTTCAGAGGAAACCACAGAGATATTTTTTTGTCAGGGAGTGCCATAATTAGATCAACACTCCAGAGCAGTTACCCTTATGACACTTCTTAATTGTAGGGTCAAGGCAGTGAGATGGCTGGACTGGTGGCCAGTGAGTTCCCCTCTACCCCCCGGCAGGTGCAGTTGAAGGTGCAGGTGCAGGTGCAGGTGCAGGTGCAGGTGCAGGTGCAGGTGCAGGTGCATACTGTCATGCCCAGCTGCTTGCGAGGATGCAAACTCAGGCTCTCATGCTTGCACAGCAGGTGCTTTATCCACTGAGCCAACTCCCCAGCCTCAGAACAGACCTAGCTTTGCATTTCACTGTATGCTATTTAGTTGCTCATGTATTTCCCTCTGCTCCTCATCCCTCATCGCTGGTCTCCGAGCACCTTAAGGCCAGCTTTCTGTTACTAAATTTTATTATTAGTCAGCTTTTTGTTACTATAATGAAATACCTAAGAGGATGCCCTTATAAAGAGAAAAGGTTATTGGCAGAGAAAACCGCTCAGGTCAGACTGGAAGCAAAAGAGAACAGGAAGGGTCATAGTTGCCACAATCCCCTCACTACGTGGCTCCTAGTTAGAAAGTCTAATAGTGCTCACCTAGGGACCAGACCATTGACACATGGTTGACAGGAGACATTCAACATCCAAATGCTACCAGTCAGGAACATGGATTTCTTTATCTTTCTGTTCCTAGCACCTAAGACAAACGTGTTCTAGCCCACTTCCTGAAGAATTATTGGAATAGCATCCTTTATTATCAAGTTATTGATATATAACAATTACAAATTAATAATTTGTTATAAACTGTTAATAAGTTAATAGCAAATTATTAACAAATTATTGATTAAAAACACCTTCTGCCAACAAACTAGATTCTATGTCATTCTCCACATTAAATCTGAACACGTGATTAACTAGTAGGTGTTTTAATGACTCTCTACATGACAGTCAAAGACACTGTAAGAGCCTATGTATCTTCAGAGTTGGGACGCCCATCAGATTTAGTGTGTGGATACAAGATCTCTCTCTCTCTCTATCTCTGTCTCTCTCTCTCTCTCTCTCTCTCACACACACACACACACACACACACACACACACATGTGCACATACACACGCGTGCACACACACATGCGTGCACACACGTGCGCGCGCACACACACACACACACACACACACACACACACACTGTACCCCCTTTGATAATGATGATAATCTTCCGCTTTCTATGTTGCAGAACTTGAGCTGCTCCAGGTGGCATTGGTTACTAGAATTACAGTCCTTAGCTTTGGAGTCTCTTTGGTTTTTGCCAGTGAAATTTCACAAGAAGAAAGTGTGCTTTCTTTTTCTACACTAAGTGATTCTCTGTTTGAGAGCTGACCCGTTTAGAATTCAGACTAATGAGGACTTGTGTTTTTTTTCTTTTTCTGTGATAACTGAGGTTTCCTGGAATATGTCATCTAGACATAGTTGGGGGCAAAGGACTATGGTTCCTTAAAGAGTGGCAACGTGATCTGCCATTTGTCCTTTCCTCAGTACTTGGCTCATTCCACCTTATTCCCTTCTTAGCAAGGATTCCTTAGATACAATTACTCATAAGACCCAAGTTTCCTCCAACAGCTGGATTCCCAAGGGTCCCTGCCTTTGCTCTCAGGAAGAGCAGATGCAAGCAGTTTGGTGTTATCCTTATCACTGTAGATTCCAGTCTCTGGAAGCCGGTATCTAAAGATGGACTGAGGGCTTTGTACCACTTAATAGCCTGCTATCTCTATGTGTTCACAGGCCACTCGGCCATTTATCTGAATGTATTATTTTGGCTCTTAGACAGCCTGCCTGGTCTTTTTGATTGTCTTAGATGAGTAACCTGGTGGCCTCCCAGATAATGAATTACGCCGACATCAGCTCCCGTGCCAACGCCATTGAGAAGTGGGTAGCAGTAGCGGACATCTGCCGATGTCTTCACAACTACAATGGTGTGCTGGAGATCACCTCGGCCTTAAACAGAAGTGCCATCTACAGGCTGAAGAAAACCTGGGCCAAGGTGTCCAAGCAGGTGAGCCTCAGTGTGTAGTGACACACCTTGCTGCTGACAGGAGGAGAGAGGAGGAGAGAGAGCTGCGATGAATAGTGCTAATTAGGAAATCATTAGCGAAATGAGCAGTGCAGTTGCCAAAGGAAGGTGCCAATGGATAATTCCCCTGCTCTCATCGCTTAATTAATTCCCCTCCGGTGTGTCTCCAAAACACTCATTAAAACATTTGGGGGACAACCTCAAACTATATGGCTGTCAATCACAGCTTGAACTGAACTCTTTCTGGATAGAAAGTGAGCCCAGAAGTGCCCAGTGAAGTCTGCCCATCCCCCGACTCCTCCAAAGCCTTCATCCCCAGAGACCTGAGTATTCAACCTTTCCTCTGTTATTCTGGGAGCAGCTTCAAATTTTTGGTTTGGTGACTCAGGCATGCAGACATATGACTGCTGCCTTTCTTCAATTGGATTTATCTTACCTCTGTTATTAACTCAGACCATTTTAATAATCAAACCATACTGATCTCCTCCCCTCTGGCCTTTTCCTTGGGTACTAGTGAGGCTTGGAGAGGGATTCTAGATGGCTATCTGGAAGACTTGACCTGGACTTCTAGAAGACTGTCTCCACCTCTGGCCCTAGTCCTTCACAGGTTGGGCATCAGGTGCAGTCTGTTGTGAATTGCTTGTTCCGTGGTGTGCACAGCCCATGACTGTTCCATGGGAGTTGGGCTAGCCTTGTCTTGTCCACTCCCATTGGCTCTACTAATGTTCTGAGCCTAGGGTGTATCTCACCTCTATTACAAGTTATTCTGCCCTTGGTGACCCTGCATGGCATGTGAACTCTTCATTATTGAATTAGTACATTGGTCCCCACAAAGGATCGTGGCAGAATCTCCCAGGCTCCTCCATACTGCTTTAATGCCTGTTGGGAGGAGATCTGTGCCATGCACTCTTAGCCTAACCTTTGGTGGCACTTGGCTATACCCCTTGATGTACCCACTGGAATTGGAGAGTGGTATCCCACAACGTTTGTGTCTTGGGGCCAGACCAGATGAACGTAAACACATTCCGCTGCTGTTTCTTCAAGGCTTCAGTACTATTGCCCCTTGAGAGTGTAAGGCCTTTTCAGGTGAGCTCATTATTTCTCCCATCTCCACTTGTATCTCTGAGCCCTTCTTTCTAGAGCAGGAGTTGTTTTAAAGTTCTCCAGGTTGCCAGAGACTAGGCCCTCACAGGTTCCAGCCACCTTATTCCTTTGTAAGAAGACAGTACTGAGAAAATGAACTTAGATCCTTAGACGTATATGGCCAACAAGGCCTGGAACAACAAATGAAAGCCATATTAAAAAAAAAGTGGTGTGTGTGTGTGTGTGTGTGTGTGTGTGTGTGTGTGTGTGTGTGTAAAGAAGAATAAAAACCTCACTTAAGACAACCATTGATTCAAAGACAGTCATAAAACTGATGTAAAGACTCTTCTTGTTATATAGATCCCTTCTCTCCACAGAAGCCTGACACATGAATATACACATTATCCCAATTGTTTTGTTGAACTGGTTGAAACTGGTGCATTGTACTAAGGTCTCTTTCAACCTTTAAGGAAGTTCTGGGCCTTCTTCATAATTGATTTCAGTGGTAGTCTTGATTTTGAAAGGAAACATGCAATGTAAGGATAACTGTGGAAGAGAGGTGCTCAGCTCATGTCAAAATTACTGTTGCAAGTTTTGTGGTAACAGCTGCAATGACATCAAACTTCAGTCAGTATGTGAGTCATTGGCAGTGGTTGTTGGACTGTTCACTGGAGTGGGGGTGTCCATAGCCAAGTACCTTAACCCAGTCACAGTCAGTAGGGCTTGGTCACAGAGGTGCCTGCCTATGAAAAATGTGGCAACACCATCTGCCCCACTGCAACTCTGAGATCAGTCTAAGATGCCCAGAAGACCTGTGGAATTCTCTAGATCTGTGATTGGGGGATGGGGGAACTGTACTTCTGAAGCTCCATTGGACCACAGCCAGTTCCAGATCTGGAAAGAGGCACTTCTGAGACCTCAGAAATTTAGATGGGGATGAGCACATCTTGGATTGTTCTAGAAACTGATCTACCCCAAGACAAAGTCACACAATCTTCAACTTAGGTATGCCAAGTGCTTCTCATAGTTAGCCGTGGAGGATCAGGCCCCACCAAGATGCCTGAGTGTGTGTCCACCAGCAGTAATGTATCCAATCTCCTGGTGCCACACTGCCATTCTCTAGTGTCTATGGAAGAACCAACGGTCATATTAGGTCCTCATAGAGTATAGAAATAGGCTTCTCTAGCAAACTGATGAACATGGTCACACACACACACACACACACACACACACACACAAGATTTGGAGTAGAAGATGTTAAGTCTACATCCAAACAGGCAAATAAGTTCTTTCATGGTTTGGAGATTCATTCTGAAAAGATGACCTAGGCATGTAGCTCATAGGTAGAATATTTGTCCAGTGTACACAGGGTCCTGAGTCAGATGCCCAGCACTTCTATGGAAGAATGAGATTGGTCCTGAAATCCCTCTTAGGAGAAGCCCCCTTCAAGGATATTCATTCACCGTGTGCTTAAGTTACTAAGTCTTCTTTGCATTAAGGTATTTCCCTTCTTTTCATTTTTTTCTGTGCCAAAAGCATGGGTATAGGCACTTCTGTGTGTTCCTTTCTGTCTTCTTAGATGGTAGCAGCACCTGCCACTGAAGAAGGGAATGGACAGGGTGCCCTGAAACAACTCACTCTCATCAAATTACAGTGTTTTCTTGACAAACCGAGTTTTTTCTTTCCTTTCTAGACAAAAGCTCTAATGGACAAACTTCAGAAGACTGTTTCATCTGAAGGCAGATTTAAAAATCTCAGAGAAACTCTCAAAAAGTATGTCTATCTTAGTCATTATGATTCACAATTCAAGAATATGATCGCATAATTCATATGATATTTAAGCAGTAGCTGGCTCTCTCATTGCTGGGAAGAATAGGAAGCAGCTCCCATAATTGTAGTGTTTGGAGATTTCTGCTTTTCACTTGGAATTCTGAGCATATAGCGAACATCTCAGGGAAGTAGCATGGTATGTATGGATACTGTATGTCTAGTGAGCGTATTATGGGTATACCATAGTGTATAAGGATATCGTGCATATAGTGAGAATCTTACGGAAATACCATGTTGTATATGGATACTATGCACACAGCGAGCATCTTGAATGCACCAAGGTTTATATAAATACTACACACACAGTAAGCACCTTTGGCTGTACCCAAGTGTGTAAGGATACTGTGCATATTGTGGACATCTTACGATACCATGAATATAGTAAGTATATTAGAAATCTATGGAGTATATTCCAGATAGGAAAATATGACCATAACTCAAATCTCTCTTACTATAAATTTGTTAATTTAGTATTTCTTAACCTAAACATAATGATCTACTTGGATGTCTTTTATCTAAATATTCCAAACAATGTTGATTGCTGTTATTTAGTTTTTGTCTTTTATACACAGCACACACACACACACACACACACACACACACACACACACACACA